>JARHVA010000081.1:7320000-7850000 GCA_037957365.1 Torreya grandis
GACTAGAACATTAGTGATGGTACAATTAAAATGTTGGTGGAATAATAGGAAGGTTTTTAATAAATGTTTAGAGTGTAAATCAGCTTTGTTTCACTCTAAAATTGAAATTATGTATCTATAAAATTGTCCCAAAATTACTAGCTATCAAATTAGTTGTGATGTGAGTGATATTATTGATCAAAAAGTGTACTAAATAGCTTTATAATTTAAAATATATATTTTTTGGTCTAAATTATTATATAATTGAAAAAATATTAGAGATAAAATATACAAAAAAATTCTCAATTCTAATCAATTCTATTATGTGCAACTTTAATAAATAAAGAAAACTATCTTGAGCTAGTTACAAGGAAACTTGCAATAAAAGTCAAGTCTAAAAGTAAAAATATAATAAAAATTCATATAAAAATATTTGAACTAAAAATATAATAAATAAACTGATTTTAACTTACTATATTTATATTTGGACATCACACAAGAAGTCTCTTTCATAGTAAAATCAAACATGCAACTAAAAAGCAATCCTAGTCAACCTAGTCATATTTATTAAGCTAATTATAGAAAATTAACTGAAATTAACTTTAATTTAATTTATATAATCAAAAAATCATGCCCCACCTCTTTGGGAATGAGTGGATAATGTTTTATACTCAATAAAGAACTCAAACAGTGAATTAGAATAAACTGAAAGTTCTAGCTATTTTTTAAGAAATCATTATAAAGTGTCAAAAATTGACCAAATAACTAATTAAGTCATAAATAAATAAATAAATTAACCTTATAAAACACCTAAAAAAAATACATTAATTCTAAAAATACAACCCAAATTCCCATATTAGCACCATACTCAACATTCCTCCCTTTGATGTTAAGAAGTGAGTTTCCAATCATCTTCTTGAGTCTTCCATGTTTCTACCACAACAATCTCAACCATATTCCTTGTGTGAAATTTTATTTAAAGTATTTATATTAATATTTAATATAGGATAATGTAATTGTATCCTATTTCTTTGAAGACCAAGAAACTAACTCTCTTCTCAATGTGAAGCAATAACATGAAGTTTACTTCTGATCATCAAGATATCCTCTCTAATCTAAATATATGTATCTAATGAGACATAAATATCTTGATTTTATGAAATTGATATTATTTTTATAGTTGCCTCTTCCATATCTACAAAAATTCTTTAGTTTTCACAAATGCTTGAGTGATAATTTGCCCATAAATCTAAAACCCAAAAAATGATATTAGGTCTTGTCATTGTGACATACATAAAATCTTCAACCATGCTTATAAAATTATTTTCATCAACTGAAGTAATTCCATCCTCCCTCATAATATTTATTCCACTTGAAATTAGAGTGTCTATAGGACTCAAATCTTGAAGCTTGTACTTTTTTAGCATGTGATGGGCATACTTGGGTTGACAAATGAATACTTCCTCTTTATTTTGATGGAATTTCATGAAAAAAAATTAATTGATAAGTCCAAGATAAGTCATCTCAAACTCTAATTTCATATCTTCTTTTAATCTATTTAATATCTCCATAGAGCTACCTGTAAAGATCAAGTCATTTACATAGAGACAAATATATAGAACATTAAAAAAAGATGTTTGTATGTAAAGAGTTTGTTCATTTTTAATTCTCACAAATCCTTGATACAATAACCAAATATAAATTCTTGAGTTCTGATATATTACAAATTTATTCATCCCATAAAGAGCTTTCTTCCATTTCTATACACAAAATTATTTACCCTTTACCTCAAAACCTTGTTGCTACCCCACATATAATTGTTCTTCAATCAATCCATTAAATATTATAGTTTTAACATTAATTTGATGGATTTTACATCATTTATGAGTAGGTACAACAATAATTATTATTATATTATCTTGACATGCCACATGAGCATAGGTTTCCTTGTAGTCAACCTTATGTTTTTGTAAATCCTTTTACAAATAGTTTAGCTTTTAGCTTGTCAATTATGCCATCACTTTACCGATGAGATGTGGGTGAGTTGTTAAAGTGACTTGGTTATTTCAAGCACTACCCATGTTAAAATATAAGTATGATATCAAATGCTATATTTTTTTGATCATTAAGTATTCATGGACCGGTTATGGCTGATCATTGGTATTCTTGGGCTAGTTATGATTAATCATTGGTATTCTTGCACTAATTGTGGTTGATCATTAGTATTCTTGAGCTGATTGTAGATGTTGATGGTATTATCAGGTCATTTGTGACTATTCATTTGTATTATTTTTGGTATATGGGCTCTTTATTGTGTCCCAAACTAATTGGATCTCTGGTCAAAAGCAATTAGGATAGGGACCCCTCAACCCTGACATCGATCAAAAAAATAATTATGCCATCACTTTTGACTTTGGTATTATAAATCAAAGTTATATGAATAAAATATTTATAAAAATGAGGATGAAATAAATTTCATGTATCATTCTTATCAATTGAATCCATCTCTAGTTTCATAGCATCAACCCATTCTTTCTTTTGGCTAGCTTCTACTTAAATTTTTGATTCACTAGTCACTGATGATAATACAAACATAATATTTTCATCATAAGCATAATAAAATAAGTTAATTTTATGATATTTTATCATTTTTATCCTCCTCTCATAATTATTATCCAACTTACTAGATGGATGAGGATTCAACAAACATTTTTTCTTGCCTAGTGTTGATGTAGAGGGGTGACTAGTCTCTTGTGAAGAGATAATATTGTTTCCTATTGAACTAGAGACCTATGTAGAAATTTTTAGGCCCTCAAAATAAAATTCAAGAGGTTATATAATTCACTTATTACTTTTGTATCTATGTGAGGAATAATTTAATCATTTTAATAAAAAATCCCATAAATAATTATTGATTTACTAGCAAGATTATAAAATTGGTATACCTTACATTTATCGCTATAACTAGTAAAATTATGAGGAAAAATCTTAGGATAAATTATATCACATTTAAATTTTATTGTGTTTATTTTTATGATATCATTTCCTTCAACTTGGATGGAATTTATATCTCCTATATTCTCTTGGCTTTTAAAGGAATCATCTAACTTGTTGAAATAATATTTATGATGTGTCACCTAATTTGAGTAACATGCATTAAGAGACAAAAAATTATTTTCATCCTCTACTCCCAAAAAACATGTGAGACAATAATTCAATACCTCTTGAAAATAACATTGTTTATCTTGAAAATCCTTCTCTTCTCTTTCTTGATTGGCTTTATTTTTAGTTTCTATCATGCAATCTTATATCATATGTCCTGGTTTTTTTCAATAATGACATGTAAATTATTTCTTGATCATACCTATTAATTTATCTTCAAATTTTCCCTTTGAATTTGAGTTTTGATAACTCCATTGATTCTTATTCTTATTTTTATTTTTATTTTTGGTCTTTGAAACTTTGCCTTGGTTTCAAGTGTTTGTTCTTGATTTCATGTGTATAGTCTCATCTTGTCTTCATGAGACAAAATAAAACCCACAAACTTATTAACACTTCTAGTGTTCATGTATTTGCACTTTTTAAGAGTGATCATAATATGTATCCATATTTGGCTTAAATATCTCAAAATATTTCTTAATATAACACTATCTTGTATGATTTATTATAAACCCTCATTTTTTACACTAAATCATTTACCTTTATACAATAATCTCTAAATCCTTGAGAATTTGACATTTTCAAATTCTCAAAATTCATTTTAAGGGTTTGTATTTTTTATTTTATTACTTGAATATAGACTTGATATGAATTATACAAGGTATTTCATGTCTCATGGACATTCTTGCATCTTAAAATTATTAGATAAATGATTGGTTCTATGATACTCTATAGATATAAGAAATCTTGGGAATCTCCTTTTTCTTCATCCTTTTTTATTCTTTTTGAATATTGCATCAAGGTGTTCAAATTTTATGGTGGTTTTCACCCATGGAGAATATTCTCCTAAACTATTTTCCACACAATAATTCTCTTGAATTGATCTCTCCAATACTCAAAGTTATCGTGTTTGAAAACATGAATATTCATGGAAGCAAAATTTATTAAAGTCATTATATCTTCTGAAAATATCCTAAAAAAAAATTAAACCTTGATTGAATGTGGATATAATACCAAATTAAGGTTTTGAATTAATTTATGGAGAAAAATTTATGTTTGTTTCACTCTAAAATTGAAACTGTGTATCAAAAAATATATCCTATAATTATTATTTATCAAACTAGTTGTGTTATAAGTGAAATTATTGATCAAAAAGTGTACTAAATAGATTCAAACTTGAAAAGAAATGATTGTTGGTGTAAATTAATGTATACCTATAATAATATCACATATAACACATAAAAATATTCTCAATTCTAATTAATACACCACACTTCTATTGTGTGTGAATTTATTAAATAAAAAAATCTATCTTGAGTTAGTTACAAAGAAACTTGCAATGCAAGTTAAGTCTAAAAGTAAAAATATAATAGATAAATACTAGACTACTAAGTGAACTAAAACTATACTAAATCAAATATAAATAGATTAAATAAACTTATTTTAACTTACTATAAATATTTAGACAGCATATAAGAAGCCACTTTTATAATAAAGTCAAACATGCAACTAAAAATCAATTATAGTTAATCTAGGTGTTTGGAGAACCTAGGTTACACCCTACCTAATAAGGGAAGTGTTCAAGTCCTTTTTTTCAAACCTAGTCCAACATGGGGATGACTCTAGGCTATGGGTTACCTAAACTTGGGTCAGACCTTTAGGGTTTTTAACAAGGCTAGCTCCTCAGGTTTTTCCTTATAGTGCTCACCTAAGACCTAAATATATTGAGATGAAAAGAGAGAAGGAGTTGCATGAATGAAAATAGACTCTAAGTGTGGTGATGCACCATAAATTCATTGTATTCAGTCATAGGCTTGAACTCTTGACACACTAATGAACTATGAATAGACTAACACATTGCTTACAATGGTTTCCAAATAAAAGTGCTTCATGTAGGGGTTAATTTGGTCAACTTAGGCTAGATGGAAATGAAAGTAAGGCTTGATTGAATGCACTTGTAGTTAGAAGTCCACTCTATATCTAAGGCATCAACATTATGACACACTAGATGACATGCAAGTAAAATGTGTTAGCACTTAGGTTGAAATTGGACTACAAAGGGAAGATTAAACCATTTTTACATATCAAACAAATACAAAAAACTAAGCTAATGTTGGTAAAAAAATGTAAATGTCTTTCTTATTAATCAAATAGGTATAGTCTAGTCATACCAACCTTAAGGGATTATTTTTAAGGCTTAGAAGGTTGTATATATAGAAGAAAGGGATGAGAGAGATAGGGGAACATGTGGGAGAGTGGAGAAGGGGTCATAATGATCGAGATCACATCTTCTTCGAGCTCTAGATTACATTAATGTCTTTGTGGCTCTATCTGGCATGAAAACATGGAGAAAGATCATGCAACCCAAAATCACTACTACATGAAATCATGAATGACTCTATGAATCTCCTCAAGCTTCTTTTTATTAATGCCCTTTATTGAAAGGGCAAAACCTTTATATTCAAATCCATGATTGTGTCTAATTTTATCAGTGATTTATTAAGAGTGTGGCTACATCCAAGGATGAGATGTTCCTCCATTAATTGCATGTATTTTCCCCTACATCAAAATCTAAGCCTAGGTCTAATATAGATAAAAACCAATCTAAATTATTGGTTTTCCTATAATTTTGATGTTGACAAAGATCTTGTTAGATACATGGTCTCATTTTGATGAAAATTTATCAACCTTTGATCTATATTAGGTCCAAAGACCTATTTTGCCTTTATAGAGATTTAATGGTACCATTTAATGCTAAAATCTCTAATATTGGTTCAATATATATCATCCTCTAACTCAAATCCATTCATTTGTTTGCCTTGGTTGAAGACCTCTTTTCCAACCTCCATCAAAATTCTCTTGGGCTCATCTTTGTTTATTGGTCATCAACTATCTAACTTGGGCCCATTAACTTATTGACTTTGCTCACACTGTTAGATCCACCCTATATAAATGACCATGAGCCATATATCTTCTACTAATTTAACATGATGTTGACACTTTTCATCTACATATTTACTCCTTAGATCTATTGACCTTTAGATTTAATGCTTGTCATTAGATCTTGATGTCTGATTAATTATGCTCCAATAGATCTTGTGGACCCACTGACATTTCCATCACCCACTCTCTATTGTATCTTTGGTATGATTGAATATAAACCATTGATTTTCCTTCATTTAAACTTAAATATATATTTCATGAGGCCCAAAATTGAAGTCTGTGCACCCATCTTTGATGTCTGTGCAAATTTTTTGATGTATGTGTGAACATCTTGGATCATTTGAATTCAAATTACTATTTGTTGTAGCCTAGAATTGATGCTCACATGAATTTCCTACTCTACTAAAATAATTTCCCTTAAATAAACAATTTTATCAAGGTTTTTGCATCAAACATTTTTTCCAAAACAATTTACCCAAAAGAATTTGTCTTTATCAACACTTATGCCACAGACATTTTGCCCAAAACAATGTATGTCTTCAAGATTTTTATTGTGGATAATTTCCTTAAAAGAATTAAGTTTTTGGGAATTTTTTTTATTGATCCCCAACACAAAACCTAGATACCTAATTACAATATTAGCACTTAGCCAAATGAACTTGATGCCTGCATAAATGTCTCACTCTGCAAGTCTAACTTTAAAGTTTTATATCTTGAGATAGCAAGCTCATCAAGACATGAATCTTGTAGAGAATGTTTAGGGAATAAATAAAATTGATCGTATGTGATATTTTAACCTCATGAGGCTTTTTAAGCATACTTATGAAATGCACAAGCAAACTGGTCTGTTTGTTTCTACATAACATCCTGATGATAGTCTGGTTCTTCTATACTTGTGAAAGGGCTTTTTATTGATATTTCAAAGATCTAATGATTTTTTGAGGCCTGTGCAAGCTTATCCATGTTCATGAAATAATTGGACACCATGAAACCTACATGGAAACCTATTCCTTTCTCTATATACTTTTCTCTCAAATATCAAAAAATTGCACTTTAAACTTGCTTAAAATGTTTTAAAAGCTTTTTGAGAAACAGGAGATCTTTGGACCACTCATTCCATCCAGAACACTACTCAACTTCTTACTCCATACTTGACCCCCACAACATGGCATTTCATCTAGGAAAATTTTTGTATGTGGGCTAAATCTGGCTAACATTTCTAGCAACATCATAGGGAAGCATGCCTTTTATGCTTGAGAACCCAGACCATTTATCTTAAATAGTCCATTGGTCTCATGAAACAATGACAAAACCATGATTTCAAGCAACCTCTTTATTGAAAAATATAACAACCAAAAAAATAATAAATTAAACACACAAATAGAGTAATTAACCTAAACAAATCAAGATCCAGCAAATGTGCTAAGATAACACTTAGAGGGAAACAAAGAAATAAGTATGTACAAGGAACCTAGCTAACTAAGACAAAGCATGATCCACTTGGATCAAAAGGAAAATTCATAAATTCACTTAGTCCAAGAGATGGTATAAGTTACAAAGTAGGATGTTTATGGAACATGACCCTTGATGAGGTATTGTTCCTACCCAATAATTCTTTTAGCATTTCTTGGTGTGAGTCATCAATAACAAATAAGTCACCAACAAAGATAAAGTGGTCTTATTTTTTAGGATCCTTCTCATGATACTTATCAGCTATAATTTCTATAAGTGAAAATTTATCTAAGCATTATCTTTGAGGCCCTTTGGCACCTTGAGTGACCTTGTTCTCTTCACCATTAGCTATAAACTCATCAAGATCTTCTTGGAAGAGATCCATTTATTGCTACCAATCATCTGAGAATGGTTCAAAAGGAGGTTAAGTTATTGAGTCATCTCCAAGAATAAAAACTTCCACCCTAGTTTCAAGAGATTCCTCTAGGACTACAAACTTTTGAGAAATGACTTAAAATTGTTCTCCTCCACCCCTGATAGTACACTTTACCTCATGCACAGTTACAAAAGAATATCCAATATGTTTCTCTTCATTCAAGAAGGCTTAATTATTCTTGTGTTCACCAAGGGGAGTCGCTATGGTGATTTCTTCCTCATAGTCACTCACAACATCTTCTTGATCTATCTTGACTTGAGATATTTCCTCTTCACTTATTTCCCTCAAGATGGGTTCTCTTTCAATAAAGGTTAAGGTGAAAGGTTGATGGATAGGCTCATGGTTTTGAGGTGAAGGGTTAGATGTGATGGGGGGATAATTAGTTAGAGATGGGGTATGAGGCATGATGGATGGTTCATGGATGGGTTTGGGGATGGAGGGAACCTTCTTACAACTTGAAACCTTGAGGATGGTTGAATCTTAAATAAATTCATGTAGGGAAAGCAAGTTCAGTTAGATAATGAAAGGAGTATCACCTTCCATAAGAACTTCATTTTCCTCATAGCATTATTGAGGCTCTCCAACATCTATAGACTGCTCTTCAACCTTTTCCATTGAGTTCTCCCTTTTATTTTTATAACATCTTTAGATAGACCCCAAAGATGGAAAAGCTAGAGGTTCCTCTTTAACCTTTTGATTTTGGTTCTCCTCTTCTCCCTACTACACTATTTCTTGAATTTCTTCCCATGAAGGAAATAATTTGGGATTTTAAGGAGGAAGAGGTGAAGCCTAAACCTCTAGTATTGAATGTATTATAGCTTGAGGCATGATTGGGTAAGTTTCTTGATGATATGGACTTGGAACCCATGGATATTGAGATGGGGCAGCAAGAGGCATTGAGTTTGAGACTGAGATTTCTTATCTAATAACTCATGTTTTTAGGCTAATATCTCTTCATCAATCATCTGGTTTACCCTCTTCATTTCCTCTATCTCATCATGAAAATTTAAAGATTTTTGGAAGGGTGGTTGGTCTTGGAATGAGTAAGGCTCATATGGATGAGGATGAGAAGCATATGGGTCATGTCTATAGGACTAGTATGTACTTCCATACTATTTATGTCTCTGCATATTCCTCATATGGTTGACATGGGTCATGAGGATGAGGAGGTTGCCATGGATGTGGATGATCTTCGAAATATGGAGGATGTGGATTATATAGTGGGTAAAGATCAGTATATGGGTCATGTGGGCTATAATAAGGTGGATATGGGGTTGGAGGGTAGAAACCTAACTCATAAGATTCCATGGCTCCTTATGCAATATGTGTACCAAATTAAAACCATGACAAAAAAACCTTTTTACCTCTACAACCATGAAACTTTGAGAATGACTAATCAATGTGGCTGAATATGACATTATTGATGTCTTCATCTTCCAAATGTCTTCTAATATCTTCATAATATGCTTTTGGGTACTCAAAAGTGGTCCCAACAGGCATGCCAAAAACTATTGAAGACTTAGGTTGCATCTTAGCTGAAAGCATAAGTGTTAAGTCCTACTCTCAAACCTAGTCCAACATGGGAATAACCCTAGGTTGTGGGTTATCTTATTTTGGGTCAAAAATCTATATTTTTTAATGAGGCTAGCTCCTCAGATATGACAATATAGTTCCTTTCCTAAAAACTACACTAGTGGGATGAAAAGAGAGAGGAAATACATAAATGAAAATCTATTCTAAGCTAGATTTGGATCATAGGTGCCCCAACTAAAATTAACTTTAATATTAGTTATTTTATCATTAATTCACACCCCACCTCTTTGGGAATGAGTGGATAATATTTTAGACTCAACCAAGAATACAAATAGTGAACTATAATGAACTAGAGTGAACTGACGATTCCAATTTTTTTAGGAAATCATTATAAAGTGTCTAAAAGTGACCAAACAACTAAGTAAGGTTGTAAATAAATCAAATACACTTCTAAAACACCTAAAAAACAAAATGACCCAATTCTAAAAATAAAAATCAAGTTCCCATATTGACATCATATTCAACAACATATCTCTAGAATAGCTTCAAGTTTGAGGAAGATAAAGCCTTCTACATCAAGCTCAAGAAAAATTATCTAAGATGTGACATTAAGGATGATAAATTGATTAAAACATGACACATGAAAAACTATATGGACACATGAATAGGGTGAAATTTCAATCGTGTATGCAATAGGACCAATATACTGAAGAACCTTGTATGGTCCATAGAACTTGGGAACAAGTTTCTAGTGGCCCTTTACATTGAGAGAGGACTATTTATAAGGTTATAGTTATAATAAAATGATGTATTCAAGATGGAAGGTATATTTATAATAAGTATTATCCACCTAATAATTCAATTAATTTTCTACCATGTGTATATTTCTCTTAAGAAGGTGAAAAATATTGTCTCAGGTGTTGAGGGTAGTGTCCACTACTTGCACATGAGAGCTACTAAGAAGATAAACAAGAAGGGATTGTGGATTTTAACCATAGACAAATTCATAAGGAGTCATCCTAGTGGATATGTGATAGGATTTTTTATACCACCATTCTAAAAGTGGGAACCATTTTATCCATTTATTTTATCGATTAGAGGTAAAGAAACGAAGATATGATTCCAACCATTTATTAATAATTTATGTATGGTCATCTATTTTTTGGTGGTAACTTGAGCTCACTTATATTTGGTTACTATGAACTTGAAATGTTCCTTCTAAAAGTGACTTGTGAATGTAAGTCATAATTTGAAATAATAAATGTGAGGATTCTATGAAGGTAGAAGATTTGATCAAGAAATGTTTAAGTGATGGTGGAAGCAGCATAAAGATATGCCAAGGCAAAAAAACTAGCTTGTTTAGAGAGATGATAGACCACCACCAAAGTGATTGAATTTACACCATATTTGGGTAAGCCTTATATAATATCCATGGAAATGTCTATCCAAATGTATTCTAGAACTAGCAGGGGTTAGAGTAATCCATGCACTGCCACTATTTCTCCCTTGTGGCATTGACATACTTCATATTCCTAAATAAATGTCTTGATATTTGTCTTGATTCATGTCTAAAAGAAAGTTTTAAAAACACATTCATAGGTTTTTAAGAACCCTAAATAATTTCCAAAAGGTAAGGCATGTAACTCTATCAAAATATTATGAGGGAAATTATATCTAGAAATAAATATAATGTGGCCTTTTTAAAGTAAGGATTGGATGCCTCAAGTATATTTGGTTTTGGAACCCTCATCCACATACAACTATTGGTTGATTTGCTAAATGTTATTGTATTAGTGCCACTCTTTCTATATGTCATGCATCCATTCTAAAATAGGGATAGATAAGGCAGACATTTGGGTATGTTATTCATATTAGTAGGATAATTCATCTGTGACCAAAGTTTCCTTTCCCTTATTATAAGTGGTATCCTAATAATACCATATTAATTTGGAAACCCAATTTTGCTAAACCAGGGAAGTGATCTATTACTCCAAGAAATATTTGAAGCTTTGATGATAATTTTTATGCAAAAAAATTGACCCACCAAGCATCATCAATGCTTACTAATAACATGGATGATATCCATCATTTCCTTGTCATATGTTGACTAGGTCAAATTTTACTCACTAAGGGATTCACTAGTGAAGGTGATAAGATGTCACTCTTGCATGAAGGCATTACCAATACCATTGTCACATGTGTCATCTTCAATGACCAATCTCTTCAAGAAATATGGCATGGCCAAAATAGGTGTACTACATAGCCTATTTGAATACCTCAAAAGTTTGTTTAGTTGCATAGGATTATGAAAGGGAGTATTTTTTATCATAGTGATTAATGGGGTAGAAATTTGTCCATAATATATGATAAATTTTTATTAGTACCCAATGAGGCAAAGGGATTCATGAAGGCTTTATAAATTCCCTGCATTTTAGACAATTTTTCATGGCCTTATTTTTTTGTCGAGACAACCTGAACACTAATTATTGAGATAATGTGGCCTATTTTACTCCACCTCTTACTGATTAAAGGAACATTTTGACCTTTTTCATAGATTTTGTGGCCTTTAAGAAGTTGTAAGACAGTGTTGAGGTGTTAGAGGTGTTATTCCCAAGTTTTTATTGTAAATCAAAATATTATCAAAGAAGACCAAGATGAATTTATGAATAAAAGATGAAATTTTTTTCTCATCAACCCTTGGAAGGTGGAAGGAGTATTGACCAAAGGGCATGACTATGAATTCATAATGGACATAGTTTTTGTGGAATGAATTTTTTGGAATATCTTCATCCTAGAGGTGGTTATGATGATAAACAAATCGTAGATCTAATTGGGAGAAGAAGAGATCACCATGAAGTTCATATATAAGTTCATCTATCACTGGGATAGGAAATTTATCTTTGATAGTGAGCATGTTTATCTCATGAAAAATCAGTGCAGAACAACTAATATCCATCTTTTTTATAGACTATCAAAATTGGGGAGGATTATGGACTTGTGCTTGGGAGAAAGTCTCCTCCCTAAAGGAGTTCTTGAGCCATCTTCTAAATTTATATTTTATATAAAAATGGATAATAGTATGTTCCAATGTTGGGTGTACACTACTTGAAAGGATTTGAATTCAATGGTCTTCTATGCGATAAGGCAGAAGATATTTTGGTTCCTAGAATACTAATGAATGTTTGGATAGAATAATTTGTAAGTCAGTATGATAATAGGAATAAAAAGATGTTTTTAGTTGAATAAATGAGAGTTTATAAATGATTCCATGTGATATTTTATTGAGGAGCTTCTCCATGCAAAGGGAGATGATAACACTAGTCTATCCTATTAAGATGCCTTTTAATGTCTACTATTGGCCATTTTTAGAGAATTTCATCCTAAGTTATGAAATTTCCCATAAAATAGATCCAAGAGTGTGAAATCATTGGGTTACAAAAACCACATGGCATCCCCCTAAGGTAAACTCAAACATGTATACTTTTAGGCTATAGTTCCCTACAAAAATTTGAACACATGGCATTTGCCTTTACAGGGAAATGTTCCTTCATTTGGAAATCATCACTTTGAATCTAGAGCATGAGTGCAAAAAATAGTTGGCTTGTTTGGCTAGTTGAGGATCAATGAAATATGTGTGCTTATGAATCCAATAAGAATATTAAGGGGATGTTTTTTAAAATACACCTTTACTCTCATATAGTGTGGAGTGGTCAGCCCAGCCAAAGCATTCATTGAAATTTTAGGATGTGACTCTTTGGTGCTAAACTATTTGACTTCAACTTATTCCTTATATAAATAATCCTCTTTTACTTCAACGTATAGGGGTTATTTGACATCTAATACATACAACTCACATTCAATGCTCTTGTGTCATCATCCCCATTTGTCACATAGTTGTACAATAGCCCTTTATTTTGATGAGCACACATTTCTACATCCATATGCATTTAATAGGGGTGACATTTGGAGGATTTTATGTGATTGGATGTCATTATAATATTTATTAAAATAATCAAAGTTATAATATCAGTGTTAGGAAGTAATCATATCTTCTACAATCTAGGCCAATCATAATGCTTCCGTCATGTTCTAGGTTTGGTTAGCCAACTTTTCAAATCTAGATTGATAATCATGAACTATTTTGGTTTTCATAGTTTGGTTAAGGATCCCATGAAATAATCATAATCATTGTGACCAAAGTGAACTACTAAGAGTTTGACAAAAAGAATCCAAAGTGGATTATGCGTAAGATTTATGATACCATTGCTACCACTAGACAACTTCCTTTGCTAATTGAAATGATGCAATATGTGCCTTGTATACCCCTAATTTATTCTATGAGTTGAAATAATATTTGGCATGATAAATATATTTGGATGGATTTATACCATCAGTCTAATATAGGGCCATGTGGTGTGGTTTGAGAGATAAATACACCTTTCAAATGCCATTCATCATTGATGTCATGTAGTAATTCATTGTAATATACCTAGGTAAGGGAATATAATATATATTAGGGGTAGAATAGTTGTATGAATAGTAATTACATAGAGGAATAATCCCACATGCATATAATGGAAGAGTGGGATATATTAGAATAGTATAAATAGAGGGGCATAGGCCATTGTAAGACATTGAAGCAAATTATATCAATCAAGAGATAAATACTATGATAAGGAGGTATCCCCCTTGAAGTGGTAAGTGATTCAAAGTGATTCTTTCCATAAAATGAATATAATATAATATATATTCAATATGTGTAGTTATTTTGTGTATTATAGCATAACAATTTGTATCAGAGCTCTTTTCAAGGCCATTTCTGTATTATTATTTTTTATAAGAGATTGTGCAAGTATGAGTTTTATTCACGATATGATCTCACCTTGCCTTAACAGGATCATAGTGATCAAAAAGTGGATAGAGTGAGAGATTATAATTGTAAAAGTGTAGGTTTTATGGTATTGTGAAGTCAAATGGATCTGCCATTTAATTACAGTTTCAAGTGTATATTTATGTTTTACTCCTCAAAACAACCCAAATGTTATTGTACATATAGATCACTAATGGTAAACAATTGTGTCAAAATATTTATAATTTTTTGTGCATTTCATGTCCATATTTCTAGAACAATTTAAATTTTTAAACTTCATTAAGTATTGTATAAGTTATCACACTTTTACTAACTACTACTATGTAAAACAAAAACAATTATTCTTCTATATGTATCTCTCAAACGTGAAACAATTGCACCAATTATTTTTAGTTTTGAGCACCTCTATTTCATATTTCCTTAATAGTTTGTATATTTTAATTTCATAATGTAAATCAAATTTTATCTTGGTTTTACTAACAAATACTATTATAAAGAAAAACAAAACACATCGACTATTCTTCTGCATATTGCTCTCAAATGGGAGACAATTGCAACAAACATTTTCTAGGTTTTATGCACCATTGTTTATGATGTATAGAATAGTTTGTAATTTTCAATTTCACTTAGTGAATCAAAAGTTATTGTAGTTTTAATAACTAATATTATTGAAAAAAAAATTATGGCAGATTTCCTCACTACTGCCCAAAAAATAAGTTTATTACTTTTTAAAATGAATGTTACTTTTTATAAAGTGACAAAAACTCTAAATCAATTAAGTAGAAATATAAATCTTCACTACCATATAATAATATAGTATGATGAGAAAATTAATGCATGGATGGATTAGGAGCATAACTATAATGAATGGTATGAGGATTTTCTTCTTATAGTTGAAGAATATGAAGTAAAAATCACTACATTGATGAATTTAGAAGCTACTTGATGTAGGAGCATCAAGCAAATTTTGTCAATATTATGTTTTGGTTCATTAGAGGTCAAAATTTGGTCAATGATTAGATGAGAATGTGTGTCAAGATACCTTTTCAATGTCCATTCATGTATATGAATTAATTTGGAGTCCTTAGGATTCATAGGAGTAAGTTTGAGGGTGTTTGTAGTTTTCCTTCCAAAACCAAGAATTTGAAAATTCAAATATTCAAGATGAATCCAGAAGGGTCAACTATATGTAAGGAGTGAATATATGGGTAAATTGGGACTAATAAGTCTAATTAGGTCATGTAATGAGTAATTATAATTTATATATGCCAACTCATAAGAGAAAATTCATGTTTTGGTTTGGTAACCCTCACCCATGCGTTGGGTTGACAAGAAAAGGGGTAGTTTTTGTAACTAATTTGGAACCAATGTTGAAGTTGGTGAAAGATGAAAATTTATACATGAGTATTAGGAGAGGATTATGAGAGATAATAAAGTATGTGGTATCCAAGAAGAAGGGGGAGGATTTGAGAATGGAAAACTCAAAAAAAAAAACTCTCATGAAGGATGAACTAGTCCATGTATGGATTGCATTGTAATGTTATTAAACTCAAGGAATAAAGGAATATGTTTTTGTAATGTCTCTCTTCTCCTTAAATAGGAAATATTATTTTTTTATGTTAATAAACAATAATAAAGACCTTGATATTGTATATAGTCCATGTACCTATGTGTGTATTTGCAGGTTGTTGAGAGGTTGCTTATCACAACCAAGTGAATGAAGATTGGAGTATTTTATACAAGGTCAAAGAGGTTGATTTATAGTAAATAAGTTATTTAAAATATTAATATCACATATATACCCTAATATTCTTGAGCAAGTGATAAAAAAGAGAAACTCAAAGATTAGAACAACATAGCCCACAGACCTTGTTCTTGATAAAGATTCTCTTAAAACATGTAAGTTGTTGTGTTTACAATAAATGTTATGAGAATAAGGTTTATGTGGTTAATATGGTATGTGTAAAAAATATGATAGGGTGATGATAAGTTCTAGCTTAGTAGATCAAATAGGTGACAAAATGGCAATAGACAGTTCTAGCTTAGTAGATCAAATAGGTGACAAAATGGCAATAGATAGTCCTTTGGGAAAACATTATGTATATAAAGTCCCAACCATGGATGGAAAGCATTAAAACAATTAAGGAAATGAGTGAATGAATGTTTATTTGAGATGATAATTATATAATCTAAAATTATTTAATGTGGATAAGGTTCTTCAGATGATTATGTAGACCTTGTCTAAAAATCATTATATCAAACAAGTCACAATCAATAGTCATGACATTTCTACATAGTCAAGGTAACAAAGGGAATATATGCACTAAAATGGAAAATGTAACTCATGAGAGGGAATTTTTAGAGTGTTAAAAGGTGTTAAATTTTTAAATAACAACCTAGGTGATGATATGATTTATGAGGAATGGATAAGATTGTCTAACACTCATGCATAGTCATCAAAAGGGCACATAGTCAATTGAGTCTTGAATATTTTAAGCATGGAATGAATAAAACAAGTTTTATTTCCTATTTTAGAATGTTTAAGACATTGAAACAGACCTTAAAAATTTCATTTGGTCTTTTGAATCATCACCACTCTCAAGTTATGTAATTTTAAGACCTCTCGGCTTGTATAGGGTTTATAAAACCCTAGGATAAGGGTTTAGACAATATAAAGAGTTCCCATCATCAAAAAGAGTCAAAAATTGGTATTATTGGGTAATTTGGGGTAATATAACATATTTTGGTGGTTTTACATTTTTACAAATACTATAGTATGGATTTTCAAAGACTAGGTTGTAAAAGCCTACAAATAAGCTTAATGGGGGAGTTTTAGGGCTAGAAAGGAGGTATACACTCAAATTAGGAAAAGGAGAATTGGTATTAAGGTATAAAAAATATAGGGTACTTATATCAGGGTTTATATTGAATTTAACTCTCCTAAAATGTCTTTACAAGTCCAAAAATGAGGGAAAAAGGCTACAAGCCTTGAGATGACATTATGACCTTAAGGTGTAGAATGGAGTTATAGGGTGTGGTTAAAATTTTGAATAAAGTTTTTATAGGAATATAAAGATCATTTCAGATCATTTATGTGAAGGGATTGAACACCTAATTCCTAAATTAGGATGTGTCACTAGAGAACTAAGAGGTTACCTAGTAAGAAGCAACAAAGAGACTAAGAGCAAGTTGTGAGTAAATGAATAGTATGCAGGGGGAATGATTGTGAGTGAAATATAAGAGACCTAATGCTCTCAAGGGGTGTTGATAAATATCAAAGAAACATAAATAAGTAAATAATTCACCAAGAACAATGATTAAGCTATAGAGACAAAAATCTAGCTAGAGGAACACAAGGTAAGCATGACAAGCTATAGAGATCTTTTTAAAGATCAAAGATAGATAATGGATTTTGGTATGTTTCTTCCCCTTACCTCTACATCACTACTTGAAGATAATATCATGAATATTTCTTTCACATAGATGAGGGTGATTTATTTGGTCTTAGATTCATTGAGTATTCCATACATATGGTAGAAACTTCTCTTCTTCTGCCCTCAAATGATTATGACAATTTGGTGCATTCTTTGGTGGATTTAGCCACTGTAAAAAAAAATGTATGTCAAAACCAATGCTAAAGGGGATGGCATGTATCCTTCATTGGCTCACTAGGCTAACTACTTTCAGCACTCTTCATATAGATTTGAGGTGATGATCATCAAGTTATAACTTTTAGTTTTTTACTATAACCTCCAGATGGCCTTATTTTCTATTGATGTTCATTTATCTCTTACCTTTAAACATCCACCTAATGTTCTAGAGTGATTCCATTCACACTATTATTTTACATGGTCCTATAAAATCGCATGAATAAGAAGTGTAATAGAAAAGAATGCATAGACATGCCTCCATTTAGTGTTCCACATATCTTTGATATGTAATTCTTTGCATGTTTCATAGGCAAAACATGTCAAGGGGGATGGAATGTAATAAACCTAGGTAAGGGAATATAATGTATATTTGGAGTATAATAACGAACTATAATAGTGGAAAGAATAGTAATGAATAATAATGGCATAGATGAATAATCCTACATATATAAAATGGAAGAGTGGGATACATTAAAATAGTATAATTAGAGGGGCATAGACCATTGTAAGTTATCCAAACAAAATATATCAATTAAGAGCTAAATACTCTGATAAGAAGGCAGACCCTTCAAAGGGACAAGTGATTTGGAGTGATTTCTTCCATAAAAATAATATGATATAATATATATTCAATATTTGCAGTTATTTTGTGTATTTTATCATAGAGGTTCTTAACATTTATTCAACTCTTTGAGTTGAGATTTAAGCTGAGAATAGATTTCAGCTTGGATTTTTTCAATATTTTGTGCCATGGATTGGATTCCAACATAGGTGACAACTATTGACAAGAAGGGTTTAGTGGTTTCAAAAAATTATGATTTAAATTATATATTAAAATTATTGGCTCGATAAAGTGATCACAGTGGTATAATTTCCTCAAAAAAATTTAAAAATGGTTTAGGGGTTGTAGGTAAAATAATTTTGTATAGGAGTTTTTTTCCCAAAATTCGAAATACCTATTAAAATGATCATCTTAATGAAAAAACACAATGGCATATTCCCCCTATGGGGAAAATGTACTCTTTTTTGTTTGATTTTTAACGATTGTCTAATGTAACAAGTTTAGGTAACCATTTTGAAACTATCTAACCCTTCTTGTTATTATAACAAGTTTAGGTAACCATTCTCAAACACCTTTTTAATAGCTACAATTACTATGTTTCTATCAATTAGAAACATATGACATTTTTTGTTTATGTAGTTTTTAAGAAATTAGAATTTGATGTGATTGTAGGGATTCTAGGATTATAGGTAATGATACTATAGGGTATGTTTGGTTTGTTAACTTGAAAATATAATATTCTAATTTTTTAAATAGTGCCAGATCAATATTTTAGAGCACTAACTATAGAAAATAACTATTGTGTATACCATTATACCATCTTTGAGGTAGGATGCAACTTCCCAGAGCTAACTCATTATTGATGCTTTACATAAAGAAATGACCAAGGGATTCCTATGGATAGGCTATAAAACATAACTATTGGTTCTTCCTGTATATGTCTAAAGGTACATGGAAGCACAAGTCTAAATACAATGATGTCTAATTTATTGTGTATTGGGCCATAACCCATCACTCCATAGAATCAAGTAAAATTGAAATCAATTTTTCCCAAAATGAAAACTTTCTATTCATTTTTAAAATATCATAATGTAGTTTGTTAACTAAGGAAATAAGAGAGAAAAGAGAAAAAATGGGCAAGAAGCTTAGTGTTACCACCCTATTATCACTTTTTGATCACCAATATCCCATTTAGATTAATTGAAAGCATACAGTGAACAAAAGTAGAGAACCCTAAACCACTAAAACTGCTATATAAAAATGGTATAGGAAAGAGATCTGATATCAAATGTGATGATCATTCTTGCAATATATTAAAATGATAGTACAAATACTTGAAATAATACTGCAAATTAATGAAAGAACTAAATTTCATAAAAATAAGAGTAGAATTGCATTACAATATCATTGGCCTTTTCAAGGGTGCAACCTCCTTTAAGTAAGCTCAATATAATATAGTTTGTGGATGTATTTCCACTAATATAGGCTCTTATGTTTACTATTTCTATCATGCTAATAATAATTCCCATGTATGTGGGATTATTATAATTAGCTCAAAGGCTGACTTACAAAGCATATGCATTTGTAATTTTATTAAAGATAATCTTTATAAAAAAAAGAGTTAGGACAAGAAAGTCTTAACAAAAAAAAAGTGTTGCCCTTACAAAATAGTACATTATATTTATGGGCTTAAAAAAAAGCATAAATTTTGATAGGATTTCTCATTCCATGGCCTCATTTTATAATATTAGATTTGGGATGATTAAATAGATATACTCTTATAGAGGAGTATTTCAAGAAGATTTTTATATGTTAAAACATAATTTATAATTTTGATCTAAAAACTAAAATATTTATATATATAAGCAAAGTTAGATTAATTTAGTCTAAACCAAATTTATAAAAACACTAAAATTCCAAATACATGTCAAAATGGCATTACATGACTAGTTAAATTTTAGAACTCTCAAAATAATAATAAATTTATTATGTTCTCAAAATATAGAAAACTAGCAGTTGCCCCAAGGGTGCAAGTTACACTAGGAGTATTTTTTATTATTATTTATGTAAGGGAGATTGGAATATGTGTGGAAAGAGTTGAGATGGGTTGTTAAAATGGATGTACACATGCATGATTATTATGGATGTAATATTTTTGCAATATGTTTGGACCTTCGTTTCCTCTTTACCTTGAACATCAACTTATCCATCACTTTTTGCCTCATCATTAGCCATATGGGCTTTTCCGCAGGATTCTAGAGGTCATGAACCTATTTGGTAGCTGACTATACCCATTTATATATAATCAAGGTTAAAATTTCCATATAATTCCATTTGATATCCAAGTGGTTCGGATTTAAATATGAGAATCAAAGATTTCCCTGATAGGTTAAGAAGCCCATGGCCCTACATGGGGAAACCATTTGGACTTTTGATAATCGAACGAAGAATGGTAAATAAGGAGGAAAATAATTGTCATATCAATGTAAGCAAGAGGGTAAATGAAAATTTTATCTTATAAAGGGTAACCATTATTTATTTTAACACATGCTTTCTACTGAGAAATAAACCATGCCCAATTTAATGAAGTTGATGCAGCAGTCATGCCTACTTGATAATAATATTATTTTGCCTTCACTAATGCCAAATTTTCCACCTACACCATAGAACTAGAAACCTTTGATCTAAAGTAGTTTGCATGGGCATATGGTATGAAAAACCCTTATGGATATAAAGGCATAGATAGGTAGTGGAAAAATCTAGGCATTAGTGCAAAGGTATGGGCATTCATTCCATCTGCCAACTACAAACACACACAACCACTCTTCCTGACAAACCACCCCTCTAAAACTATAGGCACATCTAAATTGAATATCCTAAACTTGAAAATGTATGGGCATCCATTCCAACTATCAACTTCCAGATCATACAACTACTCTTCTTAATAAACTATCCCTCTAAAACCATAGGAGCATCTAAACAGAGTCTCCCAAACCAAGAGATGAATCTAAGGCAAATGCACCCTAATGAGATGTATATTTAATATTCATGATTTTATTTGGTAAGTGTTTTATTTTCATTTGTGGAGCATATTCCTCTTTTACATGTATGATGTGGGCACCTCCTACTACATGAGAAATTAACCTACCAACTCTTCCTGCCACCTGGGGATGATCGCTAATTAGCCATTCTTTCTCTCAACTGGTGACTCATTTACCATGACATTCATATTGTGTCATGAGCCACTTTGTAAAATATTTGGTATTCATTTCAACTGTAATAAAAACATAAAGGGGTAGATGTAGGATAAAGGGGGATAAAAGGGGGGTATACAGCAACACCTTTTTTCTCAAAATAACAATAGTTTAACTTGGAGAGAATGTTAGAGACACTTGGTAAAGGAATTAGACAATAACATAAAAACATGAATTGTGTTATTTTGAATGTAGTTTCTAAATATATAATTTTTTCCAATACCTAGATGATAAAAGTGTGCAAAACAATAACATTTATGATAATAGGTTGTTCATTTTTTGTAAAAAGATGAGAGTGCATATGTACAAACACACTTTTTTTTTTAGTAAACAATTGAATTTTTGTATGAAATTTCATATACAGATAAGTGAAAAATTGAATATTGTTAAGAATATTTTTTATTAATTTTTTAGTATGTATATAATTTTTAAATAATTTTACAAGTTAAGATAGCTGGAAAATTGAAAGTGCAAGTGTACGAACACAAATTTTTGACTTTAACTTCATGAATTTTTTTTTTTTTTTAAATAGTTGACAATGTGTAGATTGTTGAGATATAAGTTTTATAAACATTGGATTAATATTCAAAAATTTATAAGGGAATTTGTAATAATATGTATATAGACTTTAAGGAGCTATGTTACATAGAAATTAAATAATAATTATAAATAATATTCTAACATTAAAAATATATATATATTTAAACTACACTTTCTACTCTACAAACCCATATAATTTTTTTTAAATAATAAAAACTACTTGAACAGATGTGTCGATAAAAAGGAAAAAAACCCTAAATTTATTATAAATCTCCTTGGCTAGTCCATGATAGAATTTAGTCAAGTTTGGGACCCCTCAGCCCTAAAATTGAGGCAAAATTGGAAGGAAAGCAAAAAATTATTTTAATTATGAGAAGGGTGTACACCCTTTGCAAAGGGTGTATGCCTTTTCCACAACCACCAAAGGGCAAATAAATGCTTTTTCCTATTGGTCTATGGATCCCAAAGGGCATGTGTGATTTTTAAAGCATGCACATCCTTTGTGATTCACAAATTCTTGTTACATTTGCCATGAAAATGAGTTTTTTGTTTTTTTCTAAATACAAACTAGTTTTTCCACTACAACTATGCAAATTTGATGAATTGTTCAACTATTTTGTTTGAATCACTAAGAATTCTTCAATTTTAAATCTAAAATTGTCTTATTTTGGAAAAGATAAATAATGGGGTCAAGAAGTTGTCGTAACAGACCAATAAAAGATTTAACAAATGAGGAAATTGAAGAGAAAAGAGAAAAAGAAAGAAAAAGACAAGTAGATAGGAGGGTATCCATAAGAGCTTCTAGGCAAGGTGAAGGTTCTTCTTCTACAATAGGTAATACTTCTAATGAGAATAACATGCCCAATTATATATAATTTAGTTTACATATGTATTTAAATGAGATAAGAGAACTGAGTCAATCTTTGTTGCAAGATTAAATTCAAAATCTAGAGTATGTAAATAATGAATTTGTAATGAATGATAAAATATATGGATAAACACAATATAATGAAACATCCATTCATAATGAAATTTTGGAGTATGATGATAATAAACATCAAATAATGACCCCCAATCATGTGTCTCTTAATGAAGAGGAATTTAATTCACCTATAACACTTAATTTAGATAGTCAAACCTCTAATGTCCCTACTATGGTTGAAGTGTTAACACCACATAATTTAATATAAAATATAGCTCATGCACCCACACCTCCAAGGATAATAAGAAAAATACCAAAGTATTTGGTTAAAATAGATAAAAATAATAGAACATATGGAAGGTAAAATGTTAAAAAGAACATTTCAATGGCATGCTCAACATGTATGAAACTATGCATTTAAGAATAAAAGCCATACAAAATGATGTCAATTATTTGTTCAATTAATGAAAATGCAAAAAATGTGCCCTATGATGCACAATTTGGGGTTAAGAACATTAAACATGGAAGGGAAAAATAGTTCAATAGTAAAGAATCTATTTAATGCATTTAAGGTAATAGGCAATAAAAGTCAAAATAAAGATAGTAATGTGGCAAGACGAATAATAATGGAATCTATAGTGAGTAAGTCAACATCTAAAGATTGAATTCTTAGTGAAACAAGTAAATCCTTGAATTTAAATAGAAAATATCTAATAAATGCCATAAAAATAAGAACAAGGCTTGATGACCCTTCACTTACAGATTGTTGGGCATTTAGTGGTAGACTCCCACAAAAGATAAGGTATTGGTTGAAGGAACAAAAAAATCGATTCAAATTTTTTGGCACAACAACACAAGGGTCTCGTCTAATGTAAAATACATTTTTAAAAGAATAAAAGGATCAAAAAATCATGAGCCACATGCAAAACATTTTTTAGACATAACACAAACAAAATTTTATAAAAAGTTTATTGAAAAATTTAATGGCCAATTAATAATTAGCCAAAGGTCATTTGAGATGTGCAAGCTTTTTTATGTTAAAATTAACCAAGCATGCACCACATGTTGTTGTAAGGCACATGTTGAATTTTCTATGCATTTTGATCTTTTTTGTCATCTATGTTGTACTTTACATACTGACCAGATTTTACAGAAATGTATGGTGTCTTCCCCACCTAAAACATCAAGAAAATTTAATCCAAGGTCTTTTCTATCAAAGACCTGAGGGACAATTTTTTTTGCCAAAATAATGTTTAGATGGAACATGTAACAGTTGTGGTTTGTCAAATTTTTTGAGTTATTTACATGAAGATATTTCACATGAATTTGGAAAGCAACTAGTTGATTATAAAAAGTATAAATCTGTTAAGTATGTGTTAAAAGATGGAAAAGAGTTATCAAGATGTGAATTGGTTACGACCAAAGTTTTTGTATGTGATTTCATGTTTGAATTCAAAAATAATATTATCTACCAATAGACAAGACACACACACAAATCAAAATGGTTAGATATAATTCAAAGCATGCAAGGGCAACTTCCTAATTGGCCCCATTATTTTAGTTGTGGATTTTGCTAAAAGCTACACACTACAACCACAAAATGAGGTTCAATCCCAATATTTTAATTCAATTCAAGTTAGATTTTTTGTTCATATTACATTCAGACATGCACCTGATAGCACAGATGATAATAAAAAGATTTTGAGGGAGTACCATTTTTATATGAGTGATGACAGATCACATTTTACAAAGTTTGTCCAAGGTTGTTTTGAGATATTTTATATGAATATGAATTCAATACAAATCATGTTTGATACACACTACATTTGGTTAGATAATTGTGTAGGGAAATTTAAGAATTCTTGAATGTTTTGTTGGTTAAGTAGAATGCATAAGAAGAATGACATTCAACATTTTTGGACCTTTTTTGAGGTTGGGCATGGAAAAGGGGAACATGATGGTACTAGTGCATGTGTAACAAGAGCCCTTAAAAGAGATTAGGCAAAGCATAAGGATGGTGCTAATTTGATCGATGTAGTAAGTATTGTGATTTGGTGTAATTAAAATATTTTTCATGGATCAGATAAACATTTTCATGTACAAATATTCTTTTGGTTAATAGAAGAACAACATAAGGTAATGTATGAAGATTGCATTATAGTACCTGGATCCATTATTTTTTACTTTATTCAAAGCTCAAATTCGAGTTTATAGACTATTTATACTAGGGATACAACATGTTTTTGTTCCTCATGTATGGAATTTAATTGGAATGAATGCAAGTCAAAATAATGGATTGACAAATGGTATTGTAGACCCATAACACTTGTAGAGAGTAGTCATTCACTCCAACAAATGATAGATCATGAAATGGCATCATCAGTTGACTTTGACCACATCTTATATCTTGTGCAACTAGATATAATTTATTCTTTAATTAAATATACAACCTTAGATATTAGTGATATTTTTATTTTTTTCTAGATGTACTTAGAATTTGATTATACTTTAAATGTAGGGCATGTTTTTATAGTAATTGCACCTGAGAACAACGATCAGGGAACAAACTACTACTTGTGTCATTGTGTAGAGGCAAAAAAAGATTAATCACAAATGCTATGGATGGAGAAGACCTAATTTATCCCACTGGATCCGTAGTGGTTACTGGAACCAGCTTCATAGGTACTATCATAAGAAAATAAAACAATTGTTATTTGAGGACTTTGAAACACACAGGATGGTGCAAATATCATTATTTAAACCTTATTATTACTACAAATATTCAATTGATCAAATATCATGGAAAGCCTTACAATAGAACTTTGTGGAAAGTGTGTGAATCTGACCATGAAGCAATTTTTGAAACACTTGTAAATGGAACTGATGCTGAAGGTACATTACATTGAATTAGTAAGTTTACCTAACTTATTTAAAATTAATATAATAAAGTTATTTGATTTAATGTATTTTATTTTTCAACTATTTTATGATTATGTCTTTATTTTTATTTAAATTTTTTACTAACAATTTAAATGTAGTTTAGCGGCACCATACGAGATTTTACCTTCACATGGTTGGTGTCATGAGTAGACAAGATTATCTTCTTGAAACGAAGAGAAGCCAAAACAATTTATGTTGATTTCATCTACTTTAAGCAAATCCTTTTTTACATTCTCTTTGTTTATCCTTTCAATAAAAAACTGATGCAAGGGCATCCTTTAGTGATGTCATTTTTGGCTTGAAATAAGGTAGGAGGTGTTCTAGAGTAGTTTTTGGTCCTTCGGAGTCTTTACTAGGTGTCTAGGATTCATAAAATTTATAAAATCACAATTCAAAAATTTGAATTCTTGTAAGCCATTTTGAGGGATCATAGCATCTATTTGATGATGTGAGATATAGTAGCATGTAATTAAGAGTCTTATGAAAAGGTAAAGGGTTTCTAATGCCTTGACCCTCATATGACATGGGTCTACATATTAAGTTAAGTTGTAACCAAGATTGTGTCCAAGACTCCCACATGGACAATGAATCAAGAATCAGTTATTGGTTGGTGAGGGAGATATATGGTCTATTTTGATAGTTTTAGATAGATATTCTTGAAGTATAAGAAAGAGGAGAGAAATGAATAAAAGGAAATTGTTGATAAAACTGTCTCTACTCATAGTATTCTATGTATATCTTACATTTTGTAATTTCGTGAATGTGGAAATTGATTGTGAATGATGATCAATAAAGGAAAGAACATGCCTTTGTGTTAAATGTTTTTATTAGTAGACCCTTGTTTTGTGGTAATGCATCTATTATAGTGTTGATAAGGGTATAAATTATTTTCATAGTCTCTAAATTAATGTCAAAGCCTAAAAAGGATCCATACATTTTAGTTTAGTCATTTAGATACTTTGATACATATTCCTTGTGTAATGCATGAATATCAGTGTGTGTATTATGAGGAAGGTCTACAAACTCATTGTGTATCTATAAAGGTATTTTTTAACCTTGATTTTTTTATATTGTAGGTTTACCAAGCTTTAAATTAACCTAGTTCTTTAAATTTTTTAGGTTTACAAACTTGTTTTGCACATGTAAGACTTGACGGTTTGTCTTTAGCCCTCATGATTCTTGTGTAACTCACGATGGAAGTTCACTCATTTTTCACATTCAGGGATGAGTGAATTCTCTTAAGGAATGCCTCTGATCAACTATAACTTTTGCTCTCAAGATTTGACCAAGACCTGACAAAGGTGTTTCTAGCCTAAAAGTGCCTATCTCAATATGTTCATGTAGGTGGTTTATCAATTGGGCTGACGAGTCAAAATATATATCCCTCACCAACCAACTTTTGGCATGTTCTGAGAGATTTAGCCATGATATAAACCTCATTACCACATCTCATTCATCACTATTTAAACAAAATCATCCTAATATTTCTTATAGGACTTATCTATGCATGTGTAGGACCTGACGGTTCATCTCTAGCCCTCACAATTCTCATGTAACTCACAACAAAAGTTCACTCATTTTTCACATTCAGGGATGAATGAATTAACTTAAAGAATGCCTCTGATCAACTACAACTTTCACTCTTGAGTGTTGACTAAGACCTAACAAAGGTGTTTCTATACTAAAATTTCCTATCTCAATGTGTTCATACAGATGGTTCGTCGATTAGGCTGACAAGTCATAATCTACGGCCCTCACTAACCAACTTTTACCCTATTTTGAGAGATTTGGTTGCAAGATAAACCTCATTACCATGTCTCATCCATCATGAGTTAGACAAAATCCTCTTGATATTTCTTAGAGGACTCATCCCTTAATGTGTAGGAGATGACAGTTCTTCTTTATCCCTCACGGTTCTTGTGCAACTCATGATAGAAGTTTGGTCATTTTGCACATTCAAGGACAAGTGAATTCTCTTGAGGAATGCCTCTAACCAACTACAAATTTTTCTCTCAAGGGTTGTTCGAGGCCTGACAAAGGTGATTCTAGCCTAAAATTTTCTATCTCGATGTGTTCGTGTAAACGGTTCATCGATTAGGCTGACGAGTAAAAATCTACGGCCCTCACTAACCAACTTTTGGCATGTTTAGAGAGATTTAGCCACAAGAGAAACCTCATTTCTACACCTCATCCATCATGATTTATAAAAAATCCTCATGGGATTTCTTATAAGACTTATCCATGCATGTGTAGGACCTAACAATTCATCTCTAACCCTCATGGTTCTCATGCAACTCACAATAGAAGTTTACTCATTTTTTACATTCAAGGACAAGTGAATTCTCTTAACGAATGTCTCTAATCAACTACAAATTTCACTCCTAAGGGTTGATCAAGACCTAACAAAGGTTATTCTATCCTAAAATTGCCTATATTAATGTGTTCATGTAAACGATTCATCGATTGGGTAGACAAGTCAGAATCTATAGACTTCATTGACTAATTTTTGGCATGTTTTAAGATATTTGGCCATGAGAGAAACCTCATTTCCATATCTCGTCTATCATGAGTTAGACATCCTCCTAGGTTTTCTTATAGGACTCATACATGCATGTGTAGGACCTGATGGTTCATATCTATCCCTCACGGTTCTCATGCCAATCACGATGCAAGTTTGGTCATTTTACACATTCTGGGATGAGTGAATTCTCTTGAAGAATGCCTTTGACCAACTACAACTTTCACTCCCAAGGGCTGACTGAGATCAAAAAAAGCTTTTCTAGCCTAAAAAAACCTATTCAGATGTTTTCACATAGATGATTCATCAATTGGGTTGATGAGTCAAAATCTATGACCCCCACTAACCAACTTTTACCCCATTCTGAGAGATTTGGTCATGAGAGAAACCTCATTGCCATATCTCATCCATCATGAGTTAGACAAAATCCTCTTGGTATTTTTTAGAGGACTCATCCCTCCATGTGTAGGATCTAGTGATTTATCTCTATCCCTCATGGTTCTCGTGTAACTCACGATGAAAGTTTAGTCATTTTACACATTCAAGGATGAGTGAATTATCTTAAAGAGTGCCTCTGACCAACTACAACTTTAACTCCTAGGGGTTAACCAAGACTAAACAAAGGTCTTTCTAGCCTAAAATTCCCATTCATATGTGTCCACATAAATGGTTCATCTATTGGACTAATGAATCAGAATCTATGACCCTTACTGACCAACTTTTACCCCATTCTAAGACATTTGGCCATGAGAGAAACCTCATTATTATGATTTAGAAAAAATCCTCCTAATATTTGTTAGAGGACTCATCCCTCCACATGTAGGAGATAATGATTCATCTCTATCCCTCATGGTTCTCGTGTAACTCATGATGAAAGTTTGATCATTTTGCACATTCAAGGATGACTAAATTCTCTTAAGGAATGCCTCCAACCAACTAAAAATTTCACTCTTTGGGGTTTAAAAAGATCAAACAAAGGTTTTTATATCTTAAAAAATCTTATTTGGATGTTTTTGCATAGATGGTTGATCAATTGGGCTGACAGGTCAGAATCTACAGCCCTTGTTGACCAACTTTTACTCCATTCTAAGACATTTTGCCATGATAAAAACCTATTTTCCATGTCTTATCCATCATGATTTAGATAAAATACACTTGATATTTCTTAGAGTAATTAACTCTCCACATATAGGAGCTGATGGTTCCTCTCTATCCCTCACAATTTTTGTGAAACTCACAATGGAAGTTTGTGTTAGGTTGTGGAGCTAAAAGCTTCACTGATGCAAACAGAGGAGGAGGTTGCAGAAGGGTTGTTGAGTGTGTCAGGCACCGGCGTTAGTCAGGCCAACCAACGTCGGTGGGTAGGAGACAGGAAGTAACTGACATCGGTCAGAAGTCGGCCGGCGTCGGTGACCCCTAGGCAAATAGGGACCGACATCGGTCACCTGTGGTTCGAGCTGCGAGTATATTACGGGCAGTTGGTTGACGAACCAAGTGTTTGCATGATTAGAGCTAATTTTAGACTGAGAGCTGCGAATCTAATTATTGTATTAGGTGTCTAATTATTGTTTGGATGAGATCTATATAATAGACTCATGGTTGTATTGTAAACATGTGCTAGAGAGTAAGAGAGCAATATTATAAGCTCCTTCTGTGTGTGAGGTGAGCAATGGTGTGTTCCTCCTAGTGCCACAGTACCAAGTGTGGGTGTTGGATTAGAGAATCAGCAGGGTTCTTCATGTATGTATGATCTTGGTCATCAGGTGAGCATGGCTTCTATAGGAGATCTACATGGTAAGTAAGATCATTGATATGTAGGTGTATGTGTGTGCAAGGTCAAGGTTCACAGGTGTGTAGAACCAGTTTGATTTGCAGGTGTGCAAGATCAGAGAGGACAGCAACACAACAGGGAGCAGTATCAGGAGAGATCTACTTGGAGTACAGTGTGTACTCAAATAGAGCATAGAGGAAGGCAAGGAAGATCCTTCCATAAGTAAGGTCTATTGAGGTGCAGGTTGTTGCAGGTTCAGGGGAGATCTACTTGAAGTATGTTTGTGTACTTGTGGAGTGCGTGGAGCACTTGTGGTGTGCGTGGAGCACAGGTGTAAGGTGATCACCAACTCTATGTTTGAGTTGGGTGTTGGGACCTAGGAGAGAGCTTTGAGGGAAGATTTATTGTTTATGCCCTAGAGGTGTGGGATCCCTAGAGGTGTGTAAGGAAGAAGAACTGTGGCAACCTTCTTTGTTGTGTTTCCTTCTGGAAGAGTTATAATACAAGTTGTGTATTGTCTCTCATATCATGTGTTATTTCTGAATTCTAGTTACTTGTGTATTCTGGTTTAATTCTGCATGTTAAGTTGCTTGGTAATCAATTGTGTGCTTCTGGTTATTCATATCCCAACACGTGGTATCAGAGCTAAGGTTGCAGGGAACAGATTTTGTGTTTGGTTACAGGTCACTCTTAGGGGTTTCTGATCGAGTGGGAGTAGAGCAATGGCAGATCAAAGTAAGCTAAGAATGGAGGAGTTGAAAAGCACAGATGGTCACTTACAGTCCTATGGAAAGAAAGAGCAGGTAAAAAAAGATTGTTGGTTGGTAGCAGATCAGCATGAAGGAACTGAAGAAGCAGATGTTGCAGGGGTTGTTGCACAGGATGCTCTGGGAGGTTTCTTGGATAAATTTGAATCTTGGATAACAGATTCAATTGCCTCTTTCCATGCAGCCCCAAGGAGAGGAGCTGGTGAGCCTTGCCAAAGAATTGGCAAAGGGGAAGTGATGCTGAAATTGCAGGCGGATAACACACAGGTGTTGAAGGAGGTCATGCAAGTCCCAGGCTTGGAGATGTGGCTAATTTCTTCAGGAAAGTTGGGTGATGAGAGATGCACAAGAACTCTCACAGTGGATGCACTTGAATTAGCTGGTGGTAAGAAAATAGGTACTCTTTATCTACTTGTTTATATTATTGATTCTTCTTCTATTGCAGAGACATGGCTTTGTAGGCTTGGTCACATGAGCAAGAAGGAGATGCATGTTCTTAAGCGAAAGACAGATTTATTTGGCAGGCTTAAGAACTGGAAAGCCTTGGTGTTTATGGAAGAGATGGCAGACAGAGTTCAGTGGATGAGGCTGGATACATCTGAGCAGGGCAGTTTGGACATGGGTTTTGATTCAAAGGAGCTCGCAGGTAAAAATTCATCACTCACAGGTGAACACAAGTACCGGCGTCGATCAAGAGGAATCGGCGTCGAACAGATAGGTGCCGATGTCGGTCATGTGCAGACCAAAGCTAGCAGTGTCAGGCAGGGTAAGACTGATGTCAGTCACAAGGACTGACATTGGAAATAGGTAAGACCAATGTCGGTCATAAGGACCGACATCGGCAATAGAGACACCGACGTCAACAGGTTTGATAGTCAGGGATAGGCACATGGGAACCGACGTCGATCGAATGCAGACTGTGTGGTGACCGAGGTCGGTCACTGTAATGGATTTTGGGTGGACAGCAAGCTGTCAAGGAGTCTCAAATGCCCATATGGAGGACTGAAGACCTAAGTAAGCCCCAAATTCGTTGTTCCTCTTCTTTATACTTGTTGCTGATTGTAGAGTAGGAAGGATCTAGGAAACATTGGGAGCATGGCAGGAATATGATGCAGAACCAAGTGGGAGATTTGGTAGGTTTGCCAGCGGGTATGAAAGCACAAAGATGAATGGATTCCTTAGTTGAAGAATAGAGTGAACGAACACGTGAGATGAAAGACCAGGGCATATGGTCTTGAGGAAGCTGCAGGACAGTGGTACAAGTTTTGACAGGTGGAGGACGAAGCATGACTTTAGTCAATGTCAGGGTAACTACTGTGGTTTGTCTGACCAGGTGGATGATGATAGCTACATCATTTTGTTACTGTATGTGGATGGTATGTTTGCTAGCAGGGTTTGTACATACAGGGTTTTGCTGAGCTAAGGGTAAGATTAGTTCAGTGGTTTGCTATGAAGAATTTGGAGCAACAAAATTTTTTGGCATGAGAGACATGGAGATCACAGGTTGATTTTGTCTTCAGTGGGAGCTGATGTGAATCAGGTGTTGGCGAGGATCATTACACAGGATGCAGAGCTAGAGCACACTAAGGGCTGGATAGTTTAGTGTTCAAAATCACATGAGGTCTGGGATAGACTTGAGTTTGCCCAAGCAGTAGGTGTTGTCAGAGAGTTAGGAGCCAATTCGGGGAAGTGGGTTCTCAAGGATTTGAGAGGGACCAGTAGCAGGTATACATGCAGGGTCAGGACTCCACTACATGGGATTGTAGGTTTAGATGTGGCAGGGTACTCAGATGACAGGATGTGCACCACAGGTTGTGTGGTGGGTTGTCTTCAAGATTGATCTTGAAGAGGGATACAAGCCAAAAAATAGATTAGATGGGGTACAGGTACAGGTACAGTGCAGCTGTTTATCTCCAAGTGGGAGATTGTTAGGTTGTGGAGCTAAAAGCTTCACTAATGCAAATAGAGGAGGAGGTTGCAAAAGGGTTGCTGAGTGTGTCAGGCACTGGCATCGGTCAGGCCAACCGACGTCGATGGGTAGGAGACAGGAAGCAACCGATGTCGATCAAAAGTCGGCTGGCGTCGGCGACCCCCAAGTAGACAGGGACCGACATTGGTCACCTGTGGTTCGAGCTACGAGTATATTACGCACAGTTAGTTGACGAACCAAGTGTTTGCATGATTAGAGCTAATTTTAGACTGAGAGCTGCGGATCTAATTATTGTATTAGGTGTCTAATTATTGTTTGGATGAGATCTATATAATAGACTCACGATTGTATTGTAAACGTGTGCTAGAGAGTAAGAGAGCAATATTATAAGCTCTTTCTGTGTGTGAGGTGAGCAATGGTGTGTTCCTCCTAGTGCCACAGTACCAAGTGTGGGTGCTGGATTAGAGAATTAGTAGGGTTCTTCATGTATGTATGATCTTGGTCATCAGGTGAGCATGGCTTCTATAGGAGATCTACATGGTAAGTAAGATCATTGATATGCAGGTGTATGTGTGTGCAAGGTCAAGGTTCACAGGTGTACAGAACCAGTTTGATTTGCAGGTGTGCAAGATCAGAGAGGACAGCAACACAACAGGGAGCAGTATCAAGAGAGATATACTTGGAGTACAGTGTGTACTCAGATAGAGATAGAGGAAGGCAAGGAAGATCCTTCCATAAGTAAAGTCTATTGAGGTGTAAGGTGAACACCAACTCTGTGTTTGAGTTGGGTGTTGGGACCTAGGAAAGAGCTTTGAGGGAAGATTTACTGTTTATGCCCTAGAGGTGTGGGAGCCCTAGAGGTGTGTAAGGAAGAAGAACTGTGGCAGCCTTCTTTGTTGTATTTCTTTCTGGAAGAGTTATAATACAAGTTGTGTATTGTCTCTCATATCATGTGTTATTTCTGAATTCTAGTTACTTGTGTATTCTAGTTTAATTCCACATGTTAAGTTGCTTGGTAATCAATTGTGTGCTTCCGGTTATTCATATCCCAACAGTTTGGTCATTTTGCACATTCAAGGATGAGTGAATTCTCTTGAGGAATGCCTCTGACCAACTTCAAATTTTACTTCTGAGGGTTGATCAAGACTGAATAAAGGTTTTTTGAGCCTAAAACATCCATTCAAAAGTGTTCGTATAGATAGTTCATTGATTGGGCTGATGAGTTAGAATCTGTGACCCCCACTGACCAACTTTTACCCTGTTCTAAGACATTTGGCCATGAGAGAAACATCATTATAATGTCTCACCCATCATGAGGTAGACAAAATCCTCATGGTATTTCTTATAATACTCATCCCTCCATGTGTAGGAGCTGACGGTTCCTCTCTAGCCCTCACAGTTCTCATGTAACTTGTAATGAAAGTTCACTCATTTTGCACATTCAGGGATAAGTGAATTCTCTTGAGGAATGCCTCTGACCAACTACAAATTTCACTCCTAAAGGTTGACTAAGACCAAAAAAAGGTCATTCTAGCCTAAAAATTCCCATCTAAACATGTTCGCATAGATGGTTCATCGATTGGGATGATGAGTCAGAATCTATGACCCCCATTGACCAACTTTTACCCCATTCTAAGATATTTGGTCATGAGATAAACTTCATTGCCATGTCTCATCCATCACAAGTTAGACAAAATCCGCCCAAGATTTCCTATAGGACTCATCCCTCTATGTGTAGGAGCTGATGGTTGCTCTCTATCCCTCATGATTCTTGTGCAACTTACGATGGAAGTTTGATCATTTTGCACATTCGAGGACAAGTGAATTCTCTTGAGGAATGCCTCCGACCAACTACAACTTTCACTCCTTGGGGTTGATTAAAACTTAACAAAGGTTTTTATAGCCTAAAAACTCCCATCTGGATGTGTCCACATAGATGGTTCATTGATTGGGATGATAAGTCAGAATCTATGGCCCCCACTGACCAACTTTTACCCTATTCTGAGACATTTGGCTGTGAGAGAATCCTCATTTTCGTGTCTCATCTGTCATAAGTTAGATAAAATCCTCTTAGGATTTCTTAGAGGACTCATCCCACCACATGTAGTATTTGACGGTTCTTATCTATCTTTCACAATTCTCGTGCAACTCATGATGGAAGTTTGGTCATTTTGCACATTCTAAGATGAGTGAATTCTCTTGAGTGATGCCTCTGACCAACTATAAATTTTGCTTCCCAGGGTTGACTGAGAGTGAACAAAGATCATTCTAACCTTAAAAATCCCATCTAAATGTGTTCATGTAGATGGTTCATCGATTGGGCTGACAAGTCATAATCTACAACCCTCACTGACCAACTTTTACCCCATTTTGAGACATTTGGCCACAAGAGAAACCTCATTATCATGTCTCATCCATCATGAGTTAGAAAAAATCCTCTTGGTATTTCTTATAGGACTCATCCTTCCATGAGTAGGAGCTGACAATTCCTTTCTATCCCTCATGGTTCTCATGCAACTCATGATGGAAGTTTGGTCATTTTACACATTCAGGGATGAGTGAATTCTCTTGAGGAATGCCTCCAACCAAATACAAATTTCACTCCCTAGGGTTGATCAAGACCAAATAAAGGTCGTTCTAGCCTTAAAATGTCCATTTGAATGTGTCCACATAGACGGTTCATCAATTGGGATGACAAGTCAGAATCTATGACCCCTATTGACCAACTTTTACCCCATTCTAGGACATTTAGCCATGAGAGAAACCTCATTGTTATGTTTCATCTATCATGAGTTATACAAAATCTTCTTGGTATTTGTTAGAAGACTCATCTTTCCACGTGTAAGAGCTGATGGTTCCTCTTTATCCTTCACAGTTCTCATACAACTCAAAATAAAAGTTTAGTCATTTTTCACATACAGGGACGAGTGAGTTCTCTTGAGGAATGCCTCTGACCAACTACAACTTTCAATCCTTGGGGTTTACCAAAATTGAACAAAGGTCACTCTAGCCTAAAAACACCCATCTGAACGTGTCCACATAGATGGTTTGTTGATTGGGCTAACGATTCAAAATTTATGACCCCCACTAACCAACTTTTACCTTATTTTGAGACATTTGGCCACGAGAGAAACCTCATTGTCGTGTCTCATCCATCATGATCTAGACAAAATCCTCTTTAGATTTATTATAGGACTCATCCCTCCATGTGTATGAGTTGACGGTTCCTCTCTATCCCTCACAGTTCTTGTGCAAATCATGATATAAGTTAGGTCATTTTGCACATTCAGGTATGAGTGAATTCTCTTAAGGAATGCCTCCGACCAACTACAACTTTTGCTCCCTAAGGTTGAATGATACCAAAAAAATATCATTATAGCCTAAAAACACCCATCCAAATGTGTTTGTGTAGATGGTTCCTTGATTGGGTTGATGAGTCAGAATCTATGACCCCCACTAACTAACTTTTACCTTATTTTGAGACATTTTGTTGTGACAGAAACCTCATTTCCATGTCTCTTTCATCATGAGTTAGAAAAAATCATCCTAAAATTTCTTAGAGGACTCATCCCTCCATGTGTAGGAGCTGACGGTTCCTCTCTAGCACTCATGGTTCTCGTGCAACTCATGACAGAAGTTTGGTCATTTTGCACATTCAAGGATGAGTGAAGTCTCTTGAGAAATGCCTCCAAGCAACTATAAATTTCACTCCTGAGGGTTGACCAATACTAAACAAAGGTATTTCTAGCCTAAAAACACCCATGTGGATGTGTCCACGTAGATGGTTCATCGATTGGGCTCCTCCAACCAATCGAGTATGTGTAAGAGATACCTTGTTTTTTATGTTTCTTTAACAGTGAGGAAAGAGATTGGTTTATAAAATTCAAAATCAAGTCTATAAAATCCAAAGTAAGGTTTAAACACCTCTAATGCACTTATACATACCTCATAAAAAGATTATTTATTGTAAGAAAACTATATCTTGAGTTTTGACCTATTAAAGGGTAATTAGGCGTAATAGACAAAACATGATTTTATGAATTTTTGGGTAAACTATTAAAATTGGAAAGACAAACCCTTTATCTGAGCATTGATAATTCATAAAACATCTAAATACATATGTCTAAGGTGTCTTGAAATGCTAATTCAATATAAAATGGGTTTTGGCATGTTAAAGCAACATTAAGGCTAGTAAGTCTATGGGAGGTTTTTGATAAAATTATTTGTAGCAGACCTTCTAAGGTGTTGCAAAAGTTGAATCATGTACAAAAGATTGTCATAAAGTATTTTAGATTGATATATACCCCTGTTTTCAAATATTTTTTGTTTTGGTCCTTTTGAGGCATTTAGGTTTAATTAGCTTATAGAGAGCTTCGAGTCTTTTGAGTTTAAATAGACAAAACCAATAAATGGATTGGTTTTCCATATTAAGATAAATATTGAATATGTATTTTAAGGACCATAAGAAAATAACTTAGATTTTTATATATTAGTCAAGGAATATCGAAGTTGCTTAAGTCTCTTCATTTGTGTTTATATTTTTGCCTTGCCAAGATCGTAATTTTGTGGATAGTTTAGAGAGGGCTATCAATGTCGATATTAACCCATGTACAAGTAGGCCATGGTGATTGTATGGACACATATAATTGTCTTTGTTTGTTTTATGGACAAGTAGGATCCGAAGACATACACAAGTGCATCACTAGACCTCCTAACATTTATGATCATCATTCTCCCAAATTTATTTATGATAGAAAGGGTTTTTTCTAAATGGACCAAATATATGTGGTGTTTTACTACATGATGCATTGCAAGAAATTCAAGCTCTAGGAATAATCCATTATGTGGCTTTAATAACTTGTCAAGTTTTTGTTATTGGGACATTGATTTCACTTATCACATTATAAACTCTTACTTTCTTTCCTACACAAGTGTTCTAAGACAAACCATGATCAACATGAAACTATGTACAAGCATGATTAGTTTATGACCAACCATATGCTCAAATTTATACTATAATGTGCATTGCCTCCAAACTTATATATTTGTACCAGGGTATTGAATCCACCCCACAGATTATAGCTTGTAATGCACAATAGTGGGAAGGCCAAGTTGTTGGGTTGTAGATAGTGTGATGATGTTATTCTGAGTTAGACTGTCAATGAAAAGTGTTATTTGGTTTAGTATCATCTATATGTGCATGATATGATATAGGTTTCCAAAGAAAGGATTATTATGCCCAACATTGAGAGTGTTTGTGGCTCTTTGGTAATTGTTAATGGCACCACTTTCACAATAATTATTCTTGCCTTTGTCTGAGTTAGAAGGCTTATGAAGAATCAAGTTTTGTGTGGCCTTCTTAGGTTGATATTCTTTATGAAAATCATTTTGCTTTTATGTTAGAGGTCTAAATGGGGAATTATGTGTGGATTGGCAAATAAAAAGCAAATATAAACTAAATAAGTAAATAGCAAATATCACATATAAATGTAAGATATACATAATGATTCAAAGTACCTAACTTAGAGAATAATGTGAATTTGTTTAACCCCATATGAAGTAATATTTTAATCATTAACCAATAATATGTGTAAACATTAAATGATAAAAATATAAAATACACATAGTTAAAGGAATCATATTGTTGAATAGTATATATGTGACACATGCAAAGTTTTATGTCATAATTTAACATGAATAATATAACATATATCAAGAAAAAATGTAGACCATAACATGTACATAGATAAAATATGCCATATAGGGATACAATGTGGGCCATATTGGCATACAAAATTGATTGTACATAGACAAAGTGCGCCATATAGGGATACAATGTGAGCCATATCGGCATAAAAAATAGATTATGCTTAAAACAGATCCGTAGCACAACAAATAGCTCTCCTGCTCCTTATTGCCTTCAAATAAATTGCATTTGATTGCTATAGACATAGATCCAGGGGTGTTGGATGCCTCAGTACAAGGAGATACTCTCCTCTCAACATGTGATTCATCCATTACTTCATCGACAATCGATGAAAATGTTTGTCTCTGCACAACATATAAAATATAAAAAATAATGCATTAACATTGTATATTGAAAATTTGATAATTTTTTCAAGAATGTAAAATTTTGTAAAATGATTCTACACTCAACATATTCCATCTAAATGGTTATCTAAAGATATGAGACCGCATATACACCTATGATGGGGAATCCTATAGAGCATACATATATCATTAGATCTAGAGTTGCATACAATTATGTAAATATGACATAAAATATCATTGCTTAAAGGAAAAAAAATTAAATTATGTGTTCTTACCAGTCTCCATCCATGAATTATACCCTGTTGCGGAGATAGTGGATTCTCTAATGTAGTAGCAACATCACCTACACCTTTTTCTCGTCCATAAGGGGTCCCTGTAGCATCTCTCATCATCTATAAAACCAATAAATGAGCAATAAGTGAATTCAATGAATATGATAAAAAGCTATGACTATAATGTATATTAAAATAGAGTTTTATGTTCAAAAGACAATAAACATGTAAATGAATAAATATGTAATTTAAAAATTTACAAACATGTGTGTAAGGTACACCCATGCCAATTGCAACCTCTGCAATAGAGTCAAGCCCTGTTGAGATACCCAGAATATCACCAATCAACTAGATACAAACAACAAATAACAAGTTTAGTTAAATAAATTAGTCAATTAAGTACAAACACATGTACTAGAAAATAAACTTAATATTCTTTTACAAACAAAAACAAACTAGACAATTAAAATTAAACTTGTGCATCAAATATAGATGGTAAGAATCCTCTACAATAGGAGTCTAGCGTATCTTGATAGGAGTCACTGAAGCTACTAGATCTCATAGTGTCTGAAATGCTAGTGTCATGCACTGCTAAAGCATCTACATGTGGCATATGCTCTTGCAGGCTAATGTTTGGCATGCTACTGTTTGGCATTGGTGAAGCATATACAAATGGTGTATGCTTTGACATACTAGTCTCCATAAATGTAATCTATGTATGCCGCCCCTAAATAGGAGGTCCCATACACTTTTCCATGATGTGCAATGATGCACAAGAACTATAACATGAGTAGAAGGGACACTAACACCTATACCAACAACACCACCACTACTACCACTACCACTGCCACCAATACCACTACCACCAACACCACCACTGCCACTAGTACCACCACTACCACTAGCACCACCTATAGGTTGAGTAGAAGTCTTTAAAGTATGCATACCATAATCAATCATAATTTGTGCCAAACTAGTAACCACCTCAAAGGTGTCCATCTATGTGTTAAGATGCAAAATTTTAAGAATAGTGGCATGTGATATTGTTCTTCTATTTCTCGAAGGTCGATTATGATGGTTTTGGTCCCGTTTAGCACCAGGTCTATCAAATGAAGACCCACCTCCCCTACCTTGGAATGTCTTCATGTCAAAATAATTTAGAATTGCTTGTAATATAAACTCATAGTATAATTTTATCAAAAAATATAATGGAACCTCATTATTATTGCATAGAGGCTCATCAAACACCATCTACCACCTATCCTAAAAGTTATTTTTAATCTCTACATGAATACACCAATCAATACTAATGTGTTTGCAATTTGTTGGTGGAGGTAGGTTGGTTCTAGGTCTAATAAATAAAGCACACAAATCTTCTTTTATTTTATTTTTTTCACGTCTTCATGACAATTTATCGAAATAAAATTGTTTTAGAGCTTGTCTTCGATGCAACATTGCATCTAGTTGTGAAGTCACATTTCTCACTTCATTAAAAATAGATTCTAATGCACTGGAAAGTAAAATTGTGGACTACCAGCTGAAGAATGATGATTATATGTAATTGTTGATGTTTGGCATTGTATTGCTCACACAATTCAACTTTTTCTCATACAAAATCAAACTCTGGTAGGTTTTATCTAACATTTTCTTCGTAAAATTGATCCATCAAATTTATGTATCTAAATTTTTTAACAAAATAGGTTTGTTTAGCCAATTAAAGAATTGAATGCAAATTTAAATTCAAAACCCTAGTTCAATAAGTTACATAGAAATGAAAAGAAATGCAAAAATAACATACTTGATGTGAGGCAATGCGATGCTAAATCTTGTTGGCATAATAATGCTCCAAAACACGTGCGTCAATCTGCAATTTCAACAAAAAAAAATTCCCTTCTTCTCTTAGCCACGGTTTCTTCTTTACAACCCATGAGAGATCATAAAATGAAAAGGGCATATGCCTTAAGCCCTTTCCAAAGGGGGTATGCCATCGAGGCTTGAGCAGTAGCCTAAGCCTCAGAAATTCAAAACAAAGGGCATATGCCCTTCGTAAAAAAAAACCAAAGTTGGGGGACTGTCATGTTTTTTGTCCCCCAACTTTATGCATCTGCCCAAAGATAAGCTCCATAAATCCAATGTATTGCCTCCATATCAACATAATTGCATTGTTGATTCAATTTGCATATCGAATCCACAAATCGAACATCGAGTGATTTCATAATCAAATAGAAAATAGTCAATAAAATATGTCACCACTACCTTGAAGTCAAGACGTGTATGATATGGGATCTCTGGTGTACGATATCACATGAAACACTTTCTCATTGCCCCTCATCATCACCCACCCAACACACTTTAAAATTTCATTTTACAAAACCCCACTTTACCAAAACAAAAAATTAAATTCCTTTTGACATATTTTAACTAATTAACTATATATTATTTCAAATAGTAACATATAATAATATTAAATGTTAATATAATATATAAATCATTATTGCTATATATATTGCTATTTTGTATTATTATTAATATATAATTACTACATATATTATTATTTAATATAATATAATATAAACAATAATAATATAATATATATAATACCCCCTACAAACACACACAATATATATATATATATATATATATATATATATATATATATATATATTACAAAATAGTTACATATAAATATATATTATATATGTTCAAGAGGGGATGAGTTGTGCGTTAAATGTGGGAGGTCTCAAGGTCCATTCCTTTGGGTTAGCTATTTAGGTATGCATCTGTTCTCAAATACTTGTGTTCTCATCTGGTCCAAGATAGTAATAGTTTATCATGTGTGACAAGCGAAATGTGTAAAACCCACCCTAAACTCTATTTCGTAGAAGTAACACCCTAAAAAAGCGTGAACCCTTTAATATATATAATTTTGTCTCTACCATGTGTCACTGACAACCTTTGAATAAAACAAGTGATCAATATGAAAAATATATAAAATATGGAACGTAAAAAGAGAGTCATTTTATTTTGTAAGAAGATTTAACCTTTTACCAAATCAATCTCAAAGTGACAAAATAATAATAATTTCCATTATACTTTTTGGTATTACAATATATTATTTTTAAATAAAAACAATAAAAGAACACAATTTGCCTCACCATATGACAAAACACACCTCTCGTGTCCCCACCGTATTTATCTCACTCTCCACTCATCAATGTCCCCCACCACGCATAATGTTTTCCTCTCATGCAATTAAAAATATCTTTACAATGTTAAAAAAAATCTTAAAGCAAGGCTGACTCAGAAAACAATTATCCGCCAACGACGATAGCCAAAACCATGGCTTTTTATTGGCTATAACCGCCTAACAAAAATAAAACAACGACGAATGAGTTCGTTGAGTGGTTTTGTGTGGTTTTTATGCAGAGAAGCTACGGGTAGGCGCTGAGAGGGTCACGACGACGGTAAGGTGGAGGGAAGAATGTAGACGAGATAAGAGGGAGCAGAGATAAGAGAGAGCAGTGAGCGTGCATTTCAAGGTTCATTTCCTATATGTGAGTGAGTATTTTCATCCCTCATGTGTATATGAAGTTTAAATTTGATGTTCAGATTAATATTTTTAAAATTAATTCTTGTTCAGTACTTGTTATATAATGTTAATTCATTTACAAATAATTGAAAATTATGAGAAATCTATCAAAAATTGTCAAAATTTTATTAAAAATTATCGAAAAGTAAAGAGAAAGTATATGAACCTTCCCTGGGCCCAGGCAGCAGCAAAGCTTGCTGAAAACTCTGGTACGGATGGGCCCAAGGTGTCCTGCTCAGGACCAAATTTGAGTCCCATGTGTGTGGTACTGGAGATTACTGAAAACATGTAAGTTTGACTGGACCGTTTTTATTAGAGATCACAAATTATCAGCGTCCAAAGATTCATATCTTCAATACCTCCAAATAAATCTTTGGGACTGGTACCCCAATAACAACCCTCCACATAATTAAGCTTTTAGCTTGTGGATTTTTTTAAGAACACCAAGGCTCAAGGCTCATATATTTGTAATCAAAGAATAAGATGTTTAGTGATTCAAAATTAAGATGCCATGACAGTTATTTGAGTGACTTTAGTGTTGGCGATTTCTTAATGCACTTGTCATTGCAGTACTGTACTCTTGTTATTTTCCTACTGAAACGGAACTTTTGGCATTACGAAGAACAGTTCATGCATTATTATTATTTTAACCAAATCTACCATTGTCATAGGCTTACAGATAGAAAATCACTTATTGGGCTTGTCATTGCAGTACTGTAAACAAACAGGAACATACCTGTCTCTCAATGGACTTCTCACTGTACTACTGAAACGAAACAGTTAGCATTACTAAGAACAATTCATGTATTACTATTATTTTAACTAAGCACCCAGATCTGCAATTTGACCCTTAGCCTGCCATTGCCATAGGTTTACAGATAGAAATTCATGATGTCGAGGAAAAGCGGCTTCTCTGCTTCTGATGGGCACACGCAGCGACGCTCTTCTGATGGGCACAGCCAGCAACGCACTTCTACGTCAGCTTCCACGTCCTTTGCTGTAAATCACAAAAATATGAGAATGGCTAGATATTCATATTGTCAAAAAAAAAAAAAAAACATAAAAAATCTCAATTCTGTATTAACGAGATAACTTAACTAAAACCACAGAGCTGCGTTTTGGATTCGACTGGGTTAGAATTGGCTGCAAGCAAAGGGATTTCTGATAAGTTTTCTTTTGCGATCTGCTTTTTAGGCCTGGATTTAAGCCATGAAAATCTTGACGAATTGACAGGACGAGGTTGAGAGTAGGAATATGAATCAGTTAGGGGACCAAGTGGAAGGTTTTGAAAGTTACAGATCCCTATCATGTAACCATCTGGATCGTGGAAGAAAATTTCGTCCCCGCATACTCCTCCCTTCTCCACAACTCGCTTCTTGTATTTGATATTTATTTCTTCTAGTTTTTTCTCTACCGAACCAACATCACTACACTGCAACCAAACCAAACCGCCATTAAAACAGCATACTAACACCAAGTAAATTAGCCATGAAAAATAGTCATCAAACCTGAAAGGAGATATGGTTATCCCTTGGATTGATCTCCGACTTTTTAGGGAGGTCGTCAACAGACTTGCACTGCAATAGGTGTATTCCCACGCCATAATTGAATAACCTGCAGTAGCACAGCATCGAAAATTAGCAAGAGATTAATTTTAATAAAAAAAGATGATCAAGATTTAGCCTTACCGAGCTCCTTCAAAGTCGAAAGAGGAAGGTCTCTTGACGAGCTGAAATCCAAGAACATTCTTGTAGAATTGAGAGGAAGTTTCCACAGACTTGCACACCAATGAAACGTGATGAAGAGACACCAAAGGCAGAGGGCATGGAATCTCTCCTTTTCCCATATCTTATAATTACAAAAATTATAATTGAATGGTATATAGGGCTAATATCAGGAGCAAGGACGGGCCTGCTACTGCTACTTCAGGGACTGTTATTTCTATGGGATTTCCTATGGCTCACAGTGTTCGTCACTGTTCTTGAAAATATTCTTCTTCCGGCTCTGTAATCACTCAGTAAAAGAAACAGGAGCTCAAACCTTGCGCCCTCAAAACTCAAACTCCGGACTCATTAGTATCATACGGCAGATTACGTTTCACTTCATCTTACATACGAGTTGCAGGGCTTATGAAACAATGTCGATGCTGCATTTTTCATCGAACAGAGCAATTTGGCAGATATTTATAAAAAACAACAACATTATGGTGAAGTTGATTAGTGCACTCTAATGCAAATTATGATTATCGTAAGCTGAACAGTACACTGTAATGCTAATTAAATCTCCAACAAAAATTTAAACTTCCTCCCGGCAATAGAGCAACTTATGTAAGTCGGATTATTTATTTCCGTAAGCCGGAAAGACTTTCGACCATCCATATTTTTATGGTGGCATGCAAAACATACCCCAGGTGAAGGGGGGTAGTAGTTGAGAGGGTACCAATCAAGGGGAGTAGTTGTTGAGAGGGTACAATTATTAGTATTATATGGATTGAGCCAAAAGCCAAATATATTTTAAAAGTTATCTAGGTACGATACCTATTTATTATGATAGTGATTGAATGGAAAGGATTTATTGTTTGTTTATTGATATATGTGTAAAAAGTTATTTATTTATATTGTACTTTTATTTTTTATTTGTACAAGAGGAACCAACAAATTTATTAAAATATTTTTAATTAATGATTTATAACATGTCAGGTAAAGATGTATGTTCATTTTAAATAAACTTTTTAAATGAAAAAACATTTTCATATTTAAAAAAGTATGCAATTTTTCATAATTTTTTTCTAACAATAATATTTTATATAAGATCTCGGAATTCATATAATTTTTTGTAGTATTAACTATAAAGAATGTTTATAATTAAATATTCAATCTTGTTTGTACAAGCATTCATCCATGTTTGAATAGATACTCATTCTCATTACAAATTACATGAATATTCAGCTCCATTACAAACCATGGGCATATTTTGAGTTGGGATTGTATTGCCACCAAAACCATATGGTACAGGGAATACGTTATTCTTTTGAATGTAGTTATTGAAAACATAGGAAAGTAATTATTGAAATCATTATTGTAGTGTTGGATTATAAAGAGGATAAATTCAAACACTAGTCATGAAAAACACAAAAGAATGCATAAAAATTAACAATCTAGGCCAACCTATTCAACAGAGTTTGCAAATGACAATAAGAAGCAATTGAAAGAAAGCACATATACATATTATCTTCCCAAATGATTCCACCTTCCAAAAGTGGCTCTAAGCATGTTTTTCCCATTGATTTGATGTTCTTGTCTTTATCAACAATGGATGCCAAGCTCTTCCATTATCTCAAGATCACTATGCATAATCTAGGCTCAAAATTAGAAATCAAATCTATGCCTATCAAATGAAACTATCCTATTGCAAATAAAGCATGATAATCAAACTACATAAATGGTTTATAAAGACAATCTTGTATTATAATTTTACACAATCTAAGTTTAAAAAATAATGTTATGTCTTTCTATTTATAGATTTTTCAAATGAGTCAAGATCAACTATGATTATCCATCTCAAGATTGAAATGTGTGGCCATGAATTAATCTAATATTACATAATAAATCTATAAATAGCTTCATAAATATTTGGGAAGAAGAGACATTAATTAGGCATGGGTGCCCATAAACTTGATATTTCTTGCATTTATGGCTTATGGATGCCACCCCATTGATCATGTCATTACATGATGAAGATATTTAGAATCGATTTTCAATAAAGAAATATACAATTTACTTCATTGAATTCTTACTTAAGCTCATAATTTGGTGTAATTTGTCCAAGTAATATTAATCAATTTTGGTGCAATACTTTGGAATATTGTATTTTTAATCAAAATAGTCAGAAAGTCATATTACTAGGTCATAATTTGACTTGGGAGGAATTGGAAGGCGATGTTAGATACGTACGAAATGTTATTGTATTTAAGATGTTAGTGACATAAAATAAAAAAGGTATGTGACGTATACTAATGAATTAAAAGAAAGGAGTGATCCAAAGCATCAAAATACGAAATTGTCATTTTGACTTGAAATGATTTAATAAAATTTAAGAATCATATAAAATGCATTACTTTATTAAGGGATACATTGACCTAAATTAATACTTGTATATGACAAGATCAAATCATTTAACACATTTAAGTGATTTTGGCTTAAATTGGGTATTTAAATACAATTCGAATAAAATTGATAATTTCAACACAAATAATGTTAAGAATTAGATGTCTACAATTACAATAATTAAACTATAAGAGTAACCATTTAAATGTTAAATTTGTCACAAATTAAAAAAAAAATACCATAAAATCAATTGGTACAAATATAATAATAAGAAAAGAAAGAATAATCAACATCTAAAACAAAGACAATAACAAAACTCACACAAAATTTTGCCACCCAATAAAAAGGACTTCTTCTAATAAAAAAACATGTTAAAAAATAGAACATTAGGGTAGTGTAGATACCCATGCCCCAACTCCAACATACACTACCCTGAATATACACAATGATTGTTAACGATATTATTATGGCTATTGTGAATGAAAAGTAATATTTCTTGAAGAAACTTTGAATGCTCATCTTTCCCTATTTGCTAGAATCCCATAATTACTCAACAACTATTTAAATTGAACGTTTTAACGGAATTATAATAAAGAGAGTTGTTTATTTACGAATTAAAGTTATTCATGGTCTCAATCTTTTTGTTAAAGTGAAGGTTTTAACGGAATTATAATAAAGAGAGTTGTTTATTTACGAATTAAAGTTATTCATGGTCTCAATCTTTTTGTTAGATTTAAAAGTGATTTTATTTTATATCTTAAAATATGTGTGTAATTTTTCCTTTTTATATGTGTTTTTTGGGTTTAGTTTACATCTCATAAGGCATATATAGTTTACTTATTTTATTTTCAAATATCACGATTTAAGATAATTGTATATTATTTTCTTCTTAAGGGAAAAATAATTATAAGTTAATATTTTTAAAATGTATTTGTGTACATTTAAAATTGTTTGTTTCATTTAACGTCATTGATATTCTTATTAATTGTTATTAATTTCACCTACCTTATTTAATATTATTTATTTCGTTTAATTTTGCTCTAATATCACCTATTGTAGTCATTTATCTAAATCTATTTCCATTATTCTTCATCTATTAAAATTATTCCTACCTCATAAATCAATTAATTCTCCTAAATCATCATTATCTACTATTTAATCCCACTTATCTAATATTTGAACATTTAAAATTTACATGACCCACCTACCCACCTACCCTAGTCTATTCCTAAACTCTCCTACATCCCTAGTCCCTAATCACCTATTCTAATCCCCTACTAATCTTACTTAGCCCCTAAATAGATTCTAAAATTCTCCAATTCTAGAATCTTATCTAACTTAGCCCATTTCTCTCTAGAAGCCTCTATTATAGAGGCTTCCAAGGAATTTTTTATTCTTTAGATAATCTTCCACCATGGATCCTCTTAACCCAACTTTGAATATTGTTCATTGATCTTCCCTCCATAGCCTATTTAAATAAGCCACTCCTCTATGGCCAAACCAAGAGATGAAGCCATGAGACCGCCATGCCAATACAATCAATCAATCCATGCTATAATCAAGGTCATTGATCAAGCTATCATTATGTCTAAATTCTAAGTCTATCCATAAAAATTGACAAGTAAAATAAAAAATCATTAAAAATCTGCTTGAAGATCTTAGAGAGAAGATAAGAGGAGCAAGGCAATTGTAAAAATTTCTTTATTATTTCTGATTTAGTTCCACAATCTCTTCCTTTGATGTTATTATGTTTTGGGTTAAATTTGCTATATATAGTAGTTTTAATTTATAACTCAAAAATAGAATCCTACATTGGTGACCACAGTAAGAGAGTTCCTTCAATTTAACAATATTGCATGTTAGATGTATTTTGACAGCCTGCACAACTAACTAGATGAAGAACAAGCTCCAGATTTCATCAACTTTTTACGCCCACACAAATGGTAGTTTTGCTCTACAATTCATGACATTCCATCAATGATTTTGGCAATAAATCAATGATTTTGTGTTGATTGCCACCCATTAACCACTAGCGACTAACCTTTGTGGTAGGTCCTCATCTTTTCATAAAATTGTAACTCATAAAAAGTGATATTGCCTTTAAAACTATGATTTTGTCTATAAAGTTACAGTTTTGTATAAAATGCTCCTTAGGGTAGGTAGTTAATTTTGCATAATTTTATAATCCTTTGTGTGTCAATGCTAATATTTTTTTATCTTTTAGGGGTACAACTAAAACCTATTGATCTTAAAATCTAGTGGTTGTTTCATGTTAAGCAAAATTATAGTTTTACAGTCGTAGTTTTGCATATAAGTTATGAATTTGGCATTGAAAAGTGCAATTTTGACTTAATCTTTAAAATCAGTAGTTAAAATTGCTAACTTTGGCTTTTAACAATTTTTTTGCCTCTGTCTAATTATCTTTTGCTTGCAAGAAAGGGGAGGCATTGTCTAGATCACCATCAAACATCCAAAAAACCCCTTTTATCACCAGGTGCAAAATTGCAAATCATGAATAGGCAATTTTGCTTAATATGAGCGATTTTGCATATTAATAAGTGATTTTGATCTAGTTAAAATTTAAATACATTTACAGACATAGTTTTATTTTTTAAACCCTTTAACCACTTTCTAATTTTTTGTAAATATTTTTTACTTTCAAGTAAATATTTTATTAGACTGACAGTTAAATTTTAAGCAAAAATCCTCACTAACAAAACTGTAGATTTCAAATCATGATTTTATAATTAGACTTATGATTTTATTCAACCATTTGCGATTTTGATTAACCTGTATGATCATTACCACAGTTAGTCCACTTCCTACAAAACCGTGACTAGCCAGTTATGATATTGCCAAAAACTTGTAGTTTTGTGCTCTCTGGAAGTGATTTTGCTTAATACTATGTATTTGCAGTCTTGTCTTCTATAATTATATTTTTGCACTCATTTTTTTGGTATTTAATTTTTCCTTTTTGAGTGCATTTTTAGGGTCACTTTCAGTGAATTTTGAGTCATTCAAAGGGTTCCATAAGTCCTAAATTGCATTTAGTATCAGGATGTTACCCCTCAACCCTACCCTGTACCATGATAAGGAACATGTCAAGGGTGCTACCCCCAAACCCTAAAAGGGATGCTTCCCCTTGACCCCGTAAGGGGCACTATCCCTTAACCCTATAAGGGGCACTGTCGTTTGACCCTGCTAGGAACTGCCACCCCTAGACCCCTATGTTGTGCCCCCCTCATCCAAAAAATGTTAAAGAGCTAACTCATGATTTTTTTTATAGGTTTTATTAAGGCTTATTGGACTAACATTTTATTTCTCATGGGGGTGAACCTAGTGCCTATTTTGGCTTGCTAACATCTTCTTTTGCATATCATATTTTCATCTAACATCTTATATTGTAGGTTACCGCTCTGAAATTGCTAATTGTACATATTTTATTTGTAACTTTGTATACATCCTTTTAAACTTATTTCATCTTGTGTCTTTTCCTACTTCTCATCACCTCTCTCATCTTAGTCACATACTATCCTAGTCTCATCCATATATATCTAGTCATTCCCCCATCACCTACATATCCTAATCAACTCTTGTCATCCACATCTTATCATAAGTCTAGCTTGTCCATAACCAATCACACATCACCTAGACCTATGTAGTCCCCTAGTCAAAATCAGTCACTTGTCTTGACCTTGCTTAGCCTAATCACTCTATCCACTACATTATCAACCTAGTCCAATCATAGTCCACCTCATCATATCCCTTGTATATACTAGTCTTTAGTCATACTTTGATCCTCATCCATATTGATCAATAACTCTTTCTACATCAAGATCCTTACTATCATCTTGCTTGTGTCTAATCAAGTTTGAATCATAATCACAATCCTATCAATTTATCAATCCAATCATCTCATCCTATTTGATTCGACCATCTTAGTCTTGATCTAGTCTTAATCTAATCAATCCCTAATCAAAATCAGTCTCTTGGGCTAGTCTAGCCCCTATCAAATCTTAGAGCTTGTCATAGCTCACCTAGTCAAATCCAGTATAAACTCATCATAGTCTAGCTCACATCCTAATTTGGTCCACGTAATCTTGTCTTAATTCATCAAACATCACATCACATCAAAATATCTGATCAAGCTTGAGATCAGACTAAAACAAGTCTTTGTCCAAATTTGTTTCACACATCCCATCTTCATCCCTCAATTTTTTCATTTAATCCTCTAAACCTATTGATTGGGGGTAACAAACCACATCATTTTTACTTTGTCCCACCCTTATCCATGGCATCCAAAATAGATTTGGTTAATACCCTGATTGAGTAATGCCTCATCACCAATAGGGATATGCTCCTTTCTTTTGTCCTTGAGATAATCACTCCATGTCCAACAAACTTTGACCTTATCCACCTAACATTACCTCCAATCTACATCCATCCACATCAGTCAACTCCTAGTCTTCACACCATCCATTCCCATTTAAAGTCTCTATCCACTAGTCATATCCAGTCATCTACCCCTTCCTACACTAATAAAGGGAATCCAATCCTGGCCACATCATCTACTAGTCCACCAACCCAATCATGTCAACAACCATCTAACAAAAAACCCAATGCTTCCATATCCAAAACATGAAGTAAAGAAAGCCCCTATACTCCTCTTCTTGTATCATTAAAAGCCTTCTTCTACCATCTTGTTGCCAACAACATGATGGTTTATTCACCCATATGACATCTTAATCCCACCAAGCCTAAACCCTCTTGGTATAACACCAATCACTATTGTGTATATCATCAAACTTGGGGGCATACCATTAATCAACATCATGATTTCCAAAACTATGTCCAAGACTTCCTCGATTGAGGTGGCATAGAAATTGAGGATGAATTAGAAGAGTCTACATCCTTGGGTGAACAAGAAGAGGAATGCCAAGATTCTATTCTTGATCATGATCAAGCCCTTCCCTCTCCAAGCCAAGGTCAAGACACTACATCCATCTTCCATGGTCTCCCCATCTTTGACAAATCCTCCATTGAAGATGAGTCTGTTCCCCATGAACCTAGTCCCCCCTTCTCTAATGAGTCTTTCTTCTACAAACCTGTCTTTGGAAAATTTGTTGTCCCTTCATCATCTTCCTCTCACCCATCACATCAAAAACCCTATGTTGAGAGGTCAATTACAAATAAAGAATATTATACTAGAAGCATCATGTCATGTACATCAGAGCCAGCATTGGAGTCAACACTAATGTTATCTACATCAAGATCATTTTCAACACCAGTTTCTAAACTAGATTCCTCATCAGAAACCTCATCCCTAATAGATGTTGCAACAGATGATGACTATGCCTACTCTTTTGTAGATACCTATAATTTAGATAAAAATCAATCACCAAGCATATATTTTGATCCCAATCAAGATGATGAAGTCATAACATAATATTTACAAGCTTTACCTATCAAAGATAGTCAGAGTGAATCTGATCCTACTTTGGATGCATATAATATAACTAGTCCTAGTGATCTTTTTATTGATCTTGAGAAGATATTCTTTGATGTTAAAATTGGGTCCCTTAAGAACCCCTATGAGGACCATGCTAGTCCCCAACCACTCATTTACCTCATCATACCATCTCCACCACCGTCATCCCTCATAGATCCTTTTCTTCCCATCAATGATCATTTAATCACCTCCTTCCATAAGCACAAACATGAACATACATCGTTAGACCCTTCTTCAGACAAAATAATATGTGCCATAAATATTAAAGGTTCAAGACCATAGTCAAAATAAAATACATAATAATCAAATCATCTTTAATCACATAAGTCAAAATCAAGAAATGTTAAATCATCAACCTAATCAAAAATTATCTTCTTATAGTGAAGCCCCATGTCAAGTGCTAGGGGACCATCCAAGTCAAAATAATCATCATCTATCAAGTCATATATCCTTTGGTGAATCCCAATGTTAGGAACTAGGGGACAGTGAAAATATAATCAAGTCAAAAAATCAAAATAATATCAAAATCACTATCAACATGACCGATGATCCTTCAAAAAATTGGATCACAGATGAACTGCCAAGTCAAAGTGTCTTAGATCTCGTAAAATATTTTGTCACATGGAACCAATGAAATATATAATGTCCACAATCCATAATGATGTATGTGACTTCTAGTCCCACTTCCCAATCATCCAACACACCTTCCTATCATGATCCTACCATCCCTTCAACTCCAATACATCCCCATTAGCATCAAGATCTAGTCCAATCCATACCTCACATCACCTTCTTGGGAAACATTTCCTCTCATAGGGGTGATGAAGATACTTGGTTTAGATGTTCAGAGGTGTCTCAATCCAGAGTCAACATAGGTCACAAGGACATCAATACATCTAGTAGTGACAACATGATCTTAGCATCACATCTCTCTAGAATTGGTATTGGTTAAAGATCATGAAAATATCTACATCTTGCATCTCACCCACCTCTAATAAATTGAGATGCCATAAAAAAAATTCAAATAAGAATAAAAATAAAATCATTTGACTAATGGTGAAATTTGGAGTCTTCTGGCGCCTTGGGCAAGTACCATGATGAAAACTAGTTCTTAACATCATGGTAAAATAGTCTATTATCCATATTGTCCCTCAACACTTGAGGGTAAAATCCATCCATTTCATATTCCTTGTCAATTCCCTCCATGTCATCCATGTCTATCTTATCCCTCTGGTCATTGTACTTGCCTATCATTTGCCATCATATCGTGCATCCTCTTGTGTCCCTCATTCTTTCCCATCTTAACCTTCGTAAGGACGAGGAAAATGTCTTGAGAAATGTTATAGGATAACCTTGGCATATCCTCCAATGGACACTCAGGTAACTAAATATCTAGTTCCTTTATGATGTGGTCATTGGTTATCCTTAGTCTATTCTTCCTTGGTCCTCATTCCCTTTTTAGCGTCACCCTCATCCTTTTATTGTATCATCCATTATTCCATCCATCCTTATACTATTTTCTAGGCTTGGTATTCCCTTTTTTGGTAACCCCATTTTTATAGTGTACATACATATTCCAAAAAAAAACCCTAAAAATCATAAAATCCCAAAAATTCCTAAGTGGTCTTGTCTTTTGTCATCTTGCCCGATGCCTTAAATATCCTAGTCATCCTATCTATGTATTAACCACCTTATCATCTTGTCTTCTCTTATATCCTAATCATTTTATCATCTTATTCATCTTATCCTATTGTCTTCAGTAGCCTTATCTTAATTCTAGTCCTTCATCAAGTCCAAACCCATATCCTTATCCTCATCCAAGTCACTAGTCAACTCCAAGTCCATACCTTGTCCCTATTCATATCCTTAATCCAAAATCACATCATCATCATCATCAGGACCACCTTAGTCCAACTCATCACCTAATCAATCATCCTGACATCTCTAATCTAGGCCATTAGACAAGACACAATGACATTGCATGTAGATACTTGTGTGTGTTGCTTATCTATTATTTAACTTGTTTGCATGTCCATTTATCATGTATATATCTAATTGACTTATGTTTTTTTTCATCATGCATTTTTTGTCTATTGCACAATCAACAAAGATGCTATGATGACACCGAAAAAGCTATAATAATGCTTTTAGGTGCCCTTGATGATGTAGAGTTTGCTATTTACCCATGTACTTTAGCACAACATCCTCTTGGTCATACTTATATCATGGGGCAGACTACCTAGTGCTACATTTACATCAGATTACTTAGACTATGATAAGCCTTATTACAATAATGATGGCTTAATCATTTCTCCTAGTATATCTAATTATCTTAATCCCATCACCAAGTCAATCATCCTATTCCACTCATCTAGTATCTAATCATTCTTTCGAGTAATTTATCATCACATCTATATCATCTAGTCAACCATCTATCATTTCTCTAGTCATCAAAATCTAACATCTAATCTCTCATGTAATCCTCTATCTTCATGTCTTACATCTAAGTTTTGCATCTATCTAACAACTAACATGTATAACAGTCATTGTCATCCTCCTCTAGTCTATCTTGTCATCTATCATCTAGTTTGAACTACATTAGCCTGAGGTCTTTTTAGAATATGTAGGCAATGCTCAGTCACATGGTGTGCCTGAGCTTAGCTCAACCACTCTCTCCTCTTCCCCATCATTTGTCACCACATTTATATTCTCTTGCATCAATCAAATCCTTGAGCTATAATATCACTCATTTATTAATCGATTTATTGATCAATCACCATTGCTACAATCATCTCCCTAATATTTTTGTCAATTGCTTGTACCAATTGATTGGGCCCAACATATCAAAACATCCATCTTTTCTTCCATTAATCATCCATTATCACTGATTGATCAATACATCATTTAACGTTTATGATTATTCTTTTGATTGGGGCATAACTAAAACCTTAACTTTATCATCATCTATTTCTCCCTTGTATGTGTCCTTGTTAGGGGCATCATCATTATTAATTACATTATGGCTCATTGATTTGATTGTATTGTAGTCTAATTCTTCCCCTTCATCTTCTGTTTACTCAATCATATTGTTCCTTCTCTCACATATCCTTCATCATATCGCTCAACTTTTAGTTTTAAGCTACACTCATCATTAATATTATCAAATCAATGTCCTATCTTTGGCTTGATGCTCTCCCAACATGTGTCCTTGGGATATGTCGATATCTCATGGCCTTTATCACCTTAGTCTGTAGCCCTCCCTGGCATGCATCTTTGCTTGGGATATGCCAAAAGCTTGTGACCTTTATCTTATCATCAGCATGTGCCTACTCATTATGCATATGTTTTTACTAGGGGCATCATCACTTTATATCTCACTACTCAAATTGAGTTCATTTTATTCATCATCTATCTCACATATTGCATCTCATCCCCTTGTTTACTTGTCACATCCCACCCTTTATTTCCTTTTTTGAGTGGCCTATTGTAGAAAATATTTACTAGTTTAGTTTTTGTGCTTAGTTATCTAGCCAATTTAGTTCTAGCCTTGACGTAGCTAGGCACGAGAATTATAAGGTCTAGCACACATAATTTAACACACTATTATGTTGGCATCAATTTCACACAAGGCACAGGCCTTCTGCACTCACCTAAAGAGCAATAATGAAGGACCGAACCTGCATTGGGATAGTTGAAACATGGTGAAACTTGGGTTTCAATGGGTTTTATTCATTGGCAAGATGATTTTAGTCAGTCAGCCAGTGCTAGGCTATCCAAGGGAAGTTTAATAGGCACAAGAATTCTCAAGGGAACAAGTCCTAAGTTACAAGTTCATCACTAGCTAAATTAAGATCTCAATGGTGCAAGCTATGGGAATAACTAGTATAAGGTCATTCGATCACTTAGAAAATTCATGGGGAAGGATTAGATTCAAGTGCTTATCCTCTAGGTAGCACTCCAAGCATGGGTCTTAAAGCCTCAATATATTTTAGTTCCAACACTTAGCTTATTTTAGGTAAGACAAAGTTGTTATATGTCACCAGGATGCCATTAGTGACCAGGGATAAACATTTATATCACAATACATTCAAGTAAAGAAGTTATCTCATTACTCAAATGAACTAAGTTATAACCATAACATTGCATAGACTATAATGCAATCACCAACATTCTAGTTTTTTAACCACATTTTTAATTAACCTCATAGTTTAGCATACACATAGTTCAAAATATAGAAGTAGAGCATATGCTCATTCTTAACACTACTTATGCATAGTGGCTCATAGACAAGCTTGGGCTATACATTCTGAACACTTAACCTATTTCATATAGAATATAAATACTTGATGGTGGCTCTCTAAGTAAATGAAGCTTTGATATGTTAATTTCCTCTTCCCATCTTAAAAAATAATCCTTCTTATATATGCAACTGGGCATCTCCTTCTCAGGTCAAATGGGTACATGCCAAGTGATGAGTTATCGCTAGGGTATGCCAGTCTGTTGGTTCCACTATGCTTCCTAGGTTGGATGAGTGCACATCGTATGTTGTGTTATTAGTGGGGTGTCACTATCTCACCTACTCCACTCTTCTGACACCCATGCTTCTTGATACACCACATAAAAGTTCTTGCAAGGATGTCCTTTGAAAATTGGTACCATACAACTATGTGCCAGCTGGTATGGGATCCTTGGGCTTCTTCTAGTTAGTGCCAAAAGTAAAAAAGGGGAGTAATCAAACCAAATATTTCCTCACACTAAGATAGGTCGAGTTGGCATGATTTACATAGTTGGTAGAAAAGGGAGCCCAACATTACCTCTTACAAAATTGCCAGTCCACCCTGGACTAGTCTTTCAACGCCTTTGGTGCATAAAATTTGGGCACACCTTACTCTAAATTTGCCTTGAAGTTTTCAAAGCCTTGTATAGTGCCCTTAATCTCTTCAATGGTTCCATCTGCTTTGGTTGAGTCAACCTTGAGGGTGATCATGTTTGTGCTTTCTAGTTCCTTCTTAAAGCCCTCAAACCTTTCTCTTGCTCACTTTACCTCACCATCTAAGATCTCCCCCTACTCACTGGATTTTATTTGGAAGGCATGGAATAGATCCTCCTAGTCTTGCTTTTGGGTCTTCAGTTGGGCACTTAGGGAGTTGACCTTTACGATTACTTGAATGCACTCAATCTTGCTCACTATGAAGGAGTGTTAGAACAAAGAATCTTTCTCCTTATTTGCCTTTTTAAGGCGCACACTAATGACTACTATCTAGATGGTAAAATTGAAAAATATAGCATCTACTTCCTCTATGCCCTCTTCAAGTTTGGTGAAGAGGTCTTCCACCACATCCAACTTCTTGTTCAACTCTCCTGTTAAGGCCTCACAAAGGTCTTTTTGCTCTTCAAGTGCCAACCTCATCCTAGGGATCATTTGTTCAACAAGTGTGCAGACCTTGTCAACTTATTTCATCTCCAAGGTATCCACACCATCCAGAAGGGATATCTCCACCTCTTCTACATGCTCGACTAGATATTTAAGTTTGAACTTTGTTGCCTCAAGCTACTTTTCAGTCTCTTACACTATTCTTTTTCATCTATTTATGCAGACATCATTGATGATGTTCTTTCATGTTACTGAGGAGGCCATCTTAATTAGAGCATTATTTAAGTGCATGAGTTCATGTATCGAGGATTGATGAGTTGATAGTCATGCCCTTCATCTGGATTCTTCGCATTCCAAATTGCTTTTTTAAGAACCTCAAACTTGGGCTCATCTATGTAGGAATTTAACACCCAAGGAACCTAGTGGCACATCAAGAGCATGGCCATATTTGGTGGCATGCACTCCATCATGTAGAAGTCCTCATCCTCTTTAAACTCTTACTACACTCTCTCCTTGTTTCTTGGTTCATATTCCTCTCCCTCGCTCAACTCTTCTTCTTCATTGGCATTGGTGCCTGTGTCAGTGATTTCTTCTTTTTCTCCTTCTTCTTGGGGTTCTTCATCATACTTCCCCCCTTGACCACTTCTTCTATTTCTTTGGCACTCAACTCATCATCATGTTCTTCCTCTCATGGGGGTTATTTAGTTGACGTTTCCCCCTCATCCATTTCCTCTTACAATGGCTCTTTGGTGTGATCTTATACTATGCCAACCTTCTTCTCTTCTTACCCTAACGGGGCCTCTGTCTCCTTCTCTATTTGCTTCTCCAAGGTGCCAATATCACCTTCTTTATCTCTAAGTGCCCCTTTAGAGATAGGGGGTGCCTGTTGTGTAGATTCTACTATTATTTTGGTGGAGGCGCTAGGTGCCTTGTCAGGTATTCTTTCCTCTCTTAGTTTCATGTTAGTGACAACCTTTCTCTATTTTTGTTCCTTTATCATCCTAGCCCTTTCTGCCTAGGCCACCTCTTCCTCTCTTTCCTTTCTTCTAGCCTTCTCTTCCTTAGCCTTCCTTTTTGCCTCATCTTTCTTGGCCTTTTCCTTCTTAGCCTTCCTTTATGTAGTTTGTGCTTCACACTTATTTTCCCTTACTCTTATTTCCTCGACCTCTAACCAATTGATCTCAGCTTGGGACATGCCTTTGGCCTTCATGTCCTTATGCTTGTGGTGCAAACTTAGAGCTGTGTCAATATTCCATTGCTCAAGGTCTATGTCCTTCCACTATCACTTTAATTCTTCTTCCATCGGTGTGCCTGAATGTGTTACTTCCTCAGGTTCTTCTCCTATTTCTCTTTGCTTACTTCCTTCCCCCACCTTTACGTTGTGCTCTTCTTCTTTCCTTTGTTCTTCGGCCTCCACAATTTCAATGACCTCTTTTGGAACCCCTACCTTTGTCATTTCTTCCCTTTATTCCTACAACTCTGCACCCTCTACATTTTGGCTTCATTGAAGCCAAATTTCCTCAATCTCTGCCTTCACTTCTCCAACTCAATCTAAGGTGGCAGGAAGGGGGTCCATTCACTTGATGAGACTCTTCATCCTTAGGTATGATGTAAGTACCCCTCCCATTCTCTTCTTCCTCCAACTCCTCTTCCTTCTCTTCCTTAGATAAGATTATGTTTTGCTCCATAGGAGGAGCCTTTCCCTTCTTCTTTTTCCCTATGCTAGGAAGTCTTCAATGCAAAGCGTACATGCTTCAGTGCGGAGGTCGAATGAGATGCTTTTCCTTCTAAAGTGATCTTCAACCTTAACCACTCTTTTATTTTCTCTAAAGTCTCCCCTTTATTTTTATTTGGATACTTCTTCCTTTTGATTGGCGCTGAAGTTCCTTCATCCCCAATCTAGACTGGGGGGTCTTCCTTCTACTCATCATTAGAATCCTTTTTTCATGGCTTCATCCCATAGTATAGTCTATGGATGAAGCCAAGAATGGTGATTTATTATACGGGATCAATGTTTGGTTGATTTGAAGCATCTTCTTCATCCTCAATAGACTTTACATGTGTGCAAGGTAATCGATGCCTCAACCTATGCCTCTTCACATCCAGTTCCTTTACTAGGATGTACATCTATTGTGCATTAGGGATTCTTTGCAATGCATCCCTGAAGTACCTTACCAAGAAGGCAAAAGGGAGCTTCAACCATCCCAACCTATTCCCATCCTACAATGCCAAGTGCACTACATAATAGTGTTGCATTACAATAAAAGATGTCATCTCGAACATACTATGGGGAAGCCCCTAGGGAATGTGTCACTCTAGTCTAAAGGCTTCTATATAGTTTTTGTACTAGTGCATTATGCACATCTTATACTTGGGGTTGAAGGTGGTGGGGCAAGTGTAGTCAATTTACTTTTACACTAGATATTCATGGTGTTCTAAGAACACCAACAAATTATCCTCACTCCCATTCAGAACCCCAATTTCCTCCATAATGATCAATATGAGGATGGATCCTCACCTAAAGGTGTTCTTGGTACTATGGCATTCTAGCACATTTTTCACCAACTCTTTTGTGATGAACTTCACAATGTTGAATTGTACTCCCTGCACCACGTGATAGGCAATATAGAGGTACACATTTGAAATGTTAATCCACTATCTACCCAGGCACAACTTGGAACTCACGAGGTGTATCATCACCCTTGTACTGGGGTCCTCACACTTGATGATGGGGAATGTAAAACCCCCCTTAAAGTACTTGAGGATATTTATGATGCACTCTACCTCATCAGCATCCATCATATGATGGATGTCCTATCTGGCATCTGGGAGCCCAATTATCTTCTTAATCAATTGTACTAAAATCTTCATGCACCTACCTACAAATTAGATGTGATCTTCAAAGACATGTGAGAGTAAGAACTAGATGAGTTCCTCTAGCTTCCCAAAGTAGGGCAACTCATAAAGCTGAGTTGCACTAGAAGATTTTAACTTGTCTCAAATTAAGACATCGAAGAGGGCATCACCTTACAACATCTTATGCCCTATGTCCACCATTTAGTCTTACACCAAGTCCTGCAAGTGGCTTGATGTTTGGTGGTTGTATTCCTTGAGTTGGAAATTATGTGTAAATTAGTGCCAACTTTCCTCCACTTCAACCTCTAGGGGAAATTGCATATACTGGTATGACATCTTTATTAACACCTTAGTATCTACCTCAGTGATGATAACTGCTTCAATCGGCTGTACCTTGATCTTGGTGACCATCATCTCCTCTATAATCTTCACCCTCTTAAGTTCTTGTTGCACCTGCATGGAGCTTGCTGCCTTTTACTTCTTCACCATCCGGAATCTTCTTGTGTTAAACCTTGATAAGTGTGGCTTGCCAAAGCCTCTAATGGTGGTCAATGATTTTTTAGTCATATGATCTACGACTATATGTTTAGCTTTGAGCTTCATTGGTCATTAATGGTAGCCTAGGTGATAGCTATTCATTTTAACTCTTTTTTATATACCAATCTCTCTTTAACCCTTCAATTAGGTCTTGTTGTGAACACAATCTTTCTCAATGTGCTACCATTCACTCTAGGTGCCTAAATTACTCAAGTTTTTACCAAGATAGGGTTATTTCTCTTTAGCTCTTTGGTTCTTGTTTAGGTTGGCTCTCATTCTGAGTTATTTTAAACTTTATAACCTAAACAAGTATATCAATTGCTATTTTATACCCTTCATTCTCATATATTATCATTAATGTAGGATTAATGGCATAGGTGCCTCGATTTCTTTGAAAACATGAAAATTTATGAAATCCTCACAAATCTCTTGTCCTATACGCTTTAAATGTGTATCTTTGTGCCAATATTACCACCTCATTGAATGCTCCTAACAGATTTTTTGACAAAGTGACATGTGATTCAAACAATCACTTCTTACTCATTTTTGGTGGATGCTAGCTGTCTTTAGATAATTTCCCTTTGTGTTTATATACTTGGCACGACCTTTGCCTTCTTTGTGGTAACCTAGGTGTAACACCTCACATGTGCATGATTCAACCTCCTCAGTTCCACTTTGTCTTTTAGTTGTGCTCCTATTTCAAGTGTGCTTCTTTGTCTTGGCCAATTTCTTATGTGTCATCTTGCCTTAGCCTTTCCTACCCCATACAAATCCCTTAAACTGGGCCTCTAATGCCTTAATTCTCTTTTGATTTCCTACACACTATAAGATTGTGCATCTTTAATTTTTGCCTTATGCTTAACCATGTTGAGTGTCTTCACTTGCCTCGTAGGTCTCTGACACAGAATTGATTGATGCACTTTCTTTCAATTTTGGTGCAAAGGTAACACCAAAGTGGTTCGTTCTTGGGCCCTCAAGTGCCCTACACTATTCATCATGTGAACATGTATCTTCTACTTGCACTTGGTAAGCTTCACACACCCACCACTTAGATGCCTGGCCTCATGTACTGAGAGGGTGCAAGTTCTTGACTCACCTGATTGGAATTATGTGTGAAGTATTAACAGATAAGTTCTTATGGCTACCATGTGTCACTACTGCCTCTATACACTATACAAGGAATAAAAGAAAAAAGAAAATAATGGTTTGGCTTGAATCAAACTTTATTCTAGTTAGCTCAACTCAAACTGACTAGTAACCAAGAAGTTAAATTTTCCATGGTGAAAGTGCCAACCTACTACCTATATGGATTCAATCGGTTACCATTTAAATGCTTACGGAGCATTTCATCAGACATGTGTAACTTGCATGCACCTGTCTCCAATATATGTTAGATGATGTAGGGGCCCTTCCACCATATTTGTAATTTGCTTAGGTGTTTGAAGTACTTGGAATCATAGAGCAACACCAATGCTCCTTTAGTTAGCTCCTTATGCTTGATATGCTTGTCATGCCAACAATTTTGGTGCATATTTTTAATTTGCTAACTCCACTTTACTTGGTCGTGCTTTTCATCCAAGTGCTCCAAGTCTTCTAACCTTGTGCTTAAATATTCTTGGTCATCTAAGTGACCAATATGTGTAATATGTAAGGAGGGCACCATGAATTCCATGGGTAAAAAAACTTTGATGCCAAACACTAATTGAAATGGTATAGCCTTGTTCAGATTCTTATATGTTGTGTGGTATGCCCATAGTACCATTGAAACATGATCATCCCAATCCTTGTGACCAATGTCAGATATCTTTGTTAGGCACTTACTTAAGATCTTATTGAATGCTTCAACTATGCCATTGGCCTGTAGATGATAGGGGTGGTGTGTCACCATATATCTAGTCAAAAGGATGCACACTATCTCATTGATAAAATGAGTGCCCATGTCACTAGTAAGACTTAACAGGCACCCATATCAGCTTATGATGTTATCCCATATGAAGCGCACGGCTATCATGACTATGAAATCTTTTGTTAGTGTGATTTTAGTTGACTTGGTTAAATAGTCAGTGACCATTAAAATATACCTTGCACTTATGCATCATGTTGTAGGAGTGATTGGCCCAATAAAGCTAATGCCCCACTTTTTGAATGGTGCCTAGGCAAGATTGGGGATGAGAGGCATCTCATCCCAGTGGTTGGGCTTTCTGGTGTGCTGGCATATGTCACATGATTTAGCATACTTATTTACATCTTGAAATAGGATTGGCCACCACAAGCCTAACTGCAATACCTTGTGTGTCATTACATTTGTAATGTAATGGCCTCCTACGATCCCTTCATGTGATTCCTATAGGATGGAGTTTAATTCATGTTCTAAAACACACTGGCATAAGATTTCATCTCTACTCAGTTTGTATAGCTCCCCCTCAATGAGTTGGAAGAGGGTGGTGTGAATCGTAAGTTGTTTCTTCTCCTTAGTTGACAAGGTCTGGGGTGCAAACCTAGATGTCAGGAAAGTGACAATCTCCACTAGATATTTTGGGATGCATTGGACTCTATATAGCTATGTGTCTGGCATTTCATCCTCAATTGGTGCTACCACATTGCAAGAATTGATGTGGGATAAATGGTCTGTCCCTAAGTTTTGCTTTTTAAGTTTAACAACAACTAAGAACTAGAATTTCTAGAATAAAAAAATCCATTTGCATATGCACCCATGTAAAATAAGCTTATTCACGAGGTATTTAAGCACCTCATGATTAGTGAAAAATATGAATGGGGTTACCAATAGATATTGCCTAAATTTTTATAAGGCATAGACCATTACCAGTGCCTCATGCTTGGTGGTGGTGTAATTCTACTTGACTTGCATCAATTTCTTGCATGCAAAGGAGATGATGTGGTCCATATTACCCTTGCTTGGTTGCACTAATATGGAACCAATAGTAGAGCCTGAAGCATTAACATTGACATGGAAAGGAGTAGTCTAGTCTAGAAATTGTAGAATTTGCACACTAGCCAACTTCAGCTTCAATGTTTCAAAAGCCTCCTCTTGTACCTCACCCCAATAGAATGGGCCACCTTTGGACAAGAGATCCTCTAGAGTCATTTCAATCTTTTCATAGATTCAGATAAAATTCTTATAGTCGCTACAATGGCCTAGAAAGGTGAGAACATCTTTTTGTGTTAAAGGAGTTTGGATCTGAATGATGATGGCTATCTTCATAAGATCAACAAGCAAACCATCCTTGCAGATGATGTGCCTAATAAATATTCCAAAAGGGGTCAGAAAGATGAAATTATTTAGGTTTAATGATATTTAGATCTATCTGCACCTTTTAAACATGAGGTTCAGATTGTCATAGTGGTCATTTACAAGACTATACACAGTCTAGTCATCAAGATAAACTTAGAGGAACTTATGGATACAGTTCTTAAAATCAATGATCACCACCTTAGAGAATATTGACACATTCTTGAGTCTAAATGGCATCACATTTTAATCAAAACAACCCCATACAATTGCAAAGGTTGTTTTGGGCTTATTCTCCTCCTCGATCTGCACCTGGTGGTATCCTAAGAAGCCATCGATGAAAGTATAGATTTTGCATTATACAACTCCATCTAAGACCTCATCGATGAATAGGGTCATGAATGGATCATTGATGCAAGTAGTGTTCAAAAGCCTATAATCAACACAAATCTATATGCACCCATCCTTCTTGATGCTAATGATGATCAAGCTCACCCATTCAAATTCTTGTATAGGGTAGATGATGCTGGTGATAAGCATTCCATCAATCTCCATTTTCACCTTCATGTGAAGATTTGGATCATTCAATATGGGCACTTATTGACCAACCTCATGCCATCCACTAGCTTGAGGCTCATTTTTCCAAGGGAAGTGTGAGTGCCATTCATATCCTAGTAGCTACATGGGAATAAGTCCTAAAATTCCTTTAGGAGGTTTATAATTCATGCCATCTCTGCCTCAGACTAGTAAGCACCTATAATGGTAATATTTGGCTCACCTTATGTCATGATGTCTACTTTAGTGGTATTGAGTGGAGCATGGTAGGGATCATTCTTCTCCTAATGATAATCTTTAACTTGCCTTGTCCCCTTAGCTATCTTAATTTGAAGATGCATCAAATCATCTTCATCTAGGGTACTGTCATCCACAAGGCACACAAGCTTTTGTCTTTTTGATAGAGCCTTCCAATTGTGAGCTTTCCAGGTCTCATCATCTTCCTCACTAGAATCACTATTGAGCACTTTCTCTTCAAAGAATGTTAAGAGTGCTAGTCCTTTCTCCCTAAACATTTCACTGAGGCACTCTTCTAGGATGGTGGTGTCCTCAAACACTGCCTTGCAAATGATTTGCAGTGGCTCAAGTAGTTCTAAGTTCTATGAAGAAAAGGATAAGGTGTGCGAAAACCTCTCCTTGAGTATTTCCCAATTCCCTATCTCATAGAACATCTAATTTATAATGTACCACACTCATACCCATATTTTCAAAGTCGTATAGAAGGCATGCACCTATAGGCCTTTTGGCATGTTCTCACCGCAAATGGTCTAGGTTTCTTCACATAGATGTACATGCATGATTGGATCAAAATCACCTAAGTAAGCATGTATGCCTAAGTCCATGTTACTATTACCAAACCTAGTGCATATTATTGCCTTTATATCTTTCCATATTGGCAAGTTAGATCTTTGCACTGCCCATCAACGAGTAGTAATGCACTTCAAGGTATGCACTAGTGTACCTATTCTATCCATTTCCTTGGGAATGCAAGCTTCAATATCATGGAGACACCTCTCTATAGGCTGGCTCCCTTCATACTTTGGGAGCACTGGAAGTTTCCCTTTACTTAGCCAGAATACCATTTTCCCAGTCTTTCTATCATAGGGAACCCATTTCTTCTGATTGTGCTCAATCTTAACCAGTCTTATTTTGGCTAGCCTTGGCTCAGTTGTGCACACCAGGTGGCACCTTCGAAAAGTGACCTTGTAAGCCTCTTCTACCCATTATTCATAGGGTACATCAATTATATCAAATGTTGATTATCCATCCTCCCATTTAAGCATACCTTAGTCACTAGGGTTGATCTTTTTGGCATCTTATGTCGCGATGTTGTAAATGTGGTTGATCTCATCCTTGAGATCAACAATTTCCACATATGGGGGCCCTTGGTCACTTGATAGAGGGATCACCACCCTCTCTTTGTCATTTTCAAAAGTCATGTAGCGCTTATTAAAGCACATGTATATGTTATATGTGTAGCACCATAGGCTACCCAAGAGCATTGGATAGTTATCATAATCTACCAACTTGATGACCTCAAAATCAGCTTGGATCTTAGTGCCCATGATATCTACAATAACACCCTTCAAGATCCCAATAGCTTGCGCTCATGTTTTGTTAGTCATGAACATCATGTGAGGTGAGGGTCTCAGGGGTGTCCATCCCATATTCTCCTAGGTGGTTTTGGTTACAATGTTAACCTCAATACTCATGTCTACAAGTAATTCACAAACTAATCATTCATTGATGGCGGCATCTATCAATAATTCTTGGCCATACTCTATGTTTTGAGTATACCTTACTTCATGCACTCAATCCATATATGGTGTAACAACTTCAATCATTTGAGGTATAACCTCTTCTTCTAGATTCTTCCTTGCATGTTTCAAAAACAAATATTTGAGCAGGGGTAACATCCCTTTAGTTTACAAGAGTCACATGATTTTAGTCAACTTCCATACTTCAGCCTCTTAGTTGTCTTATTTTTTGTGCAAAATAGTGGTCTGTGCCTCTAAATCTTTGGCTAGCTGGAGATCACCGTGTAAATTTTGTATCATTCTCATGGCTTATTACAAGATGTCCTTCTATCATTTAGGGTCAGTATAGGGTGTAACTTTTGGCTCAGGTCATGCTATGCGCTTAGTGCAGCTGGATTCACCATACTCAAAGCATAGTTCTTAGGTCGACACAAGGGTCAACTAAGAGGTGAACCCACTCAAAGTTGTGTCCTATACTTTAGGTAGATCCTTGGAAGTTTGTTGTGGCTTGGGATCCCACCTTTCTTCTTTGGATTCATGCCTAACCATTGCAACACCCTTATTAGGATGACCTTGAGTTAGCTTTTTGTACAAGTCTAGGCATTCTTCGACTGCATGTGGTCCTCGATAATACCCACACATTGGGTGCATGGGGAAGTCACACTAATAATGTTTATTTGATCCACACTTAAAACACGATCATGGTGGAAATATTCTTCCACCATGTCCTCCTCCTCACCCTCTTGCACCTTGCTAGTTTCCATAACCCATATTGTGCTAGCCATAGCCTTTATTTCCTTGACCCACTTGATTATCAATTAATTTTGTCACCTACCTCATGCCTCTTTCCATGTTTTAGCACATCTCATAAATGACTCAATCATCTATTGTTTAATGCATATAAGCGTCACACATTTTGTAATAAATGGTAGTGTTCACTTGACTGGTGCACTGTAATAGGGAACAGTTCCAAGAGACATGCGACCCATTACAAACTTCATAGTTGAGGAGTAGGGTGTGAACATTTATTTTCAATAAATTGTCCTTGTTATGACCCTTCATCTAATTATTAGTGTACCATAACCTACTATGAGTGTCATGTGCTAAACCAATAATTAGATTTTATAGTTGGGAGGCCATTGACATGATTTGTGCTTTCATGAATGGGTTGATCTTGGTATCAACACTGCCTACTACTTTGACTTGAAGTGTGACTTCAAGCACTTCACGGGGGTTCATGAAGGTCTTCATGGATAGAAATCATTTGAAGGGTACTAACATGCCTCTAACAAACCATTACATGTACTGGGAGGGGTGAATGTTATATGGAAGCTTAAAGAGAAGAATTTTAAAATTATGCATTATATAGGCACACACTCTTAGATAAACCCTGGATGATTTCTTTAAGCATCACAATGCTTTGCTACTCAAATTAAAGGATATCAAACTCTTTCAAGGAGGCTTCCTTCATCATATTTTAGTCAACCATATCTTGGTTTGGATTAAATTTATGATACCAGGTATGGGTTCAATCTAGTAAGGTGGTCATGAACTGCGTCACCTTGTATTTGGGTTGACTGATGCCTCGAGTGCACCATTGTAGCTCACATTTAATCATATGCTCCATGGCATTCTCTACACCATGATACTTGATCAAGTGCATCACCATCTCATAGTATATTTGTTGAGTGGGTGGTGCTAGTTTCTAAGGTACTTTCCCCTTTTGCATCTATGTTGGAGGTGGCCCTCTAGCACCTCCATGTGTAGGGTTGAGTGTTGACCCTGATGGAGTAGGCTACACTATTAAACTTGTCAGTGTAGTACTAATCACTAGTGGCATCATGCCACTTTCTGCATGCTATTGCCTAGTTAGTGTAGCTGACATCCTCTGCATGAGAATGGTTGTTGTTGTGTTTATGGTTCCTAGGTTGGTACCTACTAGGTTTACCATATCTTTGCTTAATTCCTCATAGGTAATCACTTACTTAATCATAAAATCTTGATCCAAATCTCAAATCCTATCAAAGTCAACATCGATAATAGGGTCAATTACCATTATTCTATATTTTGATGGAGAATCTAGCACATGAGCTTGCACTTTAGGTTTAAATGGGATAGATGCTTTTGGCACATCCTTAGTCACCACATCTTGTAGGAACCCATTGCATCCTACACCCAACTGTTGAGCCCGATCTCTTATTTATCTCTCTCTTCACACTACTACAATTCAAGGGATCCTTCCACATGCCCTTCTTGTTCACTATAGGTCCTCTCAACACTTCCAAGTTCTAGATCCTCTATCAGCCTACACCTTTGCTTATTATAGTTTAACCTCCAGATCTCTTAGGTGTCAAGTTACTCATCCTCTACCATTGTGCCTCACCTACACTTCCCCTTCTCACCTTATGAACTTGCTCATATGCACAAGGACTATAGCCTTACATTCTTATGGTTTCTATACCATAATCCACTAGAAGCTTCTTTAGTTCAGTGTTGAGCCCTCTGATGAATGCACCCCTTGGTTCATGAAAAAACTTGTACTCTACTTCTTCAGGGCATGAGAAGGTCAACACTATAAAATCTAACATGTAGCTATTGAATGCACCACTCCGCCACTTATTTATAACACATGTTCAAACTTCATCTAGGCTCTCAAGCCTCTTTATGCGCTCTGTTGTCCATTCGAGGCATTATTCATAGCTTCGACTCTTAAAGGTAGTATAAGTAACTAACCATCAATACACATGCTTAGGTAGCTCACAAAAAAACACCTCATATAAAGCATCATATAGGTTGGCTTGCACTCATTTTCTTGGCTCCTATCCTTTGCATGTAAGATGATTCTACATGAAACTATCTTCCACTTGCTCTAGCCAACACTCGATGTTCTCGAGAGATAGTTGGAGTATCTCTCTATTACACCATTACAACAAATAAATTCAACATGGGTCTTGATAACAGAACCAAAATGTTGTAAAAAATATTCCTTGGTTTAGCTTTTGTGCTTAGTTGTCTGGCCAAGTTAGTTTTAGAATTGATGTAGCTAGAAACAAGCATAATAAAGTCGGATGCACAACATTTAACACACTATTATGCTGACATTAGTTTCACATAAGGTGCAAGCCTTTTGCGCTCACTCGAAGTAGGATAGTGAAGGGACCGGGCCCGTATTGGGCTAGTTAAAACATGATACAACTTGGGTTTCAATGGGGTTTAGTCATTGGCAAGATGGTTTTAGGTGGCCAATTGGTGCTAGGTTGTTTAGGGGAATTTGAATAGGTGCAAGCCTTTTCAAGGGCATAAGTCCTAAGGTGTAAGTTAATAACTAGCTAAATCGAGTTCTCAATGGTGCAAGTTATGGGAATAACTAGTTTAAGGTCATTTGGTCACTTAGATAAGTCATAGGGAGGGCTTGGCTTCAAGTTCTCATCTTATGGGTAGCGCTCCAGGCGTGGGTCTTAGAGCCTTGGCACATTTTAGTTCCAACACTCAACCTATTTTAGGTAGGTTGAAATTGCTATATGGCACCAGGATGCCATTAGTGACCAGGGATAAACCTTTATATCACAATACATTCAAGTAAAGAAGCTATCTCATTAATCAAATGAACTAAGTTATAACCATAACATTGCATAAACTATAATGCAATCACCAACATTCTAGTACTTTAACCACATTCTTCATTAACCTCATAATTCAACATACACAGTTCAAAATATAAAAGTAGAGCATATGCTCATTCTTAACACTACTCATGCCCAATGGCTCAAAAACGAGCTTGGGCTATACATTTCAAATACTTAACATGTTTCATACAAAATATAAATTCTTAATGGTGGCTCTTTAATTCTGTAGAGCTTCACTATGTTAGTCGTCTCTTCCCATCTTCAAAAATAAACCTTATTATATAGGTAACTAGGTATCTCCTTGCCAGATTAGATGGGCACATGCCAAGTGATGTGCTTTCACTGGGGTTTGCTAGTCCGTCGTCTCCACTACATTGCTTAGGTTGGACGAGTGCATGCCATACACTAAGCTATTATTGGGGTGTCACTATCTCACATGTTCCACTCTTCTAACACCCATGCTTCTTGATCCACCACATATAATTTTCTATAGGGATGTCCTTTAAAGGTCGATGCCATGTAACTAGTTGCTAGTTGATGCAGGATCCTTGGGCTTCCTCCAACTTGTGCCAAAAGTATAAAAGGGGAGCAATAAAGCCAAAGATTTTTTCTCATCGAGATAGGTCAAGTTGGCACAGTTCACGTAGTTGGTAGAAAAAGGGGCCCAACATGGCCATCTGTCTCATTCTTACCTATATATCCCCTCGAGGGGGCATCATATCTACTAACATTCATCCATGAAATGATTTTTTTTTAAAGACCATTGCTCCTTCTACTTTTCCCACTCATAATGGTCTTTCAAAGATGGGCAAAATGTATACATCTAAAATTGCTCACTTCTTTTAATGCCACTAATATTCCTATTAATTGACACTAATTTCACCTACCCCATCTAATATTATTTATCTTGTCTAATTCGACCCTAATATCACCTCTTCTAGTCATTTATCTAATACCCCTTTCCATTATTCTTCATCTATTAACTTTATTTCTACCTCACAAATCAATTAATTCTCCTAAATCACCATTATCTACTAACTAATCCCACTTGTATAATATTTAAAAATTTAAAATTCTCATGACCCACCTACCCATCTAGGCTATCCTATTCTTACACTCTCCTACATCTTTAGTTCCTAATCACCTATCATAATCTCCAACTGATTTTACTTAGCCCTTAAATAGATTCTAGAATTCTCCAATTCTAGAATGCTCTCTAACTTAGCCCCTTTCTTTCTAGAAACCTCTATTTTAAAGGCTTCCAAGGAATTTTTTATTCCTTAGATAATCCTCTACCATGGATCTTCCTAACCTAAATTTGATTATTGGCCATTGATCTTCCCTCCATAACCTATTTAAACAAGCTACTCCTCTATGACCAAACCAATAGATGAAGCCATAAGACCTCCATGCCAATATAATCAATCAATCCATGCTATAATCAAGGTCATCGATCAAGCTATCATTATGTTAAAATTTCAAGTTTATCCATAGCAATCCGCAAGCCAAATCAAGAATCATTTAAAAATTGTTTGAAGATCTTGGAAAGAGGATAAGAAGAGCAAGGCAATGGTAAGAATTTCTTTATTATTTCTGATTTGCTTCCATAATTTCTCTTTAATGTTATTGTGTTTTGAGTTAAATTTTCTATATATAGGTCTCAACAACTGATCCCCTTCCTTATCCCCTTCCTTATGTATGACATATTCATGATTTTCATTATAAAATCTTTAATGCAAAATTTGAAAGATGAAAATTATAATGTATGAAGGATACTATGAATAAGTGGACTGGATACAATTTATTTAATAGTTATTTTTTTGTATTGTCTTAATTCTAATTCTAATGATAAAATGCCATAATTACTTAACAATTGTTTAAATTGAAGGGTTTAATGGAATTAGAATAAAGAGAATTGTTTATTTACGAAGCAAAGTTATTCATTGGTCTCAATCTTTTTGTTAGACTTAAAAGTGATTTTATTTCATATTTTAAATATGTGTGTAATTTTTTCTTTTCATATATGTTTTCTTTAAGGTTTAACTTACAGCTCAAAAGGCATATATAGTCCACTTATTTTAATTCTAAACATCACGATTTAAGATAATTGTGTGTTATTTTCTTCTTTCAGGGAAAAATAATTATAGATTAATATTTCTAAAATGTATCTAATACATTCTTTATATATAAAAATAAAAATAATTATAAATTAATATATCTAAAATGTATCCAACATATGATATTTTTTTTAAATATTTAATATATATTTAAAACTTTATTTAACTCTATTTTTTTAATGTTACATATAATTTGTTTAGTTTGTGTTTTGATTTTTTAATTTTATATTTAAAAATATAAATACAAGATTTAGCACAGAGTCAAAGGACATTGAAGGATCACATTTTATAACAAAACTAAAGGGATCATTTCCAATTTGTTTTATCTGTATTTTAGTAGATTATATTGTGTGCATTTATTTGTATATATTTATTTTTGTAAGCTTTTATAGAGATAATTATAAAAATTATAAGATGATGGGATTCATATAAAGGTTGTTACCAAATAAATATTTAAATTAGGAGTATTAGTTTTGATTTTTTCAGTTTCAGATTTCAACATATTATTGATTGATTGGGCATTTATTCATAGGCATGTCTTTTATAAGTTTGTTTGCTTGGAGAGTTTTGGGAGCAGAAAATTTTTACATCATCTTTTTTTATTTTAATATGATATGTATGCACATATGTGTGTGCATAAAAGTGGGATATTGTGCAGATACATAATTCTGATATAAAGTAGTTATTAGTTGTAAAATTGTATTATTCTAAGGTATATGTGTGTTTTCTTATTATCAATTTAGACTAGCCTTTTATTGATTGATTTTCCATGTTTCCTCGCATTTTTTCTACCCATTTTCCCTCTCTATCCTGTTTCTCTGTTCTCCCCTCATATTTCTTTAGAAATTTAATACTTTCCCAAAAAATGTTCAATGTATGGTTCTCATGCCACATATCCATAGGCCCTTTTGACCCCTTTTTGGACTCTCCCATGTTGTGTGTTCTTAATTTATTTTTATTTTCTACTTATTATGTGTCAGCGTTTATACCAATATAATCCAGATTTGAATTCAAGAAGATTATAAATACACGTGTAATAATACATATAAGACATACGTACATCAAGAGAATCAATGCCACACATGCAAGAGATATATTGTGAATGGACGAACATGATTAATTAAAATATTTAAAATAAATTACAAGAAAATGTAAATCATTTATCATTCTATTAACATTCATTCTAGTACGAAATATTATATAGAGTAGACCCTACATCATTAGACTACTTAAATAACTATACATTATATTTAGAATGTTGTTTTCAAAATTGTACAAACATTATAAAAACTTAATAACAATAAAACTAAGAAGAAAACAAACCCAAAATAAATTCTTAAATTTTTTAAGTTTTTTAAATATAGATTCTTGTAAGAACTTTCTGATCAAATACCATAAAAATTTGTTGGAATTTTTTTTTAATTTTTTTTTTCATATTATCATTCCGAAAGTTTCTTACCTTCTTACTGAATCCTTCCTTATATAAGGTAATAAAAGTAATCATATCACAATTGAATCATTTCATACTAACCATGTAATCATTTTGTACTCACATGCACAAAATCCATGATCATTCATGAAATTTAGCTTTCAAAGAAGAAGTAGTTTGTTTCATATTAAAATGACCACACGAATTTTAGTCATATTAGTCTTGGCGATTTCTTAATGGACTTGTCATTGCAGTACAGTACCCAAACAAGAACATATTTAGCAATAGGAAGAACAATTAGCAATAGGAAGAACAATTAATGCATTATTATTAATTATTTTAACCAAGTCTGCCATTGCCATGGGTTTACACATAGAAATCCATGATGTCAAGGAAAAACGGCTTCTGGGCTTATGAAGGGCACTGGCAGCGATGCTCTTCTCCATTAAATTTCACGTTTTTTTTCTGTAAATCAATAAAAAATCTCAATTCTGTATTTCAGCACTTCGCCGTACATTGAGATTCAAAATAAGTCTTATGAAAATGTCAGACAAAGGGATAAATTTGAAGGGAGCAGGTTAAACTTTGATTATTTTTGTTCCACCATATAGTAAGACTGTCGACCATTATAACGGAGGTCGTCGATTTTTTACTTCGTATGCAGAGGAGGGGACCACTAGTTGGGAGGGGACCAAATGGTGTAGGAGGGGTGTCAAAACCAATTGGTGTGAGAGGGGTGTGAAAGGAGAGACGGATTAATTATTGGACGGGGTTTAATAATTGTAATTATATATATATAATGAATTAATAGTTATTGTGAAAATATTATGTTGTAATATAATTTATATTAATAATAATTTGTAATATTCGATTACAACATGTTATATAATATATTTTATGTGTGGTTACTTATTTATAATTATTCATTCTTCTTCTTTTTAATAAATAAATTTAAAATTAAAGTTTTTCTTTAATTAAATATATCATTTAAAAATGGTGAAATGGTAAGGTCATATGTTATATAATTGAAGAAGTTGTCTGTGTCAACGAGACTTTTGCATAGTTCTATGTATCCATAAAGTTAGGGTGCACAAATATTGTCACTTTTCCTTAAAGATTGAGTGCAAATGATCCAGTTTGTGTATTGATATATTAATATATATATAAATTACTATTTATATATAAAGTATAGTTGACCTTTTAATTGTACATAAAGGAACCCACCTAACCAACAAACTACCTCTTAATAATAACCTACAATATTCTTGTACCAATAATAGTTTGTAGGATCTAATCACAACATTCCATAGAATATGTTAAATATGTGATCACCTATTCATATCTATTCGATCCTTCTAATTTTTTAATAAATAAATTCAAAATTAAAGTACCCATTCAATTAAACACATCAAATAAAAATAGTGAAATTGTAAGGTCATATGTTGTATAATTGAATAGGTTGTACGTACCAATGAAACCCCTGCACGATTCTATGCACCCATAAATTTAGGGTGCACAAGTATTGTCACTCTTCCTTAGTGATTGAGTGCAAATGGCCCATTTTGTTTATTGATATATTAAAATATATGTAAAACGTCATCTATATATAAAGTATTCTTAACCTTTTAGTTGTACGTAAAGGAATCCACCTAACCAATAAACTACCTCTTAGTAATAGCTTACAATGTACTTGTACCAATAATAGTTTGTAAGATCCAATCACAACATGCCACATAATATGTTTAAAATGTAATTACTAATTTATAATTACTCTTTCTTCTTCTTTTTTGATAAATAAATTCTAAAATAAAGTTTCTCTCCAATTAAACACACCAAATAAAAATGGTGAAATGGTAGAGTCGTATGTTATATAATTGAGTAGATTTTTTTTGTGATATAGACCCCTGCATGGTTCTACGCACCCATAAAGTTAGGGTGCACAAGTATTGTCACTCTCCCTTATATATATATATATATATATATATATATATATATATATATATATATATATATAGTTAACCCTTTAGTTGTACATAAAGGAATAAACCTAACCAATAAACTACCTCTTAGTAATAACCTACAATGTGATGTAAGAATGTATGTCCATTCCAAATATAACTCTAGCTTTTTAAAAGAAAGCCACTCTCAAATTAAAAAAGGCACACAACTTTTTAAAAAATATTCCAAGAATAATATTTGATAAGGTTCAACATTCCATATAATCCCTTTTTAGTATCAAGGACAAGAACCCTTAAGACCAAACATTCAACCTTGTTTTCAAAAGTATTCATCCATGTTTGAATAAGTACTCTGACCCATTGCAAACCACATGGATATCCAATTTGATTGTAAACAATATGAATATTCTGAGTGAGTATTGGGTTGCCAACAAAATCATAGGTTTTCTCTGAAATGTTATTCTTCTAAAAGTAGTTAATGAAAGCATATGAAAGTAATTAGAAAACATTGCAACTAGTGGACTATGAGATTAGCCCATTTAGATGTTGAATCTATAAAGAACAACAACACTTAGGTAAGGGTTACTTGCATATGAATCACATGATCAACTAGTGCAAATGCAACAATAAGAGAAGAAAGAATAACTGAAACAAAAAGTAAAACCCATACAATATTTTAACATGCAATAATTTTTTTTTCTTTCAATGAAAAAGTAGGTCAAAAAATAGAATACTAGAGCAATGTAGATACCCATTCCATAAATCTAGCTTACACTATCATGAATATACACAATAATTGTCAATGATGTCATTACGACTACTGTGAAAAAAATTAGTACCACCTGAAAAAAATCTGAATACTCCTCTTTCCCTTCTTGCTTGTGTCAATCCAACCTCAAATTTTCTATTGGAATTTGAAAAAAAAAAACACAAATTAAAAGGTAAATCCTAAGGTCGTATTCAATTTACATAACAAAAAGAGTTAGAAAGTCCAATATAAGAATATATCTCAAGAAGATCTCATCCCTACAAACATATAGATGTATGAACCTAAGTTCACACCAAAGAACATGACAAAAAGGAAATATTCAAATAAATCCACCGAGTTTGATGAAGAAACTAATCTGGAAAGAAAAATGACAAATATAATACATGTTTAGATACTAAATCTATATTTCTCATAGATACCCTTAGGGCAAGGCACTTTAGGGATCACCACAATCACTAGAATCTATATCTTATGATGTATAAGAGGCATAGGTGTGTCCAATAGATTATAATATCTAAAAAAAATTAGTCACATAGGAATTTAATTCGATACTCCATTAAGAAATTATGATACCAAGTACCATGAAGAGCTTGAATTATGCATGTATTTGGGGAAAGAAATAAACTACACAAAAATGCAACCATTATGAAGAAATGTAAAATATACCTTAAGAAATAAGATAGAATTGTAATTTAAACATACCATCCCTACAATAGGCTCGATTTGGCCCTTCCTAAATGTATTCTCTAATATCCACTATATGTTTCAAAGACAAAAATAACTAATTACAAGAAATATAATAGATCACATTCTCTTAAATTTTTGACAATATTAAAAAAATCTATTAGCTTAAATCAATGACATTTTTGTACCTCAACACAAAATATGTGAACTCATTAGCCCTTAATAGTCCTATTTTAAAAAGCACCACTTGGACCACCACATACTGCATAGTCAAAATCACATTTATGCCTACCTCAACTAACTACAGATGGAATTCTCGTTCTTTGATATTTCCAATGTAATTCTTCACATGGCATACAATACCATCAAGAATAATTAACCATAGACAAACCATAATAATCTTAGTGAATAGAAACTTGTAATATCTAAAAATAACATTTTTGATAGGAATTGCAATAGTATTTTAACAAAGGAAAATTAGAAGAAAGTGGTTCGAAAGGGTGTGAAGAAGAAAGGGAAAGAAATATTAAAATAGAGTTTTAGGGTTGTCTATTAACACATATTAGCCCATCTTATTTGGCAATAACATTTAAGGCACTAAATGAAAAATTTAAGGCCGTATATGTTTTAAATACCTTGATTTTTTTCACATGTTTAGGTGCCAAAAGGTCTTTTAAATTGTGATTTTATTTTCACCATTTTTTTAAAAATTTGGATTATGTGAAACAATTGGTAAAATGGATAGTCCTTAATAAAATGTGATTAAATGTAATTATTTTAAATTAAAAAATGGAAAAAAATACCTATATAGAATATTAAGATATTGAGCTACATTAACATGTCATTTTTGGAGTTTGTCATCACATTTTGAAGTGTGTTGCTTACCCCTAAAGCCAGGGGTATCAAAAACTAGTCTCCTTCCCTATGCATGGCCTAATTCATGATGTTTCACTATAAAATATTTAGTTTAAAATTTGAAAGACTATTGAAAATTATTACATATGAAAAAATATATGAATAATTTGATAGGATACATGTTGTTTTGTTATTATTTTTTTATTATCTTAACTCTGATTCTAATGATAGAATTCTATAATTACTTGACACCTATTTAAAGGGAAGGGTGTAGTGAAATTAGAACTAGCAGTTGTCCCAAAAGTGCAAGTTACGTGGGAAGGGATGTCTCTTTAATTATTAGGATTTTTTTTTGTTAAGTACATATGAGTATCAAGTGGTGGAATAGTAGTAATGAATGAAACAAAAAAATTTAAATGCATTTTTTAATGTTTATTATAAGAAAATCTATAGTCATTGTAAATGTTGTGGAATAAGTATTACAATGAGTCTTGTTTCCTCTCCTTTTATAAGGTTTGTATATTTTTTTATTCTCCATTTTTATATAGCAATTGAATGTAAATGCAAGGGAGATATGCATGTCATGTAATGATCATACTCTTGATATAGTAGTAAAGGTCAACCATTGATGAACAATAATGCCAATATCAATTATTGTCTTATTGAGAGTCATTATTTCTACTTTATGTATGGTTGGAGCCTATGCCATTTTGATAGGCATTTGGTGACAATTACCCTGTGTAATAGGAGGAATTGAAAGATTTGTTGGATTGTAAATATCCCATGGCAGAACAGAGTATTTTTTTGAAGGAAATAATGACATTTATGGGTAAGGAAGGTGGTTTTGAATCTAAATGGTAGAAAATGTGAACAAATTACCTAGTAACTCCCTTAACTATCCATGCTTCCACACATAGATTAGATGTCAATATAACCATTTTTTAGTTTACATAGAGGCATTATTGGCTTGAGCTAAGTGTCGTTGTGGTTAGGTGTGCCCTGTTATCTGCTCTATTCTACTCTACATATTACAATTGGAATTTTTAATGATTTTAACATTTAATTGTTATGCAATCTAGACAATTTATTAGTTGCATGCAAATGTGTCAAAATTGATAGAGTTATTTAGGAGGCATGAAGGACTCTATTCTTGACATGAGAATATTTCAGTCTTCTTTTTTAGTTTTGTATTTTTGATGTCAATTAATAAATTTCTAAGTAGCAGTTGATTGATCATGTACCCTTACTGATGGAAATTTATGTGTAATGTTACCACTATGTCAAATTTATACCACAATGTGTGACCAAATGACTTCCCTACATACATTTTTATGTAATATATGGGATGATGTTGTCCTAGGTCCCCGACAAGTATAATTGAGAAACCAATATAATATTTGTTGTTGTTTAGAGGGAAAACCTCACATGATTGGGTATTTATATTGTTGATCATCTTTGGCCTATGAATCTCATTTCATCAATGATCACATGTTCAGTGTGTCCTAATTTTTCTTGGAAAATTATTAGTGTTTGTCCCTCAAGTGCCTTCACTTCTTGGATAGAAATACGAAGCCATGAATGAATTTTTGATGCATTTATGTTAAATGTTGTGACTCTAATTAGAGCAAGGAGAAGTAGGGTAGAAATCCTTCTACTTGAAAGTCCATTCATGCCATGTTTGATGTTTCTAATCAAGTATGATTTCCATGTACTTGTTGTTCCTTGAATAATCATCCTAAGTGGTGCAACTTGTGTTACTTTTTGGGCATACTATAGACTAATTTTGAAGACTGTTTATTGAGTACCTAACAATTCTTTTGGCAATGGCTCAATCGAGCATCAATATCTATAATTTGGGTGATTTTTCATTGTCAATCTATAAATTGTGAGGTTTTTGTGTGTAGGTTCATTAATACTTATAAATTGTTCCACTTAAGGCTATTATTGAATTCATGAAGCCCAAGCATTTCAACATCATCTATTGTAGTGTTACTGATGGGTGCATATAGGGCATGAGTTACCATTCATGTATTTCTATTTATATACGTACATATTATTGTATGTCATTATCACCATTACTTTATTATAAAATGTTTTATTCTTCTATAGTTTTTATCAAAATATGCCATAGAGTGTATGAATATCTAATTTATTCCCAATGTGTAACAATGTCTTCCCTAGTTACATTAATGTCCATTGTAATGTTGCAGAATGGTTTGTAAAGTAATAGTTCCACTGAATAAAAAGCTTCATATTGATGGTGAATCAACAGTAGGAATAAAGGAGAAACAAGAAAAAATGCAAACAATTGCTTGATTTGTTCTATTTATCCACTTATTAGTTTTCCTATGGTTGTTGAAAGACCATGTTTGTGTATCCTCAATGAGTGGTAATATGTCTAGAAAAGAAGGATGATATATATATGCATAAATGAAGGATGATAGATTATCTACCTTAGATTTGCTTTCAAAAAGACATTTGAATATTTTATCACTAATAAATAGGGTAAAAAATGTTCAGCTACAAAGTGTAAAAGGGATATTTTACATGGCATGTATCTTAAGCACCTATGTTGATAATAGTTTATGTGAGGAAATTTTTATATGCAACCATTTCAGGTATTGAAACTAAAACTATAGTTGATATTATAGTTAGCATATGGTGGTAGATTTCATATTTATTTTTAGCCTTTATTGCATTCCTTGATATATATTTAAGCATAACATGGTAGGAGAAAATTGGTTGGAAATCAACATTTTCACACCATATTGAACGCATACTTACATTGTGTATGTTTACTCTTTCATCATCATGGGATAAAAGATAATTTTTTTGGCCTTAATCATCAATGAACATGTTTGACATCACTTGTATGGCCATGAGACTTTATATCTACATTGTAGAATAGTTCCTCTTTTTCATAAGCATGTAGACTCACTACATTTGGTGTGATGTTAAACCTAGTTTATAAGATCCTCATAATATTTTTAAGTATTTGCATTAAATATTTAATTTATGGTGAGAAGCCATGGATCATTAATATTAGATCAGTGTATTCAATTATTAATTTTATCAGTGTTATTTGGGTTCCATGTTGTTATGCAGTGATCAAAGAATATCCTACTAGAATTTACTTGAAGAGAGTCTTCCTAGTTTAATGTGTCCATGTTGGGTGTATTGCATAACCATTTGAAACCATGGATGTGTACATATTCTCTATGTTTCCATTAATACTTTTTAACAAAAAAAATTATGATTGTGTAGGGTTTGTTTTATGTATTGAGAGTAATGAAATATAATTTGAATATTAATACTTGTACTAGTAATCCTTGTAGTGTATATTTTTTCATAGGATTTTTCATGAAATATTGAAAATATTTTATCCATATATATGAAGATGCAAGATGTGTGTTTGTAATTAAGTTTTGATTCCTCCAATGATAATTTTTGATTTGGAGGACTAGAGGGGCCCCTGACATGATTTTATGTAGATCTAGCCACTTAGTGTCTGTTGCACTCAAGATGAAGAATAGTATTTAGAATACAAATTATGTGATCATATTAATTAATTCATTTCCTCACTTAGAATAGAATTATCATGTGCATATAAGCACTGATTTGAAACGGATTAGTTTTTATGTAATAGTTACATCAACTAAGTGTGTTAGATGTTGGGACAGGTCTGAAATTGTGATTGGTAAGTTATCCTTAATGTTTTTTTTGGAAAATGTTGTTGCTGTTTCTTGGCTCAGATGATGTATCATTAGGTTTTAAAATAAGTATTGAAAGTGTGGATGGATTCTAAATCATTTATCCTGATATCAAAGTAAGTGCATAGCATACTCGTGCAAATGGACATTTATAGTATGGGGTTGTTGGTACATGGGAATTCCTATTGGGAAAAGAGAAGGAAATGACATAGAAAACAAATAATTTATGTTATTTTAATTGATGGGTGAATTAATAATATTTATCCAATTTATTACTAATGGGAGGCTACTATTGGCATTATTTACATAATTTGTTATTTGGTCTACATCTTTTTGTGCATTTGGAAGAGATTCTACAAAAATGATGATCTTGTAGATTTCTAGGTGCATTTGTGTCTCCATATAAGTCTAGATTGTTAATTTACACATCTGTAATCTCTACATTGATATTGTGAAGGGCATATGAGATATTAGTAAGTTTATATGGTAGTTCATCAAGAACATGATGGTCAAGTTGTATGTCTCTATAATAAGGGGTTTTTTCTATTTTTTACTGTAAGGCATGCATGATGCATGATCTACTTTAAAAACATTCATATGGTTTATTTTCTAAACCAATTATTCTTAACACTAAGATGTCTAGATCTTTTCTCCGACATGACAAGCACTTAATAATGGAAGATATAGCTTGGGGAAAGTTAATAATGTAGCCATTGTATTTGTATTTCCCACCATGTGCATGAGTTTCTAGAAATATTTGATTAACTTGTGCGATGAACATTTATTCAAATTGAGTGAGATTAAATAAAATTCTAGGTTGTATACTTGGGTCCATGTTATTAAAATCATAAAATTAATGATTGTCTCTCTCTGCAATGCACCTGAAATAAGTATGTTGACCATGAGCAATCTTTGTTTGAATTCCTGAATATAATTCCTTGAAAATGAATCATGCATGTATTGAGGAAAGACCATATATTCTCTCACATTATTTTTTATGGGGTTGCTCAATAGTAGGATCATAGAGTGGGGGTTTGATATATATCATTTCACATAATTTATTATTGAGTTGTTCAATAGAAGGATCCCATAATGTTATATAGAGTCAAATATTTGGCATATTGAAATAATGTGTTATGTAAAGATGTAACTATTTTTTATTGAAGAATAACCTTACAATTAAATTGAAAGCATGAAAGCAAATGAGTAAAATGTGTGTAAGCAGTAGATGAAAATAGTTTTTTTTTTATATGGATATCAATATGAAAATTTTATGAGTAGAGGTGAATAGCATTATAGGTGTAAATGTGAAACTATAGGAAAAAATGAAAACATAATTTTGAAACATTTAAGAAAATATAATGTAACAAAAGTGATTGTGTTATCTAAAAAATGCATGCATGTAAGCACATGCAAGTTATAATTATTTGACATTTATAAGTACATATATGTACTAAATTACATAGAATGCATTAAGTAAAGCTGCATCTTATGGTGTAGATTCATATTTACTTGTATTCAGTAAGGTATATTGGATCTATTCCTTGTCATTGTATGGCTCTACTTTCACTATTAGTGTGAAATGATACTTGTAAAAGAACACTCTTTTGACAATTTATCAAACTTCATCAGGTGATGATGATATCTTGTGTAGATCATGTGTTGAGATACATATAATTATAGTATCAACATATTCAAAAAATGTGGTCCATATTTTACCTATGGTGTCTTCTAATAAGAAATTCAATGCATATTTATTTCACATTCTTCTACATAAATGTTACACTTTTTATGATGCCAAGATGCATTAGCCATCTAAATAATTTTTTTTACATTGTCTATTGTTAATTAAAATAATGTAAATGGGATTAAAAGCATTATCATTTTAATGTGAATGACTTTTTCATCTAAAGTTACTAAAATTGATTTACCAAGAACCTCTGAACTATGGATTTCTATCATTGCTTTTTGTTTAATAATACTTGTACTTAGTGATGAGGTTGGCACATTCATACCATATTCTTCATACCATCTCCTCATTTCATGTGTTTAAAATATATTTAGATTGATGAAGGATTATGTATTTAAAGTGGTCCCTATTATTTTTCCTTTAAATGCTTAAAGCTTACATTTTTCTGATTGCATGAATTATATCTGGAAATGTTTTTGATGAATATAAATCAATAAAAATTCTCCCCTCTTCATCATAGAAATTTACCTAAAGTGATAATTTTATATTAGATTTGCTATTGTCATGTATTATAAATGTTCTTTTCATGTTCGAAGTTCCATATGACTTTATGAAATTGGTGGGAATAATAATAGATAGAACAGTGCCAATAGTGTCAACCATTGTGTTGGCAATGTCATCTTTAATATCTTTAATTATTTTGAAGTGGAACTACTATAGTGGTACAGTGTGATCTTCTTAAAGACAATGTTTAATAGAGGATGTCATGTTTAAAATGATTTCCCATGGATTTTTGGAGTGGTGATATTTTTTGTTTACATGTTTTAAAGTTTCATTTGAGATTGAGAATATTTTCCTAGTTTGTATTTGATTAAAAAATAGAGCTTCTGCTTGGCCGAGAGACGTCACAGTGATGTCATATTCTTCATTATTGACAATGTCAAAGTTAAAAAGTGTCCTAAACCATTGTCATTTGAGTAATTACATATAATTACATTTTAAATAACTCTTCCCTCTATAGTCCAGGTATTTTTATAAGGATTTTAATTTATGATTATAATGTGTGGCACTATTTGTGTGCATTTTGCTTCACACATCGATCTTGATGCATCATCAATACAAATAGCTTTCCCAAGGTTATCCATTTTTTCAAAATGAAAAGTTGGTATACAGGTGCAAAGGCAAGTATTTCTAGGTAAGGATAATTTTCTATAAAATAAATAGTTTATATTTTTAGTAAGTATAAACAGTACAATGTATGGCTTGAAAATTAAATGTGGAAGTATAATAACATAATGGTTTCTATCTCAAATATAGTTTGAGTGTATTTTGTTGAGTAGTATCTATATGTTAAGTTTTTTTTAAATTCTAACATATACATACTATTTTCAAAGGTGATAAAATACATTATATATGAAATGCAACATTTTAAATCTAGTGGAAAACCACAAGTAGTCATAATGTAGAATGGCTTCCAACCTACATTTTCACTCAATAAGATAATCGACACCAAAATTACATTAGGGAATATTTTGAACCTTCGATTGTTTCCCTCTATGTGGATGTTGGCATTGAATAGATAGGCTCATGGGTAGAAAGGAATGAAAAAATTCACATGGATAAATAACCTTTTTGTGAAAATATATTCTACTCCTCTGTGACATATGTACAAAATTGTAATTTATGGTATTGGTTAGTCACCACTACTCTTATTTTAAATTTGTGAAGTTTATGTTCAAGTGACCTTAAAATAAGTAGTTTATTTTATTTAAATATAATATTAAGTGTCCTTTGTTTAGTATATATATGCTATTTTATTTGGTAGAATACATTAAGACATATATGGTATATATAAATATAATATAATATACAATTTTGTATGTATGTATGTATGCATTACTATATTATAATATTATATATTGTACAAAATAATTGATTTAATTTCATATTTTGGTATTGGATAATTAAAGCAATGCAATGGAAGATATCTTATGACATCACTAGTTTATGCACATACTAAAATACATTCCATATTAAATATAACCCTTTAAATCTAATGAAAAATCACAAGTAAGAATATTATAGTATGAATAATATGATAGTATTTTCAAAATACATTATATATAACAAAGTAAAATAATCTATGGACTTCAAAAAATTGTAGGATATCAAGATAGAACTTATTGGAATGTTTAAGTTAAGGCTTGATAGGTCCTTCAATACATTGGTCATATGCTTTCTCATGATGGAACTTGTCCATACTCTTGAGATCCATGTGTGCTGCATTTACCTTATTTATAAAGTTGAGCAAGACATAAACTTAATCATTTTTAACAATATGTTCTTGTAATAAATTCATTGAAGTCATCTCCAAAATGTTTGTACATGTGTTAGATAATAGATTTCAATTAATTTAATTCGAGATCCAAAATGAATATGTGTATCTATTCTGGAATGAACTTCAAAATTGTTATTATTGTTTAATAAACTTGACTACTATCAAGCAGGGAATATTTTAGTGGTGAATATTCGTACTTTGGCAAATTTTACATTTTGTCAGTGTGTTTTTTGGTGATTTCTATGCCGTTCCATGGTTTCCTGGTCGCCAAGCTTTCTTGGGTTTCATGATTGCCTAGCTTTGTAATCACCAAGGCAAATGTTTCGTTTGAGTTTCTGCCTGGCAGTATTCGCCTTTCACGTAGCCAACCAGGTAGCGCTTAATGTGGAATGATCGCCGAGTTTCACGTTATGGAAAGTGGAGGAGTCGGATCGTTTCGCCAACACACTTTCATTTGTAATATGTATAAATCCGAATTCAAGAAAATAGCAATGAGACATTCAATAACCCTTTTTTTTTCGAAGAGAACAGTATACAAATAAAATAAACACTTAAGTATAAGTTTACATTTATAATGGACATCTAGTTTCTTATACTTTAAGTTATATTTTATTTATATACTTTCAGGGTGTTTGAGAGGGGTTTCGGACCGCTAGGAGCTATAATGCAAATTCTAGGTTTTGGTGGATCCTATCATATTTCAGAGTTAGTCAGATTCCAGGGTTTCAGGGTTTCAAACTTAGCCATATTTTAGGGTTTCAAGATTTCAAGGAGACATCATAGGAGGTATGTAGGCTGCATGAAGGGATGTATGCGTGATAGAATAGTATAAAAATATCTCTCGCAAAGTGCCACAAGCCGATCCCACCCCATTCCCAGTGCCCAAAAAATTAAAATTTTACTATGATTATTATTTTTTGTTCACCAATGTATAATTTTTTTGTGGTTTTAAAAAAACACAATTCACCCAGATTTTACACATTGTTTGAGAGACTATGAATGATTCGCCAATGGAGATTATTATTTTTTCTTTGTAAACTATTTTTTTCGCCACAAAAAATAATTTTTTTGTCAGGTGTTTTACACATTTTGCCAATTTTTTACACATTTTCTAAAGGAGGGGTTTCTTAAAGTATACCCTGCTATCAAGGGAAAAAATCAAGAGGAACAATACATATAACTTCATAAAAAAGAACTTGTATTGATTCATATTGAAGGAATAAAATCATTACATACAATAGAATAAATAAACCTTAACTTAGAATTGGAGTTGACATACAAAATTTGAAAATCCAAAAAAAAACTTGCTCTCCTATTTTTAGTATCTATTGTTTTTAGTAAGTTTTTCCTGCAAGCTCAAGAAACCCTAAAAATATCCACATTCAATAAACACTAAAATTAACCTAATTTATGAATTTTAACCTAATTTCATGTTCAGTTGTATGCTAATTCTAAAAATATAAAAACCTAAAAATATTAAAATTTAGTTTTGAACCCTTAGATAGTCATATATGGCCTCAAAAAAGTTTCTAAATGTCCCTAAATATCTAGGGCATGTTATGGATGCATTCAAATCTTTTAGACGGTCATTTTGGGGAAAATGAGAGTTCAAATGGAGTTATGTATCAAAAGTTATGGCCTTTGAAAGTTTGGACTCTGCATCATTCTCTTTTAGTTAAAAACAACTCAACTCCTGTGAGTTGCTTTGATTGTACTCTTGACATTTATTTTTATCAATATTCTTTAGCTCCCATTATAAAATCTAAGTATTATCTTCTTGTAATCATTTCCATTATACCAAATACTTGTTACAACTTTTTCTTATCTAGAACCTACATATATTTTCTTTCTTATTCTTTGGTACCTACTACTACCAATCTACTTCATATTATTCTCCTTCACCATATTCTCCATAAAAACATACAAATCTAAAACATTAAATACTATATAGATATCAAAATTCTATGATAAACTCACCTCATAATCATTGTCATTGATTTTATTCACATTTTTGCATGAACCAATCTTCTTGTACTTCAACTTGTTGTATATGCCTATCAAAAATATTTATATCCTTAAGTAAACCATCAATAAATCTCATTCTTCAAATAATTTTGACTTTCTTCTGACATTTATTTTTTATTTATATTTTTCATTAATTTCATATAGCTTTTTCCTCACTTCTTGTAATTTTTGTATATGCTATGCAAAATGCTTTTGCATCATCACTAACTCATTCTATAATTGGTAATTGCACCAAATCTAAAAGAACCATATGATTTATCCCATAAACAATATGAAATTCTGATTTTCCTGTTGATCTATTTACTAAACTATTATATTTAAAATCAACCTATGATAATTCCAATTCTCATTGCTTGGACTTCTCTCAAACTATGCATCTCGACAAATTTTCTAAGCTCCTATTTACCACTTCTATTTGTCCATGTTTTTGTGGGTAGTATGTGTAGACACTAGAAAATTGCACCGATGGTTATAGATGTTACAAGCACACTTTTTTGACCCCCTTGGCCCCCTTGGGTTAGAACATTTATTAAACCTCTTTAAAATATCCATTTACTCCTTTACACACATTTAACTAAATTAATTAATTAATTAAGTTAATAAAAGACCATTTACACTTCACCTTAACCAAAACCATGGCTAACTTAGTGACACCTAGCCTTAAGACCATTTCCCACTTTAGAATTTAAATTCCTAACCTCTTAGACTATTTCTTCCTGCATGCCCATGTTTCCTTAAACAAGTTTGGACCATTTCTAATGGTTTTAACAACCAAAATTAAGTGCAAAACATTATTTTAGGAAAGTTAGACCGTTTCTACCTTGATCGACGTTAGTCATCCCTCGACTAATGCTGGTTGACAAGGATCGATATCATTTACTTAAGGTTACCCTAGGACCCTTACTCTAAAGGTTGAATTATTTGATCAAGAACCAAAATTATTATGTGAGTCTGATATTTCTAGTGAACCAAAGAACCAGTCCAGAGATTAGTAAGTACTTCATCACCTCAATACTAAGGATTCAAGCATCGTTACTCTGTCCATTTTGTTTTAGGCTTCTAATCAACTCACACTCAACTTCAAGACATCTCTAGGTTAGCAACTCCATAACATTTAAGTATCCTATACTTGTTATAATTTTAGTTATTTGGTTTTGGTAGTTTATTGCTTTCACTCCATTTCATTCTCTCCCCACACTCTCTTTTGTGTTGGAGTTATGCAACTCCAAACACTCCCTTTTCCACCAAATACCCACTAACCATTCCCAACCATTTGAGTGTTAAATTTGTGTTTAATATCTATGAGATTCAATTTTGTCTTTACAACCATCAAACAAACCTGAACATCCCATAAAACCACTCCATAACTAGCCCAATGTCCATTTTTTATCTAAAAATAGAATTATGACAAACCCATAGTGACCAACATTGGTAATCCTTAATCGACATCCATTACCCTTGACCAGCATCAGTTCCCAAGTGATTGGGATTGGTTACAAAGTGACCGGTATTAGTCTCCGTGTAATTTATTTTCCTAAAAACAACAAGTTAAAATAACCCATCATCCCTAACCCAAAATCTTATTTTTCAAGCCATGTCACAACATAGAGTCATAAATAATTTTTTGAATCATGTTTTATAACTTTAGAATTTATTTTGAACAAGTTGATGTCATTTTATTAAAATCAATCATTTCTCTTGAAAAGCATTTTATTACGTTATGATTAAGTAATTTTCATTACTTTATGCAAGCATCTCTTATCAACATTTTTCAAAACTTGATTTGTTAAACGAGTGGATTGACAACCCTCTAGTGAAGTCTTGTACTTCTTAGATATAGCACTTATTAGGTAATCCACCCTCCAATCTTACTAATCAATATCATTTCTAGTCTCATTATTATTATATATCATTCTTCCCAAGCCAAAGAGGATTTATACACATCATTTGGATCATAGAGTGCACAACTACATCTAGGTTCATATATACCTTTTCCTTTCTTTGAGTTTTACTTGTTTTCTAAAAGCAAAAGAAAATAATACAAAAACATAGTGAAACATTTTGTCATGCCCAATGGGACCCTAGAGTTTTCTTGGGTTTATAATTGTTTCAGGACATTCTAGTTACATTAGTGAAATAATCATTCATTACACTTCTTTATTTATGAAACTAAAATGTTATTTTCTTCATTTTTAAAATTGAAAATCTTAACTTTCAATTTCTTATTTTTAGAATCAAAAGCAAGAACTTGTTTTCATTACTTTCTTAGAAAAGGCAAAATTCATTTATTTTCCTTTATTTCTAAAAAGTGAAAGGGCATTCATCCTAAGATAAGACTTGAATTCTCATTCTGCATTTAGGTGAATTTTATTTATTTTTGTACTCATCCAAATAAATTAAAATTTTCCTTTTGGATTTAAAATCAATGTTTTTCCATGTATTGCTTGCATGGTTAAATCACATAGCTTAACTAAAGAGTAAATCAATCATAACAATCACTTATGGCACACACATACTAAACCACTCATACAATTAATTAATCAAACATTGACATGAGGCTTGACTAGTATTTCATCACCTAGCGATAAACCTTCACCCTTGGATATCCTACTTAGACTTCATTACCAAAGGGAGAAACCAAAACTCAGTACACTAGCTGAGTATAAACTTTGGTAACTTGGTATATATTGGCTAAGCACCCGGCACCCTTATCGTTATAGTGTGTGAAGTAAGTGGGTAGGCCCCAATACAAAGCCATATACCAATTCTAGTATTTAGATATTTTGAGCCTAAACAAACCCGAATCCATCCATAGACTTATTATTCTGCTACCTATTTCATAAATGAAGTGGAGTCTCATAAACTTATAAAATTGAGGCATAATACTAAAATTGAGATAAAAATAACTCTAAGATCTAATGTACTCTTAGCATGTGTGTGATTTCCTTGAATTTTTAATTATTTTCTCTCTTTTTGAGTGTGTGAGTTCATTTCCACCAAAATTCTTCCACTATTTATTTCATGATCTTGACAAGGCAACAAGATAGAGACCAAGCAAAACAAAACCCACCTCACCTCCAACCTTCATCCTCTTCTTCATCCATGGATCACTCTCCATATGCAAAAAGTTCTCTTGACCATTTTAGGAATCTTGATATGCCTTTGTATTTTTCCTAAGGAGATATGGACTTCACCAACCTCCTTGATAATAACCTCCTGGCCCTCCAATACTATCTTGCCACAAGTGCTAATTGTGCCCTTACTTAGGTTCCTTATATTGAGCCACCTTATGGCATGCCCACTTACCTTATGGGTGATACTTTAGTTTCCACCTTCTCTACCACCCAATCCATGTTGACCCAAGCTTCCTCTTCCATAAACAACCTTTCAACCTCTATTACCGAAAACCAAGCTTCCCTTCTACCAACCAATGCCCAATCACCTTCTACTTCCACCAAACCCATCACTAACCTATTAAATGTAGGTAAAACTCAACCCATGACAACCCAAGCACCACTTACCATTGGGATGCCTTCCACTAGTATTGTTTCCTTACCTCTTGCCACTCAAAACCCAACATCCTCTACCCCCTTCCAAAACTTAATGGTTTCCATACTGTCTAGTCTCCTACCAATAAGTACCAAGGGGACTAAACATCTTCAACCAACCAATCCAACCATGCCCATGACCCAAAAAATACCTACTTCACCTAACCCAGGCTATATCTGAAACCCATAAGGATACATGCCTCCTTTATCTTCCCAACCTTTTATGACCAATTACCAATATGTGGTCTCCACCCAACCTTCCAACATGTAATGTATTTCACCCTCACAACCCCAAAAACACATACCCTATAATTATGGTGGTGCACTACAAACTAACCTCATTAAAATGTTGATGGATAAGATGACAACTCTAGAGACATCCATTTTTGGATCCCATAATCTTTTGTCCTATGATCAAATTTGGAATGGACCCATTCACCCTTTCTTACTAATCCGTCCTTACCCCACTCAATGAGAAATTCCCAAATTCCCCAAATTACAAAGTAAGGAGGATCCCCAACAACACCTAAGAGCATTTAGGCATGCATGCTATCTAATTGCCTATGATGATGCTCTTCTATTTCGAACCTTCCCCATGTCCTTAGTGGGACCCATGTTGGACTGGTATAGTTCCATCACTAGGCACTCCCTCTTTTCTTTCACCCAACTTGATAAAAATTTCTTGGACCACTTCTCCATCAACATCTCCAAGAAAGTATCTATAATATATTCATATTCTATTTGGTAATTTGAAGATGAATCCATTGCCAATTTTGTTGTTTGAAGGAGAGGGCTGATTAACCAACTCTCCTTTTCCTTACCCCAACTTGAATTAATTGAACTTTTCTCTTAGGGATGTGATAAACACATCTCATCCACCCTAAACTATCAAACATTTGATGAGGAATTTACAATGGCTATAAAGTTATAAATTAGAGTAATTGATGAGGGCAAACTTAAGCTGAGGAATAAGAATGCTAGTTTCAAATCTACTAAAACTTCTTCTAAACCGTTAAACCATGCTAAAGCTAAAGAAAAAACCAATGTCATTATATTTAAAATGGATCCTCCTCTGGTATTCAACCAATCTAACCCATCCACCTCTTTTAACCAAAATTATAAATCCCAAAACCGCTTTGTTCAAAATAAATATACTCCACTAGGGGAGTCTTATGCTTAAATTTTGGAGTAATTATTGAAATAATCCATAATCCAACTTCGTCCAATCAAACCACCTCAAAAATTTGATTCCTCTAATCCTATAACAAGTTGGTATAAGGAAAATGAGATATGTAACTACCACCATGTCATTGGGCATAATATTGATAGATGTAAAACATTTAAAAACATAGTCCAAGACTTGATTGGCAAATGTGAGCTTGTAATGGATAACCCAAATGCACCTCCTAATCAAGCACTTGACATATTCCATCAACCATTACCAAACAAACCACCTCCCTTAAATAATGAACACATAAATATAGAAACATCCCACAAACATGAGGTTCATACGATAAATGTTGTTCTTAATGAACTTATAGTTGACAAACCCATGACCCAAACTACCACTCCTTTTCCACTCACTTCATATTGGAATTACCCATCTCTCCTTCAGAAAGCATAATGAAGGAAGAAACCACCACTCCTAATACACTTAATTCCATAGTGGAACTAACCATCTCTCCTTTGGAAAGCATAGTGAAGGAGGAAACCATCATTCCCATGGCATTTTCTTCTAAAGTAGAACTATTTATCCTTCATTAAAAAATCATAACTAAGAAAGAGATCATCTCACATACTCCCTCTATAGTTGAAACACCCACCATTTCCTTATAACCCTTGATAGAATAAAAAGAAAACATGACCATCCCTCTTCCATAGCCACTTGGTCTATCTTTAGAAACTACCACTAGGGAAGCCAAGCCTACCTATAAACGATTTTCAAGGTTGGTCCAAAAATCCATATTTTTTATCATAACCAAAACTTGACAAGGCTATGTTTTCACACCATCTTGGGCTTCCATACCCTACCAAGAAGGAGTCATTGCTAAACCATTATCCACCTAACCTTCAACCTCCACAAATGAAACCACCACTACCTCAACAAAACCAATAAAAACATTCACATTCCAAACTTCAAATAAACCAACCAACCCAACTCCTTCAAAAATAAATAAAATAAATCCCACTACCCATTAAAACTTGTCTAAAACCTAGGTGTCCTTCCAACTCAAAATCTGACCCATCCTCCCTTAAAATTAGAATTGACCCCACCTAAAATTTCATAAACCAAACCAATAATAAAGATTTAACTATCTAGGATTCAAAAAATTAAAACATTTTGCCTCCCATTTCAACTTTACCCTCCATCCTAGGACCACACCCCTCATCCAGTTTAGGTCCTCACCCTTCTACCTTGTTAAAAAATCTAAACCCTCTAACAAAGAAAACACAAGTCCAACCTCCTCTTCTAGCCACACCTCCACCCATCCATACCAAACCCTCAACCTCAAAACCATCTACCAAAATCATTATGTAAACTAAAGCTCCATTCATTAAGCCTACCCCTAAAAAGGTACCAACCCTAATAATCAAAACCAAGACTTTGACCTCCTTACAAATATTATTAGAATACTATTATACCATCTTACAAAGATTTCTAAAAAATTCCTACATAATCTTACCTCCAATTAATCCATTCAACCCTCTTAGCCTAAAACCAGCTTGGTTCAATGACAACTTAATCTACACATACCACAAGACACCTGCACATTGCATGAAAAAATTTAAATCTCTTCAAGACATAATCCAAAAACTATGTGATATAGATGATCTTTTGATAGAGGAAATTCCTCTTAGCCCACCTCCAAGTCAAAAACGTAAAACTACCACCCCATGTAAACCTATCTCCAAACTCTCATCTAAGAGTACAGAGGAACCAAAGCAACCTACTAGCCTACATATATTCCAAATTGATGCATAAATATGGTCACTCAATCACAAATCCAAAAGGATAAATGGAAATTTAAAGTATCCATTCTATAGACATAACCTTCTTCTATAGAAGCACCCCAATCACCTTCACCAAAGCCTAAGATTTCTATCTTGGGTACACCCCAATCCAACCCATCTAAACTAATACATAGGCCAATTCTTAAACAACTTCACCAAACCCTAGTGAAGATGACCTTGTATGACTTGATCTAAACCTCACCCCAATACCAGCAAGATATGATGGAAGCTTTGCGATTGATGGAGGTTCAACCTAAATATCCTCAACTATTAATAACCCTAGTTGGATCTCTTCAGCTATCAACCCTAGTAACATTATAGGATTCTGAGATACCTCCTATCCATCCAGATGATACAAATCCTTCCCTCTTTGTCACTATCCATATCAATCAAAATTGGATAAATGATTGATGGGGGAGATAACATCAATATCGTTTCATCTCATGCCTACAATCAACTTAAGATCCTAGAAAACATCATGTATGAAACTACCACCGTACCTTGATATTTTAATGACATGATGGCAAATACCTTGGGGATGGTTTTCCTTCATATAATTTTGGGCCCTCGTACTCTCCCTAAACTCTTTTATGTTGTAGAAGTGGAGTTTCAATATAATGTATTGCTTGGATACCCTTGGATCCGTACCATGGGTTGTGTACTATCAACTTTGCGTAGGTGCCTCAAGTTTGAACATGAGGGTCAAGTTAATGTCATTATAGTCAACCCTAGTCCTTTCAAGTCATGCAACATGACTTACCTCCCCAATGATGTTCTCATTCCATTAAAAGACGTATCCCCTTCATCCTCCATTAATAAAGGTTCTACAAGCTTGACCATACTTTCTTCCCAAATTCATATAAAGTCCCCTTAAAATCCACATTCTAATGTCTCTTAGTTGGAGAATATTTCCTATTGACTTTAGATACCCTTCCTACTCCTCAAGAGTATATAAATGTTGATCAACATCTTAGCTATGATTTTAACATTGGAACCATTATCCCTTTTGGTCCTCCTAATTACCATACCAACTTTATATATGGGGGACTCGATCAACCACCTTTGGCTTCCAATGCCTCATCTTCAGTCAAACCATTCACCTCTAATTTCACTTTCTTAGATAAACTAGAGGTTTCCCAAACATACCTTCATAGGTGTGCTTAGAAAAGATTTGTTTTAGGCCATTATGAACATGGACCACATGAGCTTCTCCCAAGTAAAATTCAAAATCCTTGTAAATGACATGGTCTTGGATTCATCCAACTAGAAGAACCATTTGACCCACCTTCAATAATAATCATTAAGGAAGAAACCCTATCCTCACTAACCCATTCTCCTTTGAAACTTGATGATCTCAATTCTATCCCTCTTAACTTTTTTTTGATCAATATGATTAGTTTGGGACCCCTGACCTATCAAACTCATAGGGAAACTATAACCATTCTACTAACTCATCCTAATATGGTTGAAGATGATTATCCTACCATTAATACTATCTAGTGTCAAGATGACAACTTATTTCTCACATATCTTGGTGTTGAAGATTTATCCCTTCATAAATACATTCCTCCTGAGACGTCGACCATGTTTAATGAAGCTACCATTGACATCAAATTGGGTACTTAGGATTGCCCCTACATAATCCTTATATTCCTCAAAGCATCAGGATTTATCTTCTTTTTTGCATGATCATAGCATAGAGTTTACTTGGTCTTACAATGATTTGCCAGGAATCAACCCTTATATAGTCAGTCATAACATTGTCACCAACCTAGATGTCAAGCCTATTAGGCAAAAGTTTCAAAGGATGCACCCTCACATTGCCCTTCTTTTTAAAGAAGATATTCAACATCTCGTATCCATGAACTTCATCCAACCCATTGATTATCCCCAATGGGTTTAAAATGTTTTTCATGTCATTAAAGCACTAGGGGTACTTTGTATTTGTATGGATTTTCATGATCTCAACCTTACTTATCCAAAAGATGACTTTCCTTTACCAAGCATTGACCAACTTATTGATCTTACTACTGGCCATAAGATACTATCTCTTGTGGACAGATTCTTAGGCTATAACTAGATATTAATTTCCCTTCATCACCCCATGGGGAACCTTTTGATATAGGGTCATGCCTTTTGGTTTAAATAAAACTAGTGCAACCTATCAACATGCCATGATCTACATATTTCATGACCTCATCCATAAAATCATGGAATATTATGTAGATGACCTCTTTGATAAGTCCAAATGTCGTAAAGACCATTTAGAAATTCTTAAGGCTATCTTTGAATGCCTTATCCACTTTCATGTTCACTTCAACCCAAAGAAATGCTTCTTTGGGGTCTTGTAAGGTATGCTCCTTGACTTTATCTTTATGGCTTCCAAACTTCATCACTACCTCCTCAACCACAAAACCTTTGTCATCACCAACACCGACCTCCTCAAGTATATATGTTCTAAGCCATATCAAAACTAGTGTATGGATAGATGGCTCATGCTTTTAGCTAAGTTTAATCTTGAGGTAATTCAAAAGAAATCAGTCAAAGGGTAAATTATTATTGATCAATTTACTGAAGCCCCTTTAACCAATAATCAACCTTTTAACCTTGTGTTTCTAGATGAATCCATTGCAACTCTCTCTCAAGAAGACATTACTTACCAAATGACCATGTTCTTTGATGGATCAAAATTTCAATGTAAAGGGGGTGCCAAAATCATCCATATACCTATTAAAGGTGAGACTTTTCCTTGTCCTTCAAACTTGAATTTGATTTCACCAACACCATTGTTGAGTACAAGGCCCTAGTTTTAGGTCTCCAAACAACTTTGTCCTTGGGAGTAAAATTTATTAATATTTTCAATGAATCCCAACTTATGGTCAACCAAATAAGTGGCTCCTAAAAATGTAAAAATTATGTTCTATAAAAATAAAAACAATTGGTGGATATACTATTTATGTCATTTGATCATTACTTTATTGAAGCCACTCCACATTCGACAAACAAGTTTGTTGATACCTTAGATTCTCTTAATTCACAAATCTGATCTGCACCTTCAAATTCCAAAATCTTTGTCACCATCCATATACTTAACCAACCCTCTTATACCAAAATGAACCTCCTTTCCATCTATAATGTGGAATAAACCCAATTGGATATTTGGTATAAGTAAATATTCGACTACTTTACCTTAGCCATCATCCCTTCCAACATATCTAGGAATGGTAGACAAGATTTTATATAAATTACTTCTCACTATACCATATTAGGGGTAATTATATATAAGTGAGGCTTGGATGGTCTCCTTTTTAGATGCCTACATAGTCATGAAATCCCTCACGTAATCAAAATAACTCATAATGGGATTTATGGAGGACACTTTAGTGGTTTAGTTGTCCCTAAACACATCCTTCACCTTGGCTACTATTGGCCTACCCTTAACTAATACTATTATGATTATGTCAAGAAGTGTGTCAAGTGTCAACAACATGCTAACTTATATCACGTTCCTAGTCATGGCCTTCAATTTTCTAAGGATTTTTCGCACTTCTCTCAATGGGGATTAGATCTCATTGGTGAAATCAACCCTCATTTTTTGTAGAGACATCACTCTATCATCACCATGATAGAATAATTCACCAAATGGGTAGAGGGTATTCCCCTCATCTTAACTAAAACCAATAAAATTATTGACTTCATCAATCATCACATCATCTACCACTTCGGTGTTCCTTACAAAATCATCATCGATAATGGAAAATAATTTAAAAATAAGAAAGTAAGAAATATTTGTGACACCTTTGGTATTAAATTAAGCTTATCGTATCTATATCACCCACAAGTTAATGGACAAGATGAAGCCTCTAACAAAACACTTAATAAAATGCTAACCAAAATGGTTAATGAATTTGGTAGGGATTGGCACTTACACATTCCCTTCACCTTATGGGCATATCAAACCAAAATTTAAACCCCTATGGTTGCCACACCTTTCTCACTTGTCTATGATGCAAAGGCTATCTTGCCTCTCAGAGTGGAATTTCTCTCCCTTTGTATATCCCTAAAAGATATCATATCAGAAGGAGACTATCATCAAGAACATCTAGCCCAACTTGAGCTACTTAACGAGCATCATTTGTCTACACTTAACCATCTTCATGTATATCAATAGCATATCAAATGTACATTTAATAAACACATAATAGAGTGAGAATTTAATATCAAGGACCTCATCTTAAAGGAAAATAAACATGTAACTAACATGGAAAGAAGCAAGTAGGGGAAAGTTTGATCTCAATTGGCTTGGACCATTTATCATCATGCATAAATATAAGTTTAAAGCTTATCAATTATCTTCTCTTGAAAGAAAACTAGAATGTGAGCCCCTTAATGCTTTGTATATGCATCTATTCTTTTGTTAAACCAAGTTCTAAAGTACCTTGTGTCTAACTTAAGCTCATCCTTTGTTTTACAAACTATCACCTTCATCCCCTTACTTTAAGAACAATCAATTAAAGCAAAGAATCATGTGATTATCCATCATAGTTTTAAGGCTAAATCTTATGCATGAGTACCACACCTCTACCCATGGCATGATTCTCATGGATACTTTTTATCCCTTATAGGATGGATCCCCATGGTCATTATCTCTTAAACACCCTATCACCCACCATTCAAACTTATTGTGCTATGGTTTTGCCCTCATAAAAGAAAACTTTAATCCTATATAATCAAGTCCATGTCTATAAAAAACAAAACAACAAAAAAACTATATATATATATATATTATATATATATATACACATACATATATATATATATACATACATATATATATATATATATATAACATATATATATACATACATATATATACATATATATATATATATATAGCTGCCAAAAATAACTTAGAATTGCTTAAAACAAGATAGACTACTCCCTTGAAGGATAGCTATCCAAATCAAACAAATCTAAAGCTTACACCACTCCCTTGAAGGATGGATAAGTCAAACATTTGTCAAGAAATCAATCACATGTAAACTTATCGCATTGATCAACTTCCCCAAACTATCAACCATAAAAGCATTGAAAAGAGCCATAGTCAAATTCAAAAAAGTAATCATATATATATATTAGTATATATATCCTAAATAAATCTTCAATTAGCTCTCATAAAAATAATAGTATACTTGACTACATCAATCAATCTACACCAAAATAAGACATGGACTTGTTTATAATGGTTTTAGGTTATCTACAGTAGGGGCAATCAATACCCCCAAAAGAAGGTTACACCATCACCCATATCCCTTTTTACCCTCTAAGAATCTAGGGATTTTGAGCTTACTTGACACTACGTGATCCAAGACACTTCTTAAACAAATGAGATAAATGATAATGTCATATCATGAAAGGGGCTTATGTTCATAAGCCAATCCCTCTTTCTATTCTGGTCCTTCCCAATGAAAACGCACCATGTCTCCTTCTTGTTCGTCATGCCTACTTGTTGATACATTCATTAAGGCATTAGTCTTATGATTGATTAAGCATTATTCTCTCATTTCCTTTCTCTTCTTACATATAGCATTTTACCCAAATTAATCTATATGTAAAGGTGGTTTTAAAACATTTTAAACCATCTCTCATCCAATCTATTACAAATAAATGGCATCATCATGTTAAATACATTTTATGAACATTATGTGTTTTATTATATGTTGTCACACTTCTATTTTATTACCCATCCACATCATTTGTTTAGGTGTTTTTATTTATCATGAAAATATTATATTTATCATAGTCATTATAATCAACATAACTACAACTATATCAATCATCTCATACACAATCATAAGTCAAACTGCATTACATTATCCATGATCATAAATTATTTATGGTGCATAAATCAAACTAATATCTCATATAAGTTTATAACATCACATCTATATAAGTAGTTAATCAATCTTGCTTATCATCAAGCCTAAATCAAATCAATTTATCACATCAAAATCCTAACAAATTTTTATCATGTATGAATTAAGCAACATTTAATTAGTTCTCTAAACTAGATAAATGAATCAACCAATCATGTTATCCAAATCACATATGCATATAAATATGGGATCATATGGACTCATTCACTCATATCATAAATATCGATATCTGATAAATTAAATTAAGCATACACCTACTAAAAGGAAAAATGCCAAACCATAACCCAAATATGTCATCAATAAAACATAATAAACATGAATAAGCATATAAGAATAACATAAGGAATCATAAATAAACACCATAACATCATATGCCATCATCAATAAACATCATAAACTCAGACCAAGTGCTAAATATGTATAAATGTCCATGTCTTTCTCAAAATGATATGTACATCTCACTACATTAGCTCACAGACTAGAATCAAAATCATAATAACACAAAAGCCAATAATAAACATGTCATCAATAAAACATAATAAACATGAATAAGCATATAAGAATAACATAAGGAATCATAAATAAACACCATAACATCATATGCCATCATCAATAAACATCATAAACTCAGACCAAGTGCTAAATATGTATAAATGTCCACGTCTTTCTCAAAATGATATGTACATCTCACTACGTTAGCTCACAGACTAGAATCAAAATCATAATAACACAAAAGCCAATAATCTATGGTGAATGGGCACTACTATCCCCTAGAACCTATCCATCTCTCTAACCTATTTTTTCTCGTATACATGCTATGCCACCACTGGGTATAGTACTACTAGGGCTCCTAAATATAACTCACTCTGTTAGATACTCTATGTACCATGGCACATCTAAAAGCCTAGTGATAACATGTGCCTCATAATATCTTAGCTCCTCTACTATCAAAGCATATCTCATCACTAGGATGGTCTGAGGTGGTCCTATAATAGCTCCACCCCCACTCAATGATGGTCTAATCTATGATCACTTTCCTACCTACCTTAAAGCATCCTACTCAGCTATCACCAAAGTCAACTATGCCTATAGACCATCCCTCTTCTGAGTCATAGTGGTAAAATGTCCCCATGCAGAGTCTTTCTCTTATGTGATGGTGGATAACTATACATATAAGCTATCTCTCTCTTGGGTCCTTGTCACTAACTGACCCCATGTTGTATCTCTCTCCTATGTCATAGAGGTCAATGATTCCTATAAAGTAGCTAGTGCTACTCTCACAATGTCCCTCTCTGTAATAACTATCTATATATCAAGTACATCCTTTTACATCTATACCTCCTCTTCACCCTAATCCTCACCTAACTCCTCATCCTGTCCATCAACCCCTCTAGCATTAGGACCCTATCCTCCATCTCTACTAGTAGTTATAGGGTGTCATCTTTGTCACCAAGCAATATAGCCTGGAGTTACCCAAAAATCATCCACCACTATAGGGGTTGGTATCTCCTCATATAAAAATCATCCTTTGATGTCTATTGTAGACACCAAAATTATGTCACACATGTGCATAACTCCCTATGTCAAAATCCCCCTTGAGTCCCTTTTTAATAATAATAATTAGCCTCCCTAACCCATGCTTTTACCCCTCACACATTTAATTAATTTAAAATATTTAATTAAGTTAATTAAAAACTACTTATGCCACCTTACCTGGCCACCTCATCCTAAGATTAATTCTTACCCTCTGAGTCATCTCAAGGCTTAGTCGCCTTATCCTAACTACCCATGACTTCTTCTCACCCCAAAAATAAATTCCTAACCAACTACATCCTTCTTAACCTTCCATTTCTACCATTTCCTAATGGATACCACACTTGGTATGAGAAAGAGTAGATAACAAAATAAAAATAGTCCTTTAACCTATTCTCATGCCATCGATGTCAATCAACCCATGGCTGATGTCAATGGGATCACCAATGTCAGTTACTTAAGCCAAACTCCAAACTAATGTTCAAGTCAACATAAATCAAGAAAACTCATTTTTATTCATATACAATCTTTTGGCATCCAACTTTTCACATCTTGGCTTACTGTTACCTTGCAGAAGTTAATCTAGATCAGGAACCAAGCTCTTGGGAAATAGTAGCACATGCTTGTTTTCTCTATTCAAGGCATTGGTTTAGCAAGCCTTATAAGAGCCATCCATTTGGCACTTATCATTCAATCACCTCTTCATCTAGGTACATCACTTATTCTATTAGTCTTTAAGTAATTATTTTATAATCACTTTATATCTACTATTTATTATTTTACACATACCTGATCAAACCCTTGTGAAGGAGTTATAAATATTCCCCACTTATTTTCCCTTGTTATAACACACCAAACATTTGACCAGATCCATCCAAAAAATACTCTCTCACAACTCTCCCCAACCTTCTAGACCTGACCAAAACCATTTTCCAGACCTAGAAAAGCCTTCTACAAGCTCCCAAGAAATTATTGCCCTTATCGACATCGGTCACCCAACCAATATTGGTCACACTCGCTCACTGACCTCGGTAGCCTAACCAACATCAATCACTATGGATTTTTAGTAACCTTTCTAAAACTTTCCCAAATAACTTCTAAAATACAAACTAAATATACCACCTGCACTTTGTTACTCTCTGTTGCACTCAAGTTGTGAATAATGATAACATAATCTCTCTTTTACTCTCTTTTAGTTATTTATTACTCTTTTGTTTCTCAAAAATGGAATATCATCTCTAAGGAAGTTTGACACTTCCTAGAATAAGCACATAGCTTGGCAACCCACTCATATATCTACTAACATATATTTTTATGGTAGTGATTTCTTACTTGTAGGTAGTCTTCCCCAGCCAAAGAGGAGTGCTCACAACATCTGGATATGACATGTAAACCAATCCAGGTTCATTCTAATCACTTATCCCTATCCTTCTTCTCTATTTTTCTTTAGACTTGAAATATACACAATTTTAGCGAAACATTTCTAATATGTCTGATGGGACTCTAGAGTTTTCTTTGGGTTCATTTCTTGTTATAAGCATTCATATAAGTGCATTATAGTGAAAATTTCATTTCTTGCACTTTCTCCTTCTTTTCTCCCTCAAAGCAAAAAATTCAACATTTTATTTTCTGTTTGAGGGCAATAAACTAAAATTTCTTCTTCCTTGCCACTCTTCTTTTCTCTTTGCCTCTAAAAGCAATTTATCATTTTTTTTACAAGTTAAAAGAATATCTTATTTATTTATTTCTTACATGCACATTAGGATAGTGAATTTCATTCTCTACTCCTATTTCATCATTGTTTTCATTCGAATCTAAACATTTCAGATTTGGGTTTAAAACTTACTGCACTTCATTGTTTGCTTGTTGCACATTAACTCACCTAGTTAATTACAAGCATTATGAATAATTGTAGTGCATCTATGTTATAAAAATAGATCACACTCATGGAAACTAACATCTAAACTCACCTGAGACAAGGCCCATTAGGATTTCATCATTTGGTGGATCACCTTACCCTTCCTGGCTATCCTACTTGGATTTCACCACCAAGGGGAGAACCCACTCTGTTCTCTGGCAGAGTATAAAATCTAGGCAAAAGGTATATTTTGGCTAAGTAGCCTGGCTTAGCTTTAGGTCCGTGAAGTGTGGGGAGCAACCTCCTATAACAAGCCTCATACCTAGTCTAACATAGATTTCCTCTTGAGCACTAAAACTAACCTGAAACTAGCTCTAGATTGCTTTCTATTACTTTCGCTAATTAAATTATCTTCTCACTATTTGATAAAGGCATAAGCCAACACGAGAATAAAATTAATCTCTAGGAGTTAATAAATAGTCTTTGTATGTTCTTTTTCTACTTTTTTATTGCCTTCTATATTTTAGAGTTGGTAAGGATGTTTTTCCATTGATTCACACAATAAACACTATGTGTAATACTCAATTTGTATAACCTATTATATCAAGTTTTATGAGTGTTATTTCTTCTTACATAGACCTCTTGCATCCTCTATTTTACCTATATTCTACTTCTAGGTTTATAAAACATTGGATTTTCCATCCCCCATGATATCACAGTGACCGACATTGGTTAATTACATCAACATCGATAGACTTTAGCCTATTGAAATAGGTTAATTCCACTGACGTTAGCAAACATTTACTACTGACATCAGTCAAGTGACCAGTGCTGGTGACTATGTAATTTTAATTTTCTCAAAATAACAAGCTAAAATAACCTACTTACCTATACCCAAACCTAGTTTTTCCTTATTCTGTCATTAATACAGAGTATTAAGACTATTTATACTTCTTGCATGGTATTGACGTGAGCCCAAGCCAAAATTCTTGTCAATTACACAAGTTGAAAACCACTTCCACCTTCCCCTCTTATTGCTAATTCTATCATGGATCATACTTCAGATATAGAGCATACTCCCAACCCTAACCAAATTCCCATTGTGCCTAAAGGAGATCAATATTTTGCTAAATTTTTTGATCATAACATGGCAACCCTTCAACATTACCTTGCCATGAGACAAGCCTGTAATTCTTCAGGTGACCCACTATATGGTATGCCAACCTCTCTAATGGAGACAACTTCAGTTTTAGATGTCTCCACTATTTTCCCCATGGTTACTCAAACCATCACTTTGATAAGTAACCGAACCATAAATAATGTCCAAAGTTTAGCATTGTGAACTGCCCAATCCCACCTAAACCCTGGTGTGACTTCCCTGATTCATAACCATAAGCAATTCAATCAAGTCTCACCCCATTTTAGAATTTGGTGGTACCTATTCCATCTACTCTCGCACCTATAATTACCTGAGTTATGACTCACCCTTCACCTAGTCTAACCATGCCAATAACCTAACCTATAATAACAACACCCAACCAAAGCATAGTCTCTAACCCAACATGACAAGCCCATTTTCTTTCTAGCCCCAACCTATGACTCATTATCATTATGTTGCACCAATACAACCTCAACAAGCAATGTCATATTCTCCCTTTGGTTCCTATCAGGTTCCTTATAACTTAGGGGGTATCTCCCAAATTAATCTCCCTCTAGACCTCATTAAGATTTTGATGGACAAGATGTCTAATCTAGAGACATCCATTTCAGGTTCAAAGAATGTGTTATCTTATGATCAAATATGCAATGAACCCATCCATCTTTCTATGCCTATTCACTCTTATCCAAGTCAAAGGGAAATCCCTAAATTTACTCATTTTTAGAGTAAAGAGTACCCACAACAGCATTTACGAGCATTTAAATATGCTTGTTATTTAATAGGAAATGATGATGCATTATTACTTTGCACTTTCCCTATGTCTCTTTCAAGTGCTGCCCTAGATTGCCATAGCTCTATAACTCAACACTCCCTTTTGTCATTTACCCAACTCACAAAAATATTCCTAGACCATTTCTCTATTAACATTTATAAAATGGTTTCTATTATAGACCTTTATTTTATTAGACAATTTGATGACAAGTCTATCATATATTTTATCACTTGCTAGAGAGGCTTGATCAATAAACTCTCCTTCTCCTTACCCCAACCTGAGCTTATTGATCTCTTCTCAAGGGCATTTGCTAAACACATTTCATCCACACTCTGAGTAAAAACTTTTTGCACATTTGATGAGGCCTTTACAATGGCATGAAAACTTGAGATTTGGGCTATAAATGAAGGCAGGGTCAAGTTGTGCAATAAGAATTCCAATTCCAAATCTAATGACTCCTCTTCTTATAAAAATTCTTCTAACCAAAAATCTAAAGGCTCCACCAATCCGGTGGTCATTAAATCAACTTCTTTCACCACCAAAAACCAACCTAGTTCCTTGACTCCCCAAAATATGACCAAGCAATTGAAACAATGGTATGAACAAAGGAAATACACTCCCATTGAGGAGTCATATACTTCCATCTTAGAAAAACTATTGCAACAAGGTGTCATAACCCTTCCTCAAATCAAACCTCCTATATAGTTTGATCCCTCCCATCCTATTCAAACTTGGTACAAGGAGGATGAGTTTTGTGGTTACCATCGAGTTAAAGGCCACAATTCTAATAACTATAAAACATTCAAGAATATTGTTCAAGACATGCTTAATAGGGGTGATCTCATCTTAGATAATTTTAATGCACCCACTAATCAAAATATGGATGTGTTCAAATAGCCTTTTCCTAACCATTCACCCAATCAGAATATTATTTAGACCACAACTAACTCATGTGATCTTAATAGCCATATGGTTAATATGGTCTTTCCTTTACCTCTAGTTCAACCTCTCCCACAATAGGAGGCACCCATTTTATTGACTCCTCCCCCACAATTAGTGGCATTTATTTTGTCCATTCTTCCTCCTCAGGTAGAAGAGCCTATTTCATTCATTCCACTCTCATGTGAGGAAAAACATCCTTTATCACTCCTTTTGCCATCAAAGGAGCTTATATTTCTAGTTCCTTTTATACCAATGTTACCTATCCTCTTACCACTTGAAGACCACACCTTACTCATTCTACAACCACATGTTGAGGGGAAAATCATTCTTGTGTTATACCCTCTTAAGGAACCCTCTTCACCTACCTCTCCTTCACTAATAGAGAGTAATACCCCTTCTACTCCACCTTTGTACCTAAAAGAGTTAGTTATTATCTACTTTTACATTAGACAAGAGACCTATTTTGCCTACTCCAATTCTACCACTCTTACCACTTATTTTACCTATGGAGGATCATACTTTACCTATTCCTCACCCACATGTTGAGGGAGAAATTATACCTATGCTCTACCCCCTCGAGGAATCCTCTTCACCTACCTCTCCTCCACCCATGGAAGATCATGCCTCTTCTCCTATCTCTATCAAAGAAGACCCTGTTGCAACTCTTTCTCATCTTTGGCCTAAAGTAGTAGAGACCAAAAATTTCCCTCCTTCTCAATCACTTCAGCCTTTTAAAGAAACAACCATAAGTATTACATCAACTTCATCTAAACCCTTCTCATGGTTGGTGAAAAGTCTAGAAGTTCTTGACTTTATGAAGCTAGATCATGTGACAATTTGGGATGACTTAAAACTCCTTATCCAACACATTGAGTGTCGACCTTTACTACCAACCCTCTCACTACCCTTTACCCCAAGGTCTTTGAAAAAACCAGAGCTTCTTCACTAAGATCACCAAAATCTCATCTATCTATGTTAGAACCCTCACCCTTGCAGGTGTCTACCACATTAAATTATATCAGGTCTTTAGGCATATGCCCCATCTCTAATCTAATTCATTGACATGTGAAATTAGATCTAACTCTCGAACCACAAGCTATAGTTATGACCTAAACTATAGAAAAATATTAAGCTTCCTAGATCTCACTGATCCTTCCCTCTTTAACCCTCAATTTTATCATCAATTTTGGGACCGCACCCCTTTACTTTAGTTGGAGTATCACTGATCCAAGTGAAACAAAAGTCTAAGTTACCTCCACTACTAACTCTACCACTTGGTAGGACTTTCACATCTGACACCATGATACCTAACACCAATAAAGTGTTAACAAAACATGTAACTCCACTGTCACCAAATAAGGCACCACATAAAATCACCCCTGTAACTCCTAAATAAATGAAGGTGTCTATTCTTATTACCATAACAAGTGTGAGCCCACTCGTAGGATCTCAGATCTTTTTATTACATTAGTTTTTGTAATACCATAATAACTCTTCCTCCCATTAAGCCTTATAGTCCTCTTGGACTGAAGCCATCTTGGTTTAATGATACACAAGTGTGTCTATATCATCATTCACCTGGACATGATATTGAGAGTTGTAAAGTTCTCATAGCAGTCATTTAAAAACACTTTGATGCTGAAACTCTCTTTGTTGATACTCCCATTAACCTTCTTATTATTCCACTTCTGACATCCATAATGCCTCATACTATTCCACCTAAATTCAAACCCAAAGATATTGTCATACCTCCTTTGCCACCTCTTTCACCTATATTTTAGATCAACACAGTTAATTTGGACACATGATCACAAAACCAAAAGGATAAAGGTAAGGAAAAAGTTGCTACTCCTTGGGCTCATCCTTATTCTAAAGACACTCCTCTGAATCCCAATATTTATATCTTGGGTGTTCTGAAACCAACATCTTCAAATGTTATTCAAAGCTCGGTGGTGAAACAACTTCACCAAACTCTTGTGAAAATGTCCTTGTATGAGTTAATCCAAAAACTCACCCAAACACTATCAAGATTCGATTAGTGAATTGTAATTAGTTGAGGTACAACTTGATGATCCTAAACCTCTTACATATTTGGTCAGCTCTCTTAATTTCATCTCCCTAATTTCTTTTAGTAATTTAAAAATTCCACTTCAACACCCTGAAGATCAAGATTCTGCCCTTTTTATTATCACATATATTGATCAAACTCATGTTAAAAGAGTCAAGATCGATGGGGGATATAGTATTAAGATTATTTTCACCCATGACTACAAATAGATAGCTTTTCTTGATAATTACATGCCTCAAATTGATGTGGTGCTCTGCTTCTTTAACAATACCACAACTACTATGATGGGCACTGTTGTCTTACATATGTATGTAGGTCCCTACACAATTCTTGAGATCTTATATGTTATATAAGGATATTTACAATATAATATACTACTTAGATGACCTTGGATATGTGTTAAGGCATGTGTAACCTCAACTTTGCACCACTGTGTCAAGTTTGAGCACAATGGGCAAGTGCATGTTATACCCGCTGACCCACCTCCATTTAAAACATGAAACATGACTTATAGTCCCAATGATGTTATCATTACATTAAGGATATCATCTCCTCTACATGATACTTTTGAAGCTTTCACAAGTTCCACTACCTTGGTTACATAGATACCAATAACATAAATCCTGACAAAGATCCCATGGAGGAAACTTTTAAACGTTTATCACCCAAAGAATATCATTTGTTGATGCTCAATATGTTCCATACTCCAAAAGTATATGGAAAGATTCATATACACCCAAACTATGATCTTTGTATTATGATGGTTATTTCTTATGGGCCCACTAACCTTTAAACTAATTTCACATATGGGGGTATTGATCAGGCTCCCACTGTCGATAATCCATCCTCTTCACCACAACCATTTATTTGTGACTTCTCTTTCCTAAGAAAGCCTAGTTTTACTCACACCTATCTTTATAGGTGTGAATAGAAAGGATTTGGTTTGGGTCATTATGAGGAGGGTGTTCATACGCCCATTAAATATCCCACTAGCAAAACCATTGAAAATTCCAAAAAGAGGCATGGAGTGGGTTATGATGAACCAACTAAACTCACCAAAACTTCTCATGTACTAATTATTGAAGATCCAGTCTCTCCTTCTCCACCTTCTTATCCACCATCACCTATTAAATTATAGGTATCTATACCTCCTAATTTTTTTTCAATAAATGCCATCCATTTGGGGCCTCTCACCTATCACCAAGGTAAGGAAACAAGGTTCTTTCCTCTCGTTCATCCTAAAATGATTGATAAAGACTCTCCAAATATTAACACTATCCAATGTCAAGATGATGATGCTATTATCACATACATAGGTGCAAATGATTCCTATATCCAATGATCACTCCCATCTAAAACACAAGCTATGTTAAATGAATCAACCATTGACATAAATTTTCCCTCTCACAATAACCCCCACATCCTCAAGATTGGTCAATATTTAGATTCCTATGAGCAAGATAATTATGCCACATTTCTCAATAACCATAACAAAGCCTTCACTTGGTCTTATAATGACATGCTTGGTATTGACCCTTCTATCATCACCCATAACATTGTCACCAATTGAGATGCTAAACCTATTAAGCAAAAGCTTCACAAAATACATCCTTGTATTACTCTCCTTGTCAAAGAAGAGCTCCAATGCCTCCTTTATGTTAGCTTTATCCAACCCATTGACTACCTACAATGGGTTTATAATAGTGTTCTTGTCACAAAAGTGACCAAAGGAATTTGCATTTGCATCAAATCCCATGACTTAAACCTCACTTGTCTAAAAGATGACTTCCCATTGCCAAGTATCAACCAACTTATCGATCTAACAACTGGACATGAGATACTATCACTTATGAATGGGTTATTTGGATATAATAAAATCTTGGTTACTCCTAAGGATCAATACAAGACAACCTTTATTACCCCATGGGGGAATTTTTGTTATCGAGTCATGCCTTTTGGTCTGAAGAACACTAGTGTGACCTACTAACATGTTATGACTTACATCTTCCATGATCTCCTACACAAAATTATGAAAGATTACATGGATGACTTACTTAAAAAGTCTAAATTTCACCAAGATCACTTGATGATTCTCAAAATAATATTTACTCATCTCTTCCAATATAACATTTGACTAAACCCAAAAAAATGTGTCTTTGATGTCCTTTTTGGTAAGCTCTTAGGATTTATCATTTCTCTCTGTGGTATTGAAGTTGACCCTGCTAAGGTTAGAGCAATACTAGAGATGCCTCCACCTACTACTGTCAAACAACTCCATAACCTACAAAGCAAACTTTAGTCAATCCACTGCTTCATCTCCCAGTTGTTAGGTCATTGCCAACCCTTTCACCATCTCTTCAAAAAAGATGTCTCCTTCCATTGGAATACAAATTTCTAGGAAGATTTTGACACACTCAAATAGTATCTCCATTCCCCACTAGTTCTTATTCCACCTAAGGAAAATTAGCCTTTCTACCTTTACATCTCTACAACAAACCATTTTCTAGGTGCTATGATTACACATCGAGATGATCACCATCGAGAATAGGTAGTTTACTACATAATCCACACACTTATTGATTATGAGACTCGATATAGCTATATCACAAATATTTTCCTCACGTTAGTCTTTTTAGCCTCCAAGATCCACCATTATTTCCTAAATCACAAAACCTACATGGTCACCCATATTGATCCCCTCAAATACATGCATTACAAGCCATATCACAACCAATGTTTAGTGTAGTGGCTCATGTTCCTTGTTGAATTTAACTTAGAGTTTACTCAACAAAATTCTATCAAGGGGAAAATTATCGCTAACTAGTTAGCTTCTACCCCTTTACCTGACAACCAACCTTCAAACCTCAAATTCCTTGATGAATCCATTGTAATGCTAACTATCAATGACATATCCTATCAAATGATGATGTTCTTTGATGGGTCTAAATGTCAGTACAGTGGGGGTGTGGGGTTCATTCTTATTCCTCTAGATGGTGAGCATATGCCTTTGTCATTTAAACTATATTTTGAATGTACTAATAATATGGCTGAATATGAGACTTTGATCTTAGGGCTTCAAATGGTTATCTTCTTGGGTATCAAATTAATAACCATTTTTAGTGATTCTCAGCTAGTGGTTAATCAGGTTAATGGTTCCTACCTATGCAAAAATGAAATTTTATAGTGGTATAAATATCGTGTAGATATGCTATTGGGATCATTTAACTCTTATCTCTTACAAACTGTTCCTCGATCTACAAAGAAGTTTGTTGACATAATGGCTTCACTTGCTTCACACATACCCTCTTCACCCTCTCTCTCAAAAATTTGTCACCATGCATCACTTAATATTACCCTCTTATGTATCAACTAACATCCTTTTTATCGAAAATGTAACATACAACCCACACAACTTATGGTATAAACAACTCATAGATTATCTTTCCTTTTCTATTACCCCTTCTGATCTCTCCAATAATGGGAGATGTGCCTTCATAAAAGGTTCCATTCATTACACTATGCTAGGGGGACTTCTCTACAAGTGAGGTTTTGATGGTCTCCTCCTTAGATGCCTCACTAGTAATGAGACTTCCTTCGCTATTAAGGAAGTCCATGATGGGATTTGTGGTGGATATTTCAATAGTCACACAAATGCCATGTGTATCCTTCGACTCATCTATTATTGACCAACACTCCATCAAGATTGTGGTGTTTACATTTGATGTTGCATCAAATTTTAACAACACGCTAACCTCTTTCATGTTCTAAGTCATGCATTACAAGTCACCAAAGACTTTTGGCCCTTCTCCCAATGGGGCTTGGATCTAATCAGTGAGATTAACCCTTATTCATCCCTCCATCACCATTCTATCATTACTACCACTGAATACTTCACCAAGTGGGTCAAGGTCATTCCTCTCATCTCCACTACGATTGACAAATTTTTTGACTTTATCAACCATCACATCATCTATCATTTTGGTGTCCCACATAAAATTATAATAGATAATAGTAAATCTTTCAAAAACAAGACTGTCCAAAGTCTTTGTGATATATTTGGAATCAAATTAAGCTTCTCGTCACCATACTATCCATAAGAAAATAAACAAGCAGAAGCTTCTAAAAAAACATTGATCAAAATTCTTATAAAGGTAGTCAACAATACAGGCAAGGATTGGCACACACACATTTCCTTTGCTTTATGGGCTTACTGCACTAGCATTCAAACCCCTATGGGTGATACACCTTTTTTCTTGGTGTATGGGATGAAGGCTATTTTTCCTCTTGAGGTTCATATTCCTTCTCTTTGCATTTCTCTAAAATACATACTTACTAATGATGACTTTCACCAAGAACATTTGGCTCAACTCAAGTTTCTTGATGAGTACTATCTCATAGCCCTCAACCACCTCCAAATCTATCAAGAGCATATCAAACATGCTTATAAAAATAACTTAAAAGAGTGAGATTTCAATATTGGAGATCTCATCTTAAAATAAAATCAACATGAAATGAACATGGAGAAAAGCAAATGGGGTAAGTTTGCTCCTAATTGGCTTGAACCCTACATCATAACTCAAAAGTATGGCTCAAAAAATTATCGCTTGTCTTCTCTTGAAGGAAATCTAGAACCTATGCCTTTAAATGGCTTACACCTACGACCATTATTTTGTTAACCAAGTAATGCTTCACCTTGTGTTTAACTTGAGCTCATCCCTTGAGCACCCCTATTACATTCATCTCCATTCCTCTTAACCCTTACTCCTACACACTTAGTTAACTTATAAAGTGTTATGATTTTGCCCTCAAAGTGGAAAAATCCTAAGCCTCTATAGTCTTATACATGAATAATAATAAAAAAAGGATATGTAGACAAGTTATAATCTCTTAGGTCATGATTCTCAATGTAGACTACTCCCTTGAAGGACAACTATGCAACTTCTCTTTGCTACTATCAATAGACTACTCCCTTGAAGGATATTTAAACTCAAAAACAAATGCTTAGACCACTTCCTTGAAGGTTGGATAGGCCAAGCTTTGCTATCTAAGGGAAATAAAAATAAAATGCTTCTTGTATTGATCAGCTTCATACAACCTCAACACAAATAAAATCCCATTGTAAGCTTCTCGCATTGATTAGCGTATACACACACAAAAAAAAACTTTAAGTCATGGAATTGCCTATAATAGCTCTTGATTCACCCGTAATAGGGGCATATCATCCCCACTTCAAAGGTTACACTACCCAAACACTTTCACTCATTTTACCCTTTTTTCCTCATACTCTTTCAAGGGACTTTGGACTCACTTAACCCAAGGTGAACACGATGCTTCTCTAACCAAAAAAATGGTCAAATGATGCAAAACATGAAAGAGGCTCATATTCTTGAGCCTATTTATGTTATGATTATGGTCTTTGCTAGTACATGAGCATTCTACCTCTTTATTTCCCATCCAAATCACATGTCGATCTCTCTGCTGAGATAAAAACTTCATACAAACAATAACATAAATAGCTTATCCATTTTAAGCATACACCATCACAAATATGGAAAAATTCTAAGATGAAGCTAACAAATCAACTATGCATATACCATCACACATATGGAAAATTCTAGTCTAACTCAACTAACATGCTCAACATTAAAATAATATTAACATAACATTAAATAGCCATCTCCATCAACATCATCATCACTATCATAATAAATGCATCTCAAAATCATAATAACACATCTCACATATATATGATCAACATGAATGTACATCAATAGATCATAAAAATATCATCTCTCTCTCAAAATATACATTCTCATCTTTAACTTGCAAGCAAGTGTGTATACAACATATATAATAATAACAAAATGTGGCACTTAGATTTCTTGAGGTTATACACATAGTCATGAAGAAGCAGTGTCATCACCAATCTCCACCTATCTACATTTGTGTGAGATAGAAGCTATGTCACACATCACTGATCTCTCCTACTCTCTAAACTTAGAATACCTTTGAATCTAATGGAACTCCCTGATGGCGCTCTCATAATAAGAAATCTCATCAAGGGTAGTGTTATACCTCGCTAGAGATACAGTTTGTGGTGGTCCCATCACACCTACTAAAGTCTTGACTTGTACTAGTCCCTATGGTAGAGGAGTATCTTGACCTAATACTCTCAAACTATCCCTCTCTGCTATCAGTGTAGTAACCTAACCCTATAATACCCTGACCTGGCCCTGTAATGCCTCAACCTAGTCCTACAATGTCACCACCTATCCTTATAAAACCAATACCTATGCTTGAGCTATATCTTGAGCTTATAATGCTACATCTTATGCCTATATCACTACATCCCAAGCTTGTATGACTACATCTCTCTCTCTCTCATCACTCCCTATAAATCTAGTGGTGGCCTCTTGACCTGAACCATGGGATGCAAACCTGTCCACCATGCAAGATACATCAATATGCTTCCAAGATCTACTACACTTAGCCTTATTGGTATCTCCTCAAAATTTGGCCCATCTATCTCTTGGGGTAAGGGTATGGGTGCCTCTATATCATACCTCCTATATTGTGGGAAGGAAAGAGGTACATCCTATAGCAAGCCAAACTATCTCCTGACCCATGCCATGGGTATCATCTCTATCTCCTTAACTCATCTCCCTTTGACCCATAAAGTGATCTATAAGCTAAAAAGCTATTTTACCTATCCTTTGAATGTAGGGTATGTCAAGTAAGGTCTCCACATAATATCTATAGGGATCAATCCCTCTATCATGCACCTATAATGATCAATATCTTGCACTATGCCATTTACTCAAGTCTAGGCCATACCATCTATCCACCATCTAAAACCAACCCTAAAACTATCAATAATCATGGTAGGTAACCCCAATGGTTATGTCACCATGATATACTCATATGCCCAATAATAGAGTAAATACTTAAACCACAAACTATATCATCATCACAGTCTCAACCCCCACAACTCTCTATATAACTGTGCCAAAAAAGTTGGTCCTCATGTGAATACAATTTGCTACTCAACCATCTATACTAGAACACCTATCAACACAATAATAAATCTCCCACCATCTACATTCAGTAGTGCATACACTATAATCCCTATCATCATCAGGATGCTCAACCGATGCTGCTCCTCATCAACAATGTACAATGGCTCCAAGGTAAAGCTCACTGAGTGATAGGCCACCTCACTAACATGCTCTCTAAATAATGTCACCATGTGAATATCATGCTCCTCTCTCAAACATGAGAAGAGTTCCTCACCCTAGAGTGGCAATCATAAAATCTTGTACACATCCTTCTAGGTCACTATCAACTCTCTAATCGATAAATGGAAGTTATTGGTGGTGTGATCCCACCTCTTGATCAATGCTATCATCAAACTCACATCCTATGCAACTCTATAATATCATTATAATCCCCCTAAACCTACAACTACCATATGCTCCCACTCATCTAGGGTGACATCCCTCCTCATCTGAATTAGTAGTGTAGGTAGGCAATCCCATAAAGTCAACTCCTACCTAGCCTACATCCATATACACACACCTCAAGTCACATACTTTATAATATAACCTACCACTATATTTTTGCCTTCCCTATAGGAGAACTACATTGGTCTGAGGCCCTCAAATGGGCTATGTAGGTAGCACTTAGTTGACATGGGGTCTTCTAAGGTTAAGTCAACCATATACCCACCTAAATTCTATCTTGCTCTCCCATCTCCACCCTAGGCCTCACTACGTCTCTTCTACCCTAGGCCCAACTACCTATCACAACTCTAGGCCTCATAACTTATGTCCCTAGCCTTTGATCCCATGACTTATCTTTTATGCCTTAGGTCCCCTGACCTATTTCAATCTATCCTTTCTTAACCATTTACCCTAACACACTTTTAACCATACCTTAGATTTTTTTCCCTATGCACTGGGAGATCTACATTGGTCTGAAGCCCTCAACTGGGTTATGTAGGTAGCACTCAGTTGACACGGGGTCTTTTGAGGCTGGCTCAGCTATTAGGTTCATTGAATACTTCAATTAGGGATCCAAAATTGACCTTTTCTCCTATTTTGGGTTCTTCAAAGTCACTGATGTCAATTTTCTATGTCGACATCAGTACTTTATGTCAGCCAACGTCGATAGACCCCTAATGACATTGGCACCATGTTGGTTAATGTCAATGGACCCTATTGATGTTAGTGATTTATTTGACCCTAAGGCCAAATGACCCATCTCCCAAATTTAAATTTTAACCTAAAAACTACCCCCAAACCCCTCCCAACTTCATTTTAACCTACTTGCACCTCATTTTTTACCCCTCTAATAGCATTCTTTTCCCCCAACTTCAAAATTAGCCTAAAATAACAAACTAACAAACTTAAATTCAAAATCAACTCAAAGGGGATCTTACCTCATCTCTCCATCTCCTTTGAACTAGAATAGTTGGTACTTATGGTGGCATGCCTCCACCTGGGTCCCCTCCTAGATTTTCCATCTCACCAACACTCAGAGCTATTTTTATCTCTAATCAAATGTTGCAAATGAGTTCTAGTGGGCTATCAAACCCCTTTTTATCAAGTTTGGTCACCCATAAATGTCAACATCCTTGACCTAAGCTACTAATGTTAGCACTATTTCCTATTGACATTGGTGATATAACTGACATCAGTACACTTGTATTAGAGTTTTCACCAACAACCACAATATTTTAGACTCTACCCCTACTTTGAGACAACTTAGAGATCACATATTTCTCCTTAACCATGACAACCAACTTTAAGATTAAATATATCTCTCCAACCATGACCACTACCCTTGGATATCACTTAAATCTCCACCCATAATGACTTTTACTGGAGATCACAAATATCTCCTTGATCATTGACCCTTTTACACCAACCTTACATTTCTTGACTTGACCGCTTACACTATTCTACTATAGTTAGTTACTACACACACACACACACACACACACACACACACACACACACACACACACACACACACACACACACACACACACACACACACACACACACACAAATTTTAGGTGTTTTGTATGGTGACCAAGCTCATCTTGTCATTTGTAACCTTTTGTGTTTCCCACGGGCACTTCCTACCTCAGATACTTGGCACACATAAACCATTAGAGCTATAACTTTGATTGTTTAGACCTTATCAACTATCACTTATGAGCTATGATTTGGTTATTTCTATCTGAGTCCTCCTCAACCTTACCTGTTCTTGATTTTGTTGATTATAACTCATAGTAGTATATGCACAAGTAGTGATACCACATTCTCCTCCACTCATCTAATTCACTTCTTATCAAACTGGTACCCGATTCCAATTTTTGCTCCATCTATTCCCATTTTAAGGGGGGATACCTCATCCAACACCTAGAGCATCTAACTCTTATTTTTGTCTTGTAACTTGTTAGTGTAAATTACAAGACAAAAAGGGGCAAATGTAGACACCAAAATTATGTCACACACATGCATAACTCCCTATGTTGAAACCCCCCTAAGCCCCTTTTCAATAATAATAATTAGCCTCCCTAACCCATGATTTTACCCCTCACACATTTAATTAATTTAAAATATTTAATTAAGTTAATTAATAGCCACTTATGCTACCTTACCTGACCACCTCATCCTAAGACTAATTCTTACCCTCTGAGTCATCTCAAGACTTAGTCCCCTTATCCTAACTACCCATGACTTGTTTTGACCCCAAAAATAAATTCCTAACCAACTACATACTTCTTAACCTCCCATTTCTACCATTTCCTAATGGATACCACACTTGGCATGAGAAAGAACAAAAAATATGCTAAAAATAGTCCTTTTACCTATTCTCATGTCACCGACATCGGTCAACCCATGACCGATGTCGATGGGATCACTGACATTAGTTACTTAAGCCAAAATCCAAACTAATGTTCATGTCAATATAAATCAAGAAAACTCATTTTTATTTGCATATAGGTTTTTAGCATCCAAATTTACACATCTTGGCTTATTATTACCTTGTAAAAGTCAACCTAGATTTGAAACCAAGCTCTTGAGAACCAACAACACATGCTTGTTTTCTCTATTCAAGGAAATGGTTCAATAGGCCTTATAGGAGCCATCCATTTGGAACTTATCATTCAATCACCTCTTCAGATAAGTACATAACTTATTCTATCAGTCTTTAAGCAGTTAATTTATAATCACTTTATATCTATTGTTTATTGTTTTACACATCCTTAACCAAACCCTTATGAAGGAGTTATAAAGCTTCCCTACTTATTTCCCCTTGTTACAACACACCAAACCTCTAAATAGATCTATCTAGATAATAATCTCTCTCACAAATTTTCCCAACCTTACAGAACTAACCAAAACTATTTCCCAAACCTATAAAAACCTTCTGTAAGATCTTAGGAAATTATTGCCACTACCGACATCGGTCGCCCAACTGATATCAGTCACACTTGCTCACCGACCTTGGAAACCTAATTGACATCAATCACTGTGGATTTTTAGTAACCTTTCTAAAACCTACCCAAACAACTTCACTAAATTACCACCTACACTCTGTTACTCTATGCTACACTCAGGTTGTGAAAAATGGTAACATAATCTCTCTTTTACTCTCTCATTTCCTCTCTTTGTTATTTATTACTCTTTTATTTCTCAAAAGTGGATTTTTATCTCTAAGGAAGTTTGAAAATTCCTAAAACAAGCACGTAGCTTGACAACCCACTCATATATCTACTAACATATATTTTTTGTGGTAGTGCTTTTTTCCTTGTAGGTAGTCCTTCCCAACCAAAGAGGAGTGTTCACAACATCTAGATACAATGCATAAACCACTATAGGTTAATTCTAATCACTTATCCCTATCCTTCTTCTCTATTTTTCTTTAGACTTGAAATAGACACAATTTTAGTGAAATAGCTATGGTAGGGGTAGTGGTGCCTTTGCATCCTCTCATAAATATCTCAGGAATACTCCTGAGTCACCCTACACCAAGCAATACTATCACCTCACATGGTCAAATGGTATCAAATCTATCTTGTTCTCTCTCCTAAAATATATCCATCTATTACTCTAAAGGGAAAAGGCCTCTACATACATCCCTCTCCATGATGGGAAACCCATCTATGATCTCCAAATGACCTGATCATCTACTAGAGCATCTAGTTAGTGTCTAAACCATACTAAATCTTTAACTACCCATCTACCCATGGTAGCTCCATGTTCGATCTCCACCTTATAAATCCAATTTTAAATCATGCCTGGTGCCATGTCATCCATGGTAATCTAACTAGTCATAAAATAGTGATATGCTCATAAGCCCAATAGTAGAGTAAGAGTCATACACTCATCCCATACCATCTATTCACTCGATAGCCCCACAACTCTTGATTAACTTGCACCAATAGTAAAAGTGCCCATGCATATATTATTAGATCCTTATACATCTCCACTTGAATGCCTGTTAGATCCCAGGGATACCTCCCACCATTAGAATCAAGTAATGCATAAAAAGTAACTGTTATCATCAACATAGTCATCAATTTCCTCCTCTTAGTGTCTAATCGATAAAGGTCCTCAAATTAAAAACCCCTATCATGGTATCATGACTCTACTACATGCTCACCATATAACAGGTCCTTCTATAAATCTAGCTCATCACTATAAATTAGTTGTACCACTTGACCCTGTATAGGTAGCCTTAAGATCCTATGGATGTCCTCCAAAGTGATGGTAAGCTCTCATATTGGTAAATAGAAAGTATTGGTAATTGGGTCCTATTTATTGATGAAGGATACCAATATATATATCTTGGGGTATACACCAATAGTATCACATGCCACCTAGACCCACCACCATCATGTGGTCTTACTCATCCCTAGTCATATCTTTACATAACTCCTTGAGTAGAAAAGGTACATAATATTGTATTGTAATTAGCAACCTCACCTATAAGGTTAGATATTTAGTTTATTTTAACCTACACCTTAAAAATCCAAAACATATTTACCATAATATTTCATAATATCTACACCTATGCACTTACCTACATTCATTACTTTCTATACTTACCTACATAAACAACCCTATTAACTACCCCTAGGCTCTTTTTGCCTATCAAAAACCTTAGTTACTCAAACCTATAACTACTCTTAGTTATCACACCTAAGACTTGTACCCTTAACATAACTAGTAGCTAAAGTTAAAACTAGTCATACCCACACCTCCTAGATCCTTTTTTAGCCCTTAAACCTACCCAAATCTTCACATACATATTATATGCATTTTAAAACATTTTAAACATCTACATTTTTTTACCCCTACCCTTTACCCCAAGACCAACATCAGTCAACCCTCGACTGACATTGGTTCCTTATTGTTTAGCGTTGATCAAATCTCAATCAACACCAACTTCCTTGATGCTTGATGTTAGTCCAATCTTAACCAACACCGGCTCCCTATCGATCGATGTCGGTCGACCCTCGATCAACATCAATTTATATGTTTTTTTCTAATCCAAGCCATTAAACCCTAATATACCTAACACCCAACTCATTACCTTTCCCAACCCTTTCTCTCCTAACCCACCACCCTCTCACTATCCTCCCATTTGCCCTATGTACCTAATAATTTAAATAACACATTAAATTACCCTACCCCCAATCCCCACACATTAACCTACCTAAATAATTTCAAAAATGTAAACAAGATTAAAAAAACACAAAACTACCTACTTCATCCTAGTTCCATCTCCATGTTGACACCTGTATGCAATTAGAAATGCATCATGTCTATAAATCAATCCTGGCTTAGGGAAGATAAAGCATACTTACACTTCTGATTGGGAATACATTTGTTAAGTAGGGGCATGAACATTATGGGGATCTACTAGACCTGATTAGGGGATCACTTATCACAATACACCATGATAAAAAGGGTTCCAAAGCCTCCAGTCTAACACAATCATGCAACAACCCTAAAAGAGTCCTAGGCTTAATGTTCACTCCTATAAACAAGAAAGTAAATCTAATATAATGTTTGTGGCATAATAAAGAGGGTTAGTAAAGTAGTTAAAACATGTATAATATAATCTCAATTAAGCTAATTATGAACAAAACCCTAATACATGGAATATGAAGAGTAATATTATTCGATCGAATACTTATACTACTTCTATCTACTAAAGAGAGGAGAACAAAGTTAGAATATACATACTTAAATGTGAACCCATCGAGACTCAATATCTCCCTTGGCCAAAGGGGATTCACAAGAGGTTATTATGGTTTTTAAGGATAAATAAGAAAGGCTAAAACATCTAATACTTATCCACAAGACTAGATTCTCCAAGTAGAAACCCTAAGCTAAGACTCCTCAAATAGAATGGTGGAAGAGAAGATTGTAAATAAGCATGAATGAATAATAAATATTGATTGCATATTAAAATAATGATGAAATGATCTTGTATTTATAGATGGATCTCACCCTAAATCCTTTTGAATATGTCAGCTGTATGGGGTTGACCTAGTTGAACCTATATTTTTTTGGGAGATAAATCACTAGGTCCTAAGCTACTTAGGTCGAAGGGATAACACAAATCAAATTAAAAAATAATAAAAATGGTACAAGGTTAACCCAATTGATTTTATACAATAATTAGACCCTAAAAACTATATAGGGTCAACCTAGTTGACCTAGAACAGTCAATTGGCTAAAATGGATCAAGGTGAGGAAAAGAGGGATGGAAAGAGGAAAAAGAATGGAATAGTGTGAAATGGAGGAGTAATAGCTTATATAATGGTTTTAAGACCTGGTTGGATTGGTAATAATGTGGTAATAAGGGACAATAATGTTGTGAAGCACCAAACGTCTACCATTGCTTTCTTAGTGCACCCTTTAAGGCATGCACTTAGAGAGATTGAGTCTCAACGGGTTCTTCCAAGATGTAAAGTGTCAATAATTGATAAAAGTTTAAAAATATTATGTTTATACATATTCCCCTCTTAAATCTTATCATGTGTCACTAAGGTACAATAGGGGGTGGTGCTTTGAGAAAGAACATAGTAACACACAACACTAATGCTAAAAAAGTTGAAGTATTTTAAAGCAAAAATAAATAAAAGTAAATGAATGAAAAGTAAATAACTAAAAAATAAATGTAATTCATACCTTGAATTACCTTTATCACTACATGGTTATATTTTATGTTGTTGGTTTTGATTGTGGAGGGTACAGAGACTGCTTTCAATAAACCTAAGAATATAAAACTAAAGAGGAAAAATAAACAAACACAAGGAAAACCAAGATAGTTGGTGTTACAAGGATGAGATATACTTGGGAAATTTGGAAAGCTAGGGTGACAAGTGATATGTTATAATAAATGACCAAGTCAAAAACAAGAGTAAATTAGGTAACAAAAAAGCCAAGGTTACTAAAGACCAAAAAAATCAAACAAGCTATCCTTCAGTAAGAAAGGCAAACTCACCAAGTCAAACCAAGGATACATGTAAAATAGGATGGTAATAAAAAAATTGTAAAAGCTAAAAAAATGGTAAAAAAGCATTGATGAGTGAACAGTAACAATCCTTATCTCACTTAACAATGGAAAAAGGAAGCATGAAAGGGAAAATAACATTGCTGAGTGAGAAGTAACAAGCCAACCTCACTCAACAATGGAAGAAGGGCATGAACTCAGGTATTTGTAACAACAAGATAGTAAAACAATGACTAATGGTAAAAGGATAATAAATTAAGTATATAAATGTAAAATTAGGTGTAAAGAAAGAATAAATCCATAGTTTTTCAACCATGTTGTTTTGCTCTAAGGATAGATAAAACCAAAATAAAGTAGTGTCACCATGTTTTTAAGAGATGAAGAAGAAGAAATTGATGAAGAAGGGAAAAAAAATTGGAATCACAATTTGCCTATCAAGGGGGAAATTAAATGGGTGGAGGGGAGAATGAAGGAAAAACCAAGGTAGAGGAAATATTTATTGAAGTTAAGTCACTCAAATTAGGTTTGTCAAAACAAGAGGACTTTCGACCTTAAGGACTTTGAATAACTTATCTTAGCCACACAAGTCTTAGATCAACAAATCAAGTGTATAGATAATCTCTTGAAGGCTATATACATGAAAATTAAAATGAACCTACCTCCCCACAATGTTTTCCCTATTCCTTATGACCCCTTATAGAGCCGTCAGTCTATTTAAAAGATTGGGTATTTATGTGAGAAAGTAGGTAGCACCATAAAGTTTTTTTTTAAATTCCCCTATTACAATCTACTAGCCTACCAAACCCCAAAGGACCTCAGTTCTATGTGAGGCTAACTATGGAGTTTGAGCTTTGATTAGAGATAGGAGATGTGTTTGTAATCATGTCTTTTGGTGTGATGCTGAATTTTGAGATTTGTTGTTGCCTTTTAGACATCATTGCATTTTGATTCAAATGATTTGGCTTTTAACTTTCTTGATGGATTTTTTTATTCTTCATCCATACAAATTTGGAAAACCAAACATGGGTTCTAAAGATGAATTTTATTTGAATACTTAGGACAAGGTTTCTAAGAGAGAGAAACTTCAAAGAGCATGGGCTTTAAGAGTCTCATAAATCTAGGTGAAATAAAAATTCTATCTTGACTTCGACCTTGTTTTATCCAACGTGGAGTAAAAATAAAGGAGAAATCAAGAGGAGTGATACATAGAATAATTTGAATTACTTCAAACCATAAAAAAATGTGAGAAAGGGTGAAAAATGATATAATGATAAAAAAGGGTGATTCCTTATCGTAAGAATGAGGGAAATGGAGGAAAACATGATAACATAGATTGTTGTGCAAATTATATCTAACAAAAGAATTAAAAGCTACAGTTTGAGAACAAGGATCAAATATAATTTTTCTTATAAAATGAATGATAAGATGGTAATTTTATGAGGAGGGCTATATCTTATTTGTGATCTTACAATTCAACTTCATAGAAGGTAAACCCAAGGGGTGCCAACAAGAAAGTGAAAGAAAAATTGAGGTAAGCAAAAGATGGTAATTTTGTGAAATTTTTTGGGTCCTATCCATGGTCTTATAAAGCAACTCACAAAATAAAAGCCTAAGGGGTTAAAATAGAACATGCAAGAAGATAAAGAAAACTATGGTGCATCAAGAAACTAAAAGACCAAAAGGGAGGACTAAAGGTTTGTGAAAGGAAAGAACTTGTTGTAGAGGGAGAGACCCATGTAAGTAACCTATAAAAAGTGTTAGATAGATGTAGATAGAAAGAATGAAAAGAAGGAAATGTTTAGGCAAAGTAATTTTTAATGAATTTTGTGTTGGTAGGATCTTTGATAACATGTCCTTCATTGGTTTGAAGATGATAGGTTCTTGGACCAAGAATATCTTTGACTAAATATGGGCCCCACTATTTTTTATCATATTTACCTTCTTTATCATGGGTGCAGTCTAATTTAAGGATAGGATCACCAACATTAAAAGTGCAGACTTTAACATGTTTTTTATGTTCTCTAGTAATGTGAGCCTTATATTGGTAGTTATATTGTAAAGAAAAAAGATGACATTCATCAAGTAGATCAAGGGCATGAATATGAGCTTCAATAAATTCTTGATCAGGAATAATCCATGAAGAGATATACAAATAGAGGTAAGCTCAACTTATAAAGGAATAACTAGCTCAAAACCATAGACTAGGAAGAACAGTGTTGCCCCTGTGGTAGTGTGTATGCTAGTCTGATAGGCCCAAAGTGTAGGATAAATATGAAGATGCCAATCCATATAGGTTTCATGAATTATCTATTGGATAATTTTTTTGAGAATTTTATTAGTGGTCTCAGCTTAACCATTGAATTGTGGATGATAATGTGTGGAAAATTTGTTATTAATCTTGAATTTATTACAAAGTTGATTAACATGTTTGTTTTTAAAATTACCACCATTATCTAAAATGATGGTATGGGGAACACCAGAGTGGAAAATTATTTGATTAAGAATAAATTTGGAAATGGTAGGACCAATGACATTAAAAAGGATTATGGCTTCTACCCACTTGGTAAAATATTTGGTAGTAGTGATGATAAAAACATGCCCATCTTGGGAGTGAGGTAATTTACTAATGAGATCGAATCCCCATGTGGAAAATGGCTAAGGAGATTCAATAGTTTGAAGTTCAGCTAGAGGTGAATGAACTAGATCATTATGAAGCTGACAAGTATTACACTTTTTAACATATTCAATTACATCTTTTTCAAGAGTAGGCCAAAAGTAACCCATATGTGGAAATTTGTATGCTTTAGCATGTCTATTATAGTGGCCACTGTAAATTTCCCCATGTGATTATTCAAGAAGAGGATGGACCTCATCTTGCATAACACAATGGAATAAGGTACCTTCAACATTACGATAATAAAAGATGTGTCAAAATACCTACTTAAAATCTTGTTTATGAATGCATTTCTTTTCATGAAAATCTAAATTACGAGGATAAGTTTAATGTTCTCAAAATTGAATGATATCTTGGTACCATGGGATTTGTCAAATAGTAACAATGTAGATATGATAGATAAGTGAATCCAGTGGTTGTGTTAAAGATGGAGATTTTTTTATTTGTATAAAAAAAGTACGATTGGAAAGGACTTGGTGTGGATGAAAGAGAGAGGCTGAAGAGGCAAGAGAATAAACAATGGAATTTTGATCTCTAGGGATAGGGTCAATAGTGAAAGAGATAAAATCCTTAGCAATAGTGGTTGTAATCTGATGATATGTGATGAGGTTCTCACTTTTACATTGATAATCACCACTGACTTAATGGCAAATAAGCTGAGAATCACCTAAAGCATGAAGGTATTGAATGTCTAAGTTAAGAGTAACTCTCATGCATAAGATAAGAGCTTCCTACTTAGCCATATTATTGGTGACATCAAAGGTGAAGCAAAAAGCTAAAGGAATGATCTTGCCAAAAAGGACTTGTGAGAATGCAACCTGCCCTAGCTCCTTGGATGAAATTAGCACCATCAAAGTGAAGGGTCCAAGTATCCTCATGCAAGTCAACATTTATTTTAGGAAGCTCCTTGATAACTACTTTTTTTTTAGTATTACCAGAGGGAGTGATGAAATCATCAATATTATTAGCTTTAAGATCAATGGTAAATATATGAAAATAATCTTTGAGAGAAATATCTTGATTAAGACTTTTGATGTAAAGGATATTGTCATCTAGAATATTATCTTGAAGAGAAGACGTGGCTGGAATAGGATCTTCAATGAGTTGATCAGCTATGATTTTCCCTTTGACAATTTTTTTAGTGATGATGTAGAGATATAATTTCATAAGGAGGACCATCCATTTACCAATTCTATCTTTAGGAAGAATGTTTTAGAGAAAAAATGACAAAGTGGATTAGAATGAACAATGACATAAGTAGTTTGGTAAAGCATGTAGTGGTGAAGCTTTTCAACTATGAAATAGATGGTGAGGCAATCACACTCAATTTTGGTATAATGTGTTTCATAATGATGATGCCTCAGATAATGTAGTAAATAACATACTCTCTTCTCGTATCATCTTGTTGGGAAAGCATTGCCCCAACTAAAATAGGTGTGAAAGAAGTATATAGAATCAAAGGTTTATCATTGGAAGGAAGATGAAGTGTAGGTGGATGAAGTAATGAATTTTTCATATTATCCAAGGCTTTTTGACCTGGATCCATCCATTCTAAAGTAGTTCTTGGGAAGGGAATTGATAGAGTGAATTTGATATGCCATTTCATGGATGAATCATCTAATCGCCCCAATTTTTCTTAAATAAGTATGAATGTCAAGAATAGAACAAGGAATGGGCATGTGGATAATAGCACTAATTCTGGTAGGGTCAACATCAATGTCGTGAAGAGAGACTAAGAATAATAAAATTTTTCTATATGTGAATCCAAAGACATATTTGTAAGGATTAAGTCTAAATTTATATTTAAGGAGATGGTCAAAGATGATAGCAAGATCAAAAACATGATTCTTATGATGTTTAAATTTAGTAATGAGATCATCCACATAGGTTTCAACAATTTTTTGAATGAGATCATGAAAGATGTGAGTCATCAATCATTGGTAAGTGGCTCTAACATTTTTGAGGTTGAAGGGCATTTTGACATAGTAATAGGTACCCCATTCTAGAGCGATATGAATCTGATTGTATCTTAAAAATCCATCCATAAGAGATAACATTTCATAACCATATGTAGAATCAATAATGTCATCTATTAAAGGTAAAGAGAATTTATCCTTGGAACAAGTAAGATTAATATTATAGAAATCAATAAAAATGTAAATGACCATAGTGACTTTCTTTTGAATGAGAATAATGTTAGAAACCCATTTAGAATAATCCATCGATTTGATAAATTTAGCATCAAGTAATTCGATGATTTCCTTATGACATAAAGTGGAAACTTTAGGTGGAAATTTTATTTGTTTTTGATGCATAGGCTTGACATCAAGATAAGTAATGATGTTATGCATCATAATGTTATGGTCAATTTTAGGCATATCCTCGTAGGACCAAGTGAAAACCTCATGATATTTGTCAAAGAATAGGCTAAAAGTATCATGTTAAGTAAGTGAGAGATCACGAGAGATAGTAATTTCTTGAGGACAAGATGGAGTACCATATTCAATGTGAGTGGTTTCTCCAATAAGAATGGAATTACCATTTTGAAATTGGTATGGTGCATTAGGTAAGGTAAAAAATGGATTTATTTTAGGATCAATGCTAATAACAAAGTTATTGAAGCAAGGAGTTTTAGTCTTGAAATTTCCAAGTTTATGATGCTCTTGAGGAATTTGAGGTTCTAAATAATAAATTAACTCAAGTATAGCTTCATCACTAAGCAAGGAAGGAAGAAGACCATAATACTTGACATCTACTTCAATATCTAGGATTTGATTGCCATGGTGATCATAATTAGAATGTATATGATGAACATCATTTGCCTTGACATCTACTATAATTTTAGGAGTAGAAAAAGTAGATGGATCAAAATGGGTTATAATATTAGTGGGTTTAATGATGGGAGAAGGATCAGATGCAATAATTGGATCAATATCTGGTAAAGGAGATGTAAAAATTTCTAGAGGTCCAGACTGTATACTTTGCTCTACCACCCAAGGAGTGTTGATAAGAGGAGGATTAGTAGGAGGCACATGACCCTTAGGATATAAGGTATGATCCATAAAAATGGTTTGAACATCCTGATTAAAATCATGAATTTGGGCTAAGGTTTTCTAATAATACTGAACATCCAAGTCTCTATATTACGCTTGGGCCATTATAAATTTATCATCATATATTGGAGAAATTATACATGCTTGAGAGTTAGGGGGAGTTTCAGAGGTTGAAATATTGATATTACTAATGTGCAAGGAAACATGATGAGAGGATCTTGAAATAATTTGGCCACTCCAAAATCATTGCAAGTGAAGGCATCTTCAGGTAAAGAAAGATCTTGAGAATTGCATTGAGGGGGAATATTTGTAATCTCATCAATAAGAGGAATAGTATAATCCATCTGTAATAGAGAAGGGGGAAGCCATTGTGAAATTTAGGGAGGTAACTTGGTATTATTGCAAGTATGTTGCAAATAATTAGGCTCATCATCATCAGAATCTTCAAGAGTAACTTGTAAATTAGGATTTTTGTTGATGAACTCAAGTAAAGTAGCACTATTGATATTAGGAATGGTAGGAATATGATACTGTGATTTAATATTATGATGTTTAATGATCCATGGGTTGGGATCAACTTTATGCTTATAAAATTTTACATTATGTAATAATTTAATGCATTAACTACTAGAACATGCAATGGCCCTCATTCGATGAGTCCTTGGATGACCAAGGAGTATGCTATAAGATAAAGGAAGATCAAGCACCATAAGCTTGGTTCAAATAGTCTTAGGTCCAATGGCTAATGGAATCTAAATTAAACCAAGTGGATCTTGATTAGTCTTATCAAAACCATGAAAAATAAGATGGGTTTGTTTGAGATGATCCTTATTATAGCCAATTTGTTAGATAAGCCATAAAGATGTCACATTAATACCAGAACCTTCATCAAATATAAATTTTTAGATAAGAGTGGTATTAATGGATAATTTGATGAAAAGTGGTGGATCATCAACATGAAAGAGAATATTATCATTGATCGTGTCCTATTTAAAGAATTCAATAGAGGGATTGGAAGAAGGACACATAATTTCAATGGTATTTACATTGGTAGGTTGGATTCAATAGAAGTTGGTTCTCTATCTATGAAAGATAAATATATAATGTTTTAAAGTTGTTGCATAAGGAAATTACAATAATATGGTGAAGTGTAAACCAAATTCATAAGAGGAATCTTACAATCCATAGAGTTGAGTTCTTCAAGAAAGTTCCAATGAGACTTAAAAGAACCAACATGAGGTTTAGAAAGTAAATTAGACTTTGGAGGAATAGATGTGGTTGGAGGATTAGAAGGAGGAGATGGTTCCTCTTGGGGTTTCAAATCAACATTAAGGGTAGTAGTATCTTTAAGAAGTTGTTCCTCTAAATAAGGCTTTTTAGGCTTGGTAACAAGATCTTTGTGAGCTAGTTTACAATGATAATTGACCTTAGCAGTATTGACATATTGATAATTTTTTAAATATTAGTCATAATTGACATCAATGACATAAACATCCTTAGTATGTGACTGATTATTGGAAGAATATTTTTGGTTATTTTAAGTAAATTCTTTAAAATTTTGTCATTTTAAAAAAGTAGCAATGTATTCTTGATGATGAAGATTGATCATAGCTTCATGATTGAATAAATCACCAAGCATATAAGAGATAAAAAATTTAGTGAGCCCTATACAATATTCATGAGAATTACCAATGTTGACATGGAACCAACAAAATATATTGGGGTCATACCACTTAAGAGGACCATTGGGATAGATGAAAGGTTTTGAGGGTGGTAAAAATTGTTTCATTTGCTGAACCGAAAGAGGTGTATGAGAATGTGAAGGAACATTGGTTTGTAAAACTCCTATTTTGGTTTGTGAAGTATTAATAGTGATAGAATTATATGTTTGGAAATATTCTTTAATAATTTTAGGATTACGTTAAAATTACTTCATAAGAAATTCTTGACAATTAGATTGATCAAGAGCTTCATTAAGTGTTTGGGGAGCAAAGGTTCAAACCTTGTATTGAAGAGTGGGAGTTAAAGCAGTGATAAAAAGTTTGAATAAGTTATCAGCGATCATGTTATGTTTAGATTTATTATCTAAATATTTCTATCTTTTGATAAAGTTATGAGCTGATTTAGTGGAGATTGCTTAACATTGATGAAGTAGCTATAAGACAATTTTTGGGAAGATCATTGTGTTGAAACTCTATAACTAAGGTATTAACCAAAGCTTGAAGATACCAAATATAATGTTGGGGAAGTTGATTATACCATTATAATACATTAATAGTGAAGTTTTTCACTAGGATTTTAGTAGTAGTAAAGGTATTAATTTGGATCTATTCCTTATAAAGGTTACCAAAGGCTTTGAGAAATGAGGCAGGGTATTTAGTCCCATCATATTTAATAGTTGGAGATATGTTACCAATATCAATAGATATAATAAATGAAGATAAAATATCATTTTGAATGAATTGAATCATATTTTTACTCATTATGGGTTGAGGAATAACATTTCCTAAGGCATCTTGAAGAGGTGGAGGAATGAAATTGGGATTAGCTTGAGGATGCATAGTTAGAGGTTGATTAACCACATTGATTAGATGTTGTTGAAGCTACATCATTTGGTTGGTATTATAATTTTTCATTTTGTTCATTTATTGGATAACTAGGGATAAAAGTTGAGTTGTATCAGGAGGTGGATTGGTGCTGGTAGGAGCACTTCCCAAATTGGTGTTAGGGAGAGGATTACTATAAGGATTATTAATGGGATTGTTAAGTAAACTTGTATCAACTTATCCCATATTAGTTTGAACATTTTGAAGATGAGAAGTTTCTTGGTAAGTATAGAAAGGATTAGATCCATTAACTTCGTCTTGAAGTGTTATTTTCACCATATTTCAAGTCATGGACGAAGGATGAGAAGAGGTGCCCCAAGAATGATGGTACTCTTGGGAGAAAAAGAAAGGGAGAAATGAACATCCATATAGTATCTAAATGGATTCATGCTATCCAAGAATATTTTGATAAGAGACTTAATTATGATTGAAGAGAGATGAATAAAATGCAAATAAGAATAAATATAGAACTAGGTTGATAAACAAGGCAAAAATTAGTATAGGGTTGACTGGGTCAACCTAACATAGAAAATAGGACCTACAAATAGTATAGGGTCGACTGGGTTAATCTAGTATAGTAAACAGAGATTGGAAAAGGAAAAGGTAGGTTGTAAAAACTATACAAGGTTAATTGGGTTGATCTAGTATAGTGAACAAAGGCTAGAAAAAAGTACAAGGTCAACTGGGTCGACCTAGTATAGTAGGTAGGGAAAATTAAGAAGCCTAAAATAGGTTATGAAGTAAAACAAAATAAATTTTTCAAGTAATTTAGAAAAAAAAAAAAGGTGAAAGGAAATAAATAGTAAATTGGATTAATGTTGGCCAATCCAATTGAAGCACACATCAAAATACCTTACACCAATGTTGGCTAATGTAAGTTTTTGTAATATAAAATATAATCAAGTAAATAGTAAACAATCAACTTGGAAATTAAAGAGAAATAATTGGTCAACCTGAATGTTTATTAGATTATTAAGATATGATTTTAAATGTGATGGTAAGTTGGCTATAAGCAAAGAACTAGAATGAAAATCTAAGGATGGTTTCAGGTAGTTTGGGATGAGAGGGACTATAGTGGCAATGATACAGGCTTGGTATTGGGGCCTAACCCCTCACTTCACACACTAAAATGATAAAGGTGTTGGTTGCTTAGCCAAAATATACCATTAACCATGTTTTATACTTGACTAGAGTATCAAGTCAACATTCCCCTTAATGATGAAATACAAGTAGGTTGGTCTTGGGTAGACAAATGTTAAAATTATTATTTATATTTTGTGATTTGTCTATGTATACATAAAATATAAAATAGTGAAACTAAAATATTAATTAAAAACCACATAATTAAACTATGTGATCTATTCTAAGCATGCAAGTAATAACAAAAGGAAGTGTGAACAATTTACTAGCATATATGGTTAATTCCAACATTGAAACAAGTTATAATGTTGATATAGTAAACATTATAAAAAAAAATACAAAGTAGGGTCGACATGGTCAAACTTGTACTACAAAACCAAGGTCTAAAAATGAATAGGGTCGGTAGAGTTGACCCAGTTATCTAGACAACACACAGAACACATAACTGGGTTGGTAGGGTCGATCCAATTGACTGTGTAAGGGTAGTTTTGAAGAATACAAACTATAAAAGGAAAGGCTATAAATAAAGAGATAGAGAGATAGAAATGAACCTTGGTGGACCAGAGATGTAGAGAATGAAGATTATTTTTCAAGAACTTTGATATATGGTTGCAAATTTTTCTAACTAGGTCAACTAGGTTGATCAAGCTTTATAGAAAGTTTTTGTTGAGTGCCTGAAATGCATAGGGTGTTGTTCCCAAAATTAGCTACGCTCATTTTTGGAACAAACCCTATGAAACTTGTCCGTTTCATATTTTTATCTCTAGGTTCATCTTTCAAGGCAAGTTTCTCTTGATCTCAAGTTTTGTCAACTGACATCTTTGAAAAGTTTGTGACCTTACTTTATTACGATTTCCCAGCAAACATGAAAAATCATTATGATTTCAATGCGATCAGAATGTCAAAATTTTGATAAATTTCAAAGAGTTAGTGTTGTCTTTGCTTTTACATGCAAAGGTAGCAAAAATTGCCGCCATTGCATATTTTTCAGCAAATATGCAAAAGCAAAAATTATTGCCGCCATTGCATATTTTTCAGCAAATATGTAAAAGTGGCAGTTTTTACCGTCATTGCATATTTTTTAGCAAATATGCAAAAGCAGTAGTTTTTGCCGCCATTGCATATTTTTCAGCAAATATGCAAAAGCGGCATTTTTTGCCACCATTGCATATTTTTTCTCTCTTTTCACTTCTCTATGCAAGGGTGGCAATTTTTGCTGCCCAAGCATACCTTCCCCTCATTTATACCAACTCTGAGAAATTTTTTTTCTTATTTTTTCTTCCAAGCCTGCTTCCCTTCCACTTTCTAACCTGCTCTTGCCTTAGCCCTTTCAAGCGCATTTCCCTAATCGTGATCATCAAATGTGTAGTTTTCTCAGATTGCTAATTTTTCTCCTGATTGCACAATCATGATTCTTATTGCAATTTCTCTAAAGGATCCCTCTTCATCGATGTCTTTTCAAAAAAAGTTCTTCCAGATCACTAAAGTTTCTCTAAAGAAGTTGAAGACAATGAAGTACAAGTATCAAAGTGTTTTTCCAATCACCTCAGTTGCTTCTAATATTGACGACATTAAGGATATAGAGATTGGGCACGTGGATATGGCCAAGTTCATAGAAAGAACTAAATCAAGCAATCCCAACCATGAAATGAAGAAGTCCGGCAATAAGAGTTGAACTATTCTTCCATACTCTCTTCTTCATTATTCTCATGTACTTTGTAATTGACTTGGGACATTCATACATGTACTTTTTTCATGTGTAAATACATGCACTTTTGTAATATGTAATTACATGTAAAAATTTGGAAAATATCCCAAAGTCAACATTGACTCATCTTTGACTAGGTTTTCAATATTTAAATATTTTCTCAATTTTGAAATTTTTTTCCTATATATAGAGGGAGCCTCTTTTGTAATAGATATCTCTAGATAACTGAGAGCAAAAACTCTGTCAAAATTGAGATATTTCTTGAGACTTTGTGCTTAGCTTGTAAATCATATTTTGTTGAATGAATGAGAAACAAGTTAATTTTAGGCTTTGTCTTGAAATAATTTGCATTATTTAGGAAATAGATCTTATGTCCTTTTTCCTAATAATCTCTCATTCATTTGATTGAATAAGCAAAGTGTGTGTGTGAGATTATCTAAAGATCGTTCTTAAGGATAAAAGAAAGACTGTGGGTTGCTTTTATCTCTATGATTTTTTTATTTGTTGTAGTTTTAGGTGAAGACTTTGAACTTTACTTTACTCTATTGTTACTTGTGCTCTATATCAGTGAAGGAGGAAACAAAATAATTTATGCTTTCGTGGGTTTTCTTGTGGACCTAGTTACTATTCCAGGAGATTTTTTGTTATTTGCTAAATACCATTTTTGAAAGAAGAGGAATGCTTTTAGCCATCAACTAGGATCTCTCTCTCTTTTGTTCTGTGAACATCATCTCTAAAAAAAGAGATATGAATGGTGTTATCCTACCCTGAGTATTATTTTTTTCTTATTTATATACACATATATAGCATATAAGTGATTCATAGGGAACCTCCCCTTGATGAGAGGAGAGATTTATCTCATTAGAATGTGGTAAACCCACACTTTTTGTTGTATAAATCTCCTTGTACTGTGGTTGATATACCTATTCTGTCATTAGTTAGTTGATGACAAAATATTCACCCAACATAGGGTTGATTGGGTTGACCTAGTATGTTCAACCTAATGTCTAAAAAAGTATAGGTTTGAATAGGTCAACCTAGTAGTCTAGACTGGATGTCTAAAAAGGTAAAGACTTGTACTAAGTTGATAGGGCCAACCCATTAGCCTGTACCTAAAAACTTGCACATAAAAGATATATACTAGGTTGATAGAGTCAATTCAATATGGAAAATATATGATAAAATAATGAAAGAAATGAAATAAGTGAACAAATCCTACAATAGTTAGTTCACATTAGGTTCACTAGAATATATGTAATCAGAAATGCATCATGTCTATAAATCATTCATGGCTTGGAGAAGATAGATCATACCTACACTTTCGATTGGGAATACATTTGTTAAGTGGGGCATGACCAATATGGGGATCCACTAGACCTGATTAGCGGATCAATTATCAAAATACACCATGTTAGGAAGGGTTCCAAAGCCTACAGTCTAACATAATCATGTAACAACCCCAAAAGAGTCCTAAGTTTAATGTTCACTCTATTCTAATAAATAGGAAAGTAAATCTAATCTAGTACACACCAAAGCTTATGGCACAACAAAGGGGGTTAGTAAAGAAATAAAAACATGTATAAGAGAATCTCAATTAAGCTAAGTATGAGAAAAACCCTAATACATGGAATATGAAGAGTAATATTATTTGAGCCAATACTTATGCTACTTCTATCTACTAAAGAAAGGAGAACAAAGCTAGAATATACTTACCTAAATGTGAACTCGTCAAGAATAAATCTCTCTCTTGGATAAAGGGGATTTGAAAGAGGTTATTTTGGTTTGTAAGGGTAACTAAGAAAGGCCAAAGCATCCAAGACTTATCCACAAGACTAGATTATCGAAGTAGAAACCCTAAGCTAAGACTCCTCAAGTAGAATCATGGAAGAGCAGATTGGAAAGAAGCATGAGAAAATAATAAATATTAATTACATATTGAAATAACGATGAAATAATCTTGAATTTATAATTATATCTCACCCTAAATCCTTTTGAATATGTCAGTTATATGGGGTCGACCCAATCGACCCTGTATTTTTTTGAGAGATAAATCACTAGGTCCCAAACTAGGTCGGTCAAAGGGATAACACAACTCAAATTGAAAAATACTCAAAATAGTATAGCATTGACCTAGTCAACCTTGTCTAGTAATAAAAGGCTAAAAACTATATAGGGTTGACCCAGTCGACCTAGTACAGTCGACTAGCTAAAGTGGATCAAGGTGAGGAAAAAAGGGATAGAAAGAGCAAAAAGACTAGAGGAGTGTGAAAGGGAGGAGTAATAGATTAGGGAATGGTTTTAAGAGATGGTTGGATTGGTAATAATGTGTAAATAATGGATAATAATCTTGTAAAGCACCAAAGGTCTATCCACTCCTTTCCTAGTATACCCCTTAAGGCATGCACTTAGAGAGATTGAGTCTCAATGGATTCTTATAAGATGTAAAACATCAGTACTTGATAAAAGTTTGAAAATATTATGTGTATATAGCACTTGCCTCTTGAATACCACTTGTCCTCCACCTAGATACATGGTCACTCCCACACTATACCCCACCAGTCACCCTATTCATAATATTCATAATCCCACACTAGATAATGTTTACCTTACCACTTACACTCAGCCAACTAAGCTATTTCACTCCATGATCATTTGAAGAATATACTCAAATATTCATCATTCAATCAAGTATAATATGACAATAAAAACAATAAATCACCAAAACAAAATCAAGTAATTTGACCTTTTGGTCATTGAAACCCTTTTTTTAGGGTTTTTGCTGATGATTGATATTGATCAACCTTTAGGTTAGGATGATAGACATCGATCAATCCCACCTTGGAATGATCAACATCAGTCAAATACATTAGGGGTTTTCCCCTAGATTTACCCCAAACCTTGGCTCCCTTTCCACCCTAAGGTATCATTTTACATATTCCCATCGTATACTTTGCATCTAACTCATCCACTCACAATCAAAGATTACCTTCTTCTCTTTTGATGTCATCCACTACTTCCATTTCCTTTGTTCCATCTCCTCTACTATTCACATCTTTTTTGTGATACCCTTGCCTTGGTCACTTTGACCATGTCACCTACCTTGTCATGATTTATAACCTTACATATGTGTGCTACTTTATGTGCATCCCTTTAAGTGCATTGAAACATGCTCACTTACAGTCCTGATACCTAAAACACATTTAGTCTTCTTAGGATCACACCCTACTTTTTCCTCCCTAATAACATGGTTACCTTACTTAGGATGCTTGCATTTATAAGTGCAACCCATATCAGCTATGCTTAATGTTGTGGCCTAGTTTACCTATCACTTGTTAATCTAAGTGCAACCTTATTTCTCAACTCATTCAACCATGGTAACCTAACTTGTTACACTTTATAACATTAAACTTAGTTTCATTTTGTGGTTTCATGCCTCAACCACTCAATTTATATTGTCACCCACTTACCCACTTATCAACCTGAACCCAACTTAATTTTCACCTCATCACTTCCTAGTTTGAGGGGGAACACCTCTTCTCATACTTAGGGAATCCAACCTTACACTACATCATTCATTTTTATTTTTTATATTGTTGATGCAACCTACACAACAAAAAAGGGCAAAAGGTAGACACTATAAAAATGCACCCATGGTTTTAGATGTCACAAGCACACTTTTTTGACCCCCTTTGTCCCCTTAAGTTATTAAATTTATTAAAACACTTAAAAACATCCATTTACCCCTTTACACACATTTAGATAAATAAATTAATTAATTAAGTTAATAAAAGACCATTTACACTTCGCCCTAACCAAACCCATGGCTAACTTACCAACACCTAGCCTTAAGACCATTTCCTACCTTAGCATTTAAAGTCTTAACCTCCTAGACTATTTATTCATGCATGCCCATGCTACCTTAAACAATATTGGACCACTTATAATGGTATTAACAACCAAAATTAAGTGCAAAACACTATTTTGATCATGTTATACCATTTCCACTTTGACCAATGTTGGTCATTCGTTGATTGATGCCAGTTGACAAGGACTGACGTCGATTACTTAAGGTTACCCCATGACCCTTGCTCAAGAGGTTGAATTATTTGATCAAGAAATATAATTTTTGTGTGAATCTGAGCTTTCTAATGAACTAGAGAACTAGTCCAAAGATTGGTAAGTTCTTCATCACCTCAATACTGAGAATCTAAGCACCATTACTCTACCCATTTTGTTTTAGGCTTTTAATCAGCTAACACTCAACTTCAAAACATATCCAGGGTAGAAAATAAATAAAAGATAATTATCCTATAATTTTTATAAGTTTAGCTATTTTGTTTTGGTAGTTTATTGCTTTCAATCCCTTTCATTCTCTCCCCATACTCTCTTTTGAGTTGGAGTTCTACAACTCCAAACACTCTCTTTTCCACCAAATACCCACTAACCATTCCCAACATTTTGAGTGATAAATCTCTATGTTTAATATCTCTAAGATTTCATTTTATATTTAAAACCATCAAACAATCCCCAAAAAATGCATAGAATCCCTCTGTAACTAGCCCAAGGTCCATTTTGTCTAAAACTAGAATTGTGACAAACCCATAGTGACTGACATCGATCATCTTTGACTGACATCAGTTGCCCTTGTTAGACATCAATTCCCAACTGATCGAAATTATTTACCTAGTGACCAGTATCAGTCTCCATATAATTTATTTTCTCAAAAACATGTTAAAACACCCATCAACCCTAACCCAAAATCTTAATTTTTGAGCCCTATCATAACACAGAGTAATAAGCAATTTTTTGAATCATATTTTAACACTTTAGTATTTATTTTGAATAAGTTAATGCCATTTTTGAAAAATCAATCATTTCTCTTGAGAATAATTTTATTACATTTTGATTAATTACTTTTCATTACTTTATGCAAGCATCTCTTATCAACATTTTTCAAAACTTGATTTGTTAAACAAGTGGATTGACATCCCTCTAGTGAAGTATTATACTTATTGGATCTATCACTTTCTTGGTAATGCACCCTCCAATATTACTAATTAATCTTGTTTCTATTCTCATTCTTATTGAAAATCATTCCTCCCAAGTTAAAGAGGAGTTCTTCACATCATCTCGATCATGAAGTGCACAACTATATCCAGGTTCATCTATACCTTTCCCTTTGAGTTTTACTTGTTTTCTAAAAGTAAAATAAAATAATACAAAAACATAGTGAAATAGTATGAACTACTAAATTTTATCTTAGTTCTCATATTATTCCATAAAGTCCTCCAAAAATGACTTAGAATTTTTTTGTCCCTGTTAAATATAATAAATTATAGAACACCATGCAATCTCACAACACCCTTATAAAATGGTTATGTAACTCTAGAGACATCATGGTTTTCCTACATGTAGTAAAATGAACCATCTTACAAAAAATGTCACATAATTTAAAGCCTCATGATCTGTAAATAGGACAAACTCCTTAGGCATTAGGTAATGCCTCCAATGTCTTAATTCTTGTACCATGACATAAAATTCAATATCATATGTAGAAAAAATATTTCTTACCTCATTCAGTTTCTCACTAATATATGTTATTGAATTTATTTCTTGACTCAATACAACATCAATTCCCACATGTGAATCATTACAATCAACCTCAAACACTTTGCTAAAATAAAGTAATGCTAAAATGAGTTTTTCTATAACCTTTTTCTTCAAAAACTCAAAGCTTTTTATTTGTACTCTTTATTGTGCCCTAACACACACCCCCATTTTAAAGATTTAAAATAGGGACCTATTATTTTAAAACCTTTATTTTGGGAACTATGAGACTAAAAATTGTCATGCATTTCTCATCTAGGGTTATTTACATAGAATCCAACATTACACAAGTGAAAATTATGAAAATCTAAAGATTGAAGTAGTATCTTAAGTCATTTAAAATCTTGGGTTTTAATTAATTTTATTTCAATGTCAAAGTTATGATTTATGAGTCAACGGTACTAATATTTCTATGTCCTAGTTGGTATATTTTATTTCATAAGATTAAAGGTCGATGATCTTTAATATTCTCCAATTAGGACCATACTATTGGATTCCACATGGTTGTGACACATGTTACTATAGAGTCACTAAAATATTTGGATGTTTACAAGATTTATAAGTCTTTGAAAGATTCTGCATTATTAAAAGTTTAAGTGTTTTGGTCTTCTAGGCTCTACACACTTGTCATATGGCATATTCTCATTAAAAAAGAAAAACAAAGGATTCATTTATTTACTATTAAATCTAAATGTTATTCATTCTCATGTGTTAATTCTCTAAAGCTTCTAGTGTTTTGAGTGATCAACATTTGGCACATTCTTGTTAAAGTGGACCTACATAAGGGTGAAACAATTCTTTAGTCTAAATTCTAATGGTTCCAAGTTTCCATTTTTTTTGCAAACCTGAGATCATTCCATGTGACTTGATCATGGTAACCTATGGCCATGAGAATTTTGATGGTCGAAAGGTACACCAATCTAATGGTCCAAAATCCCATGCTCTGAGATCAAGACATGTGGATTAATTGCATTAACTCACCATTATGGGACTTTCCTAACATAGTGAATATATTTAAAGGGTTAGGTTAATGAGGACTTAACAAGTGGAATTATTTGAGGAAGGCATGGCCAAAACATAAAAGGGGAAATATTTATATCATGGTAAATAAGTAAATCAATAAATAACTAATAATAGTCTCAAAAGTGATGACTATACACAAAGAATTAACAAATGATTTCCATTTGTCAAGTAAATGCACCTACTAAAGATGATTGACACATTCAAATTGAAATGAACATCAAAGCAAAAGTTCATTATTTTCATTGAAGGTACATGAATACATTTAATACTCAGGCTTGTGAATGATATATGTAAATGAACTTTGACATTATGTTTTTAATCAAATGAGTATATTTTTTAGCTTCCCTAATACAAAACAAGCCCTAATTTTATTCAGATAACAAGCGTAGAATGAAACAATCAAGATCGATAAATAATTGCAATGACTAAAGGATAATAATAAACTCTTCTTCAAAATATGGTAAGCCCTCAATCCCCTCCCCATATCCATTTTTGGGATTGATAGAGTATAAAGATACCATATTTGAGAAGAGTGACCTAAGTTTCAAGTTTACACATTACTCAATGCTCTAGGAAGAGGTGGAATCTATCTAGTCATTCTCCACCAAAGATGAACTCTCTCTAAAATCCAATTAATGCATTAGTGATTTTTTACCAATCAAAGAGTAAGGAATCTACCAGGCAACAACTAAAATTGAGCTAATTGTTTCTATACGATTTTCGCTTTCTACATTCAAAGAGAGGAAATGAGAAACTAAGAAGAAATGGTCTAAGGCTTGTATGTACCTGGATGAAGTCATGCGTACCATTATCCAGACATTGTGAGAACTCTTCTTTGGTTGTGGAGGATGACACCTGCAAAAGAAAGAGACTAAGACAAAGAAGGCATTAGATGAGGAGATGGTGGGTTGCCAAGCAAAAGCTTGATCCCAGAAGTAAAAGCTTGAGGGATGTCAACCCACTGATTGATAAAAGTAATGTCTGATAAAAGGCAAAATGATAAAAGACTAAAATGATTGAAGACTGAAAAGGAAATGGAAGCAAATGCTTACTTGAATGTTGTTGTCGGCCTGGTCACAGTCGCTGACATCGGTGGTCCTACCGGCATTGATTGTCAAGGTCTGCCGACGTCGATTATTCTACTGACGTCAGTTGGGGTAGTGGTCTTTGCAACCAACGTCGGTCGGGGTAGTAGTCTTTGGACGAGGTCTGGTTGAGTTTTTAGTCTATGGATGGGTTTGAGAAAGGCTATGGGTCTGGTTGAATGGTCTGGGGGTCTGGGTCTGAGAGTCTGGTTGAATGCTTTGTACAGGGTCTTTGCATGTAGAAAGAATGGTCTGAAAGAGGGACCAAATAGAACATAGAGGCAACAGGGAGATAGGGAGAGAAGGATTCAGGTCTGGTCTAGTCTGGAGTGTGGCTTAGAAGTAATAAACAGAAAGCTGATTACAGAAACATTTTAAGCTATTGAAAATGACATAATAGAAGAGTACTTACCTCTTGCCTGTTGAAGAAGAAGTGTAGGAGCCCAAGTTGCTGATGTACCTATTGTTGATGTAGAAGATTGTTGTAAGGTGAGGCTCCTAATACCTGTTGTGCTTGCTGGTGTAGAAGCCTGCTGTGTGTACTTGAGAGAGAGAGTGAAAGGTCTGGCAAAAAGATTGGCCGATTGATTGATCAGAGTGTAAGATTCAAGAGTCAGATGAAGAGCAGGGGTGAGGGGAGGGTAATGGACATAGAAAACTGTTATGAAGAAAATTGACACCGGCAATACCACCGATGTCAATCGATAGTTGACCGATGTCGACGGTTGGAAGGCAGGAAAAAGGCTAAAAATAACATTTCGTTCGTTTTCCCAACTGCCGAGTTTAAGTGGTAGGGTAAGAAACAATCGAGAGGGGTTAAATGGGTGCGAGGATGAGGAATAGGTCATAAATGGGTCATGGGGGTATGAAGGGAATCCAAAGAAGGGCATCCTAGGGTGGTGAGGTGGCAAAAGAGAGAGAATTATTAACTTAAAATAAGATAATTATTTCAAATTAACAAGACATGGGTTAGGAGTGGTTAAGTGGACCAAAGGAGACTAAGGTGGGAGAAAGGACCAAGGGGTAGACATGATTTTGGTGTCTACATTTGCCCCTTTTTGTCTTGTTGGTTATTCTGGATGAACTACAAGACAAAAACATGATTTGGTTGCCCCAGGTGTGGGATAAGGTTGCTTTCATCTTGTTGATTGTTCAAGTGAACTGCAAGACAAAAATAGGAGGAGGGTTGGCTACCCCGATTATGGGATGAGGTATTCCCCCTCAAAGTAGGAGTCGAGGGAAGGGAACCTGAAATCGGGTGCTGATTTGACATAGAGTGGATGAAAATGGTGAAGATGGAGTGTGAACACCATAAAAGTCATGATTGCATGCATACCACTTCACAAGATGGTCAGGTCAAATTGTCATAGGTCAATGGTCAAGGAGTGCCAAAATTGAAGTAACCGAGCCCCAGCATTTAGTCATAGCTGATCGGGTTATTCAGTCGAAGCTATAGCTCCAATGGTTATCATGTTTTAGGTATCCCAGGCTCAGGAAGTGCTCCTGGAAACACAAAAATGCCACAAGTAGTGTAGATCAACTGGCTTGTGATCCTATACTTGTGAAGGTCAAAATGTGGTCTATGCACAATTTTGCTAACCAGTCATGAGGTAGTATAGATGCAAAAAAAACCAAGGCAATGTTGTCTTGGAAGTGGTCATGGTCGGAGGAGATAGGCATGATCTCCAATGGTCATTGGTCAAGGTGGATGGATGGATGAAAGGATGTGGCCGAGCTAACCTCAGAAGATGTCATGTGATCTGAGTGCTGCCTACATAGCCCTTGTGTGAATGGCCTCAGGCTAATGTAGTTCTCCCCAAAGGGAGGAAGGGTCAAAGTGATCGATGGTCTTGGTCGAGGTCAAAGGTTAAAGGATTGGTCAAAAGAGAAGAATATGGTTTATCCATCAGGTAGACGAACAAATGAGGGTGGTTGAGCTAACCCCAAAATATGTCATGTCATCTGAGTGCTACCTACATATCCCCGGTCTTAGGGCCTCAGACCAATGTAGTTCAGACGAGGCAAAATTGGTCGATAGGTTGGTTTGGTCATGTGTCAAAATGATGAGGAGAAAAAGATGTTGCAGCCTTTTCCAAATGGTGTATTCTGTAACATTGGTTGAGGGGTCTTTCATCCCTAGCAATTTTCCATATTCGTGATGGATGTATGCTAAAAATGAATTGAGGTCTATTTATGCTTCAGCAAGTATTGGTTTATGCTTCACATAAATTGTGTCTGGTCGATAGTTTCCATGTGTATTGGTTTCCATAGAAACTATGTGAAATGGGCTATGATGATGTATGATGTCATGTTGTTGGTCTGAAAATGTTTGGATTGGTTGGTTGGGTAGAAAAAGGTTTGGTTGAATGTGACCAAAGTGTGAAAAATAAGAGAAAGGCGAATTGCTCTTTCATTGACAAGGACCGGAATAAAAGCATAGATAGGGGTTGTTAGAACAAAGAGCCCCATTTATGCATTGCATCGTTGACCATGGTTGTGCTAGAGAAGTAATCAAATCACTTGATGTTAAGTGAGCTCGAAGTCCCTTGAGTATGTTGGTGTGATAAGTTGAATATGTGATATGAGAGGATGGGGTAACCCTTTTGTGGCAGGAAGAACCTTGCCCCTTTTATAGGTGACCCAAGAATGACTATAGGCATGTCCATGACTTGATAGCTTGTCAGTCATTTTTTTTTTGCACAGACTGATCGATGCGGGAAGTCTACATAGGGATGTTGCTTTGCTTGGTGGTCATATATGTGAAGCTGATCGATGCGGGAAGCTTCAAAAAGAGTGCTGTATGTAGCAATATTTGGTCATAGCCATCCTTCGAGGGAGTGGTCTATGTTATGCTTTATATGTTTTTGATATGACTTTGGCCTAGATATCCTTCGAGGGAGCAGTCTAGTAAATACAACAATTATGTAGCTGTCCTTCGAGGGAGCAGTCTACATTTAGAGTTTTATGACCTTTGATATGATAGGTATCCCATTTTTGATATATTTTGTTGACTGAAGTTTTTAGCCATGGATGAGCCTCTAGAGGTTCAAGGGTTCCCTTTTATTAGGACAAAGCATTCATGCTTGACAAAAAGGGTTGAAGGAATAAAAATGACAATGATAGGGGGTTACTCAAGGGATGAGCTCAAGTAAAATGTCAAGTGATCGAGTACTCGACTAATAGTAGAATGGTTGAAGATGCAAGGCATAAAAAGGGTTCAGGTTCTGATAAGTCCCTGGGCCATGCTTGTGCATTATGATAAGGTCTGAGTCAATTAGGAGTGGACTTGCCCCATTTGCCTCTTCAAGATTGGTCATGTGTTGATTGATGTTGATTGGTTGATGATGGTCACTGATTGGTCGAGTTTGGTTTAATGTTTTGATAAAAATGTCGATTGAATGTTTGGGTTGAATGTTTGGTCGAGGTCATGATTGATGATTGGTTAGTGTCTGTTCGATGGTCTGGTCAATGTCATGGTCAATGTTTGGTCATGGTCAATGTCTAGGTGAATGTCTGGTCAATGTCTTGGTCGAGATTTGGTTGAGGTCTTGGTCAATGTCATGATTAAAAGGTTGGTTGAATGGTTGGTCAAGATTTGGTCGAGATTGGTATTTGGTCAATGATTGGATGAACAATCGATCAAGGTCAGGGTTGATGTTTGGTCGAAGTCAGGTCGATGCTTGGTTGAGGCCCAGTCAAGGTTTAGGATTAAAAGAGTGATTGATACTTGGTCGAGACTGGGTTAAAGGGTTGGTCAAGGCTTGGATGAGCGTTGAATTCCCCCAGCGGTTGGGAAGAATGTTTGACAAATTGGTCAAGGTCGGTTGAGGCTTGGTGGTCAGATTGACTGTGTTAATGCCGAATAAAGGGGTTAAAGGTGGCAAAGGGACCATAGTCTGGCGTGGAGATCCTGATTTAGGTGATGAGGTTTGAGAAGCATGGGTCGGTGTTGATGATTTGTCGAAGGGGTGGTCAAGAGGATCCTTAATGAGAAGGGTATCCTTTCTCTGATGTTGACGAGTGACAGCTTTAAGAGTGCAACAATGCTCAGTGTCATGTCCTGAAGTGTGATGATAGTGGAAAAATTTAGAGTTTTCAAACCAAGATGGTCTTGATCCGAGAGTCGATGAGTGGGACAGTGTTGAAGGCTTGTTACTAACATGGTCAAGAAGAAAGGTGTCATTCCCCAGACATTGGTGAATGAAAACCTTGAGGGCACAACAATGCTCAGTGTCGTGCCCAGGTGTGTGATGATATGCAAAAATCTAAGTGTCATCGAACTGGGGTGGTTTTGGTCTGAAAGATTGATATGGTTTAAGAGGCGGGAGATTGATGCGAGAAGACTGCAACAATTGCCATAATAGCAAGGCATAAGAACCTGCTAATGGGTCTGTGTGTCTTGTTACAGTGGGGGTTGATGACTTTGGTTTAGTAGGTGTAAGAGGCATTGGTCGATGGATTGGAGGAGATATATGTCTGATGGGTTGAGAGAGTAATGGAGGCGACTTGCCTCTATGAGGTATGGGAGTAGGGATCACTCCTATTAGGGTGGACAGATGTGGGCCCAAGATTGAGGGTAATGATGAAGGTGGGAGAGGAATTATCTAGTGTGGTTTAGTGGCCTTCTTTGATTTGGGTTGAGGGCCACCATTGTGTGAGGCAAGGTTAGATACGAGTTTGGGTTCAGATGTGGATGGAGGTGAGTGAGATATAGCAATCTCAGGCAAAAGGCAAGAGGAAACCGTGACTGGGTCTTCCTCAGTCAAAATGGGTAAAGAGACTGGTTCTTCTCTTAGTGGAAAAGAAATAGGAGAGTGTGGCTCCTCAAGAGGGCAGCGAGCAGGGATGATTGTGCCTTCGAATTGTGGTTGAGGAGTAGGCAAGGTAGGGTCCTCCATTGGTGGGAGAAAGGACGAAGGTGGGCTTAATGGCATTGGTATGGTCAAGGTGTCCTCCAGTATAAGAGAGGTGGATGGAAGACTAATAGGAGAAGAAAGTTCTTCATCCTGTGATGGAGAAATAGGGGAAGAAGGGTCTTCCACTTGTGAAGGAGATTGGTCAGGGACAAGAGGCAAGACAATGTTGACTGTGTGAATATTATGGTCTTGGGGGTCATTGGTCATGGTCTAGACATTATTTTGGTTAGGAGGATGGTTTGGGAATGGTTGTTTGAAGATGTCGATGTGTTGATTGAGTGGGGCATTCGGGTTATCCAAAACAAGATCCCCCTTGTCGATCATGTCTTGGACTATATTTTTGAAGGTTCGGCAATTGTCAATGTCATGGCCATGGACGCGATGATAGTGACAGAAGTGAGCCTCTCTATACCATGTAGGGAGGGATTTTGAAGGGTCAAATTGGGGTGGTTAGATTGGAGGGAGATTGAGGACCCCCTGCTTGACAAGTTTTTCCAAAATAGAAGCGTATGATTCTCCAAGTGGAGTGTATGAATGCTGGATGTACCATTGTTGGAATTGTTTGGTGATGCTTAGGGATGTAGAAGGTTGATAGTGATTAGTTGTTATTGAGGATGGTGATCTAATGACCATAGTGTTGGCCACTCCTTTGGACTTGGAGTTGGAAGAAGAAGAAGGTCTAGAAGAAGAATGGTCATTGGTTCTTGCATTAGTATTATGCAATTTGACCTTGTCTTCTTCAATGGCACGGAGTTTAAGCTTTCAGGCCATGGTGAAAGCTTCGTTGAAAGTGCAGAATGTTTGAACCCGTAAGGTAGAAGAGATGTGCCTAGCACATGCTTAAGAAAAGAGCTCGATGAGCTCAGGTTGAGGCAAGGAGAAGGAGAGCTGGTTAATTAAGCCTCTCTAACGGGTGACAAAATTGACTATTGATTCGTCGTCAAATTGCCTGATGGAGTAGAGGTCTGTGATTGAGACTTGTTTGGTGATATTGATAAAAAAATGGTCGAGAAATAATTAGGTGAGTTGAGTGAATGAAAAGATAGAATGTCTAGTAAGAGAGCTATACCAGTCAAGGGTAGGGCCAAAAAGTGACATGGGGAACGTGCGTAAAAGTAACGCATCGTCATGGGCTATGAGATAGCAGGCATGTCTAAATGCCCATAGATGCTGTTGTGGGTCTTCCTTACTCTAGAAGTGAGTAAATTTAGGAAGCTCCCATTGGTTGGGGTATGATCGGATCGGGACGGAGGGATGAATGGGTTCATTGTAAATTTGCTCGTATGAGAGGGCATTGCGTGAACCAGAAATAGAGGTCTCAAGACTAGACATTTTATCCATCATCATTTTGATGAGATCTATTGATGGATTGGTGGATGGGGTGCCCCCTAGGTTGTAGGGCACTTGAAAGGTGCTAGAAGGGGCATACGATGTAGTCGATTGCGCTTATAGGGGTGCAACATATGTGTAACTAGTTGCAAGGACAAAAGTGGAGGCCAAGGGTGGTTGGGTCATGAAGGTAGAAGGCATAAATTGACTAGATACCACCAAAGGTGGTTGCGTGACGGCATTGGCAAAAGGAGAAGTAGACACTCCTACATTTATGGGCACAAGAGTGTGAGGGGTCGAGACAATCAAGTTCTGGTATGATGTAGAACTTGGTTGAATTGTGTGTGGTTAAGGGGGTAATGGAACCCCGATGGAGGTCAATCTAAAAATAGATGGGGAGGCCAAACTTTGCATATTGGCCATGGTCGAGTTAATGGTTGAGGTAATAGTTTGAGTCATAAAAGGCTGGGTAGCGAATGGTGTTGATGTCATCGCCACTTCACCCGAAAGGTCTCGCGTTGGGTTTCTTGCAAGATAGTTTTGGAGGGCTATGACATTGAGGTCCAAGAATATTTCAAAATCTTGGTCCCCTTCAGGGATAATGGAGGTCTGAGTCAGGGTCGGTTGAGTAGGAGTTCTTTCGATCTCCGAGTGGAACTCCATTATGGACGGGGAAGGTGGAAGCGGTTGATGGCTAGCGTAGTCAAGAAGAGCCTTGGTTTGACTGCGTGTCAAAACCATTAAAGACAAGAAGGGTTAAGTTTCAAAAACTATGTTTTTTCAGTTTCAAAAACTCAAAATGTGGTTTTGGCAGAAAGAGGGTTGGGTTTTAAGGCTACTATTTTGAAAAAAAAGGGACTGTGATAGTGACCGACGTCAGTTTAAAAACTGATGTTGGTGAGAATAGATGGCCGACGTTGGTTAGATAACCGATGCCGATGGGGAAAGGTTGCCGACGTCGGTGGTAAAATTGATGCCGGTGACTGTGTTTTCCAGAAACCCAAAAGATTTGAGAGTTTTTGAAAAAAAGGAAGAAGAACATCCTCACTAGCTCAAACAAGCAGATAAGAATAGAAAAGATGAAGAACACAAGCAGATCCTAAGCGTTAAATCCTAAGAATCAACTTTTAGAATCCTGTTGGCTTATGCCTTAAAGTGATGTTTGGGAGGTTGGCTATTAGAATGGGTCCTAGAAGAGGTAGTCTATGGATGGTTTCAGGTTTGTTTAGGCACTCAAGAGTCTGGGTTAGGTTTCGTACATGGCTTGGTGCTAAGGATCAAGCTCACCTCACTTCATGAGCCCAGTGATAAGCTGGTCTCGCTTAGCCAAAATATAATTTCCCTAGAGATTATCCTCTGCCAGAGAACAGAGTGGGATTTTCCCTTGGTGATGAAATCTAAGTGGGATTGCTGGGACGGGTAAGGTATCCACTGGGTGATGAAATCCCAGTCAGGCCTTGTCTCAAGTGAGTTTTGATGTTTAATTTGGTGCAAGTGGTTTGGTTGTGTAACATAAAGTGGACTACAATTAATTCATGATGCGGTTATTAATTACTAGGTGTGGACTAAGAAATGCAAGCAAGCAGAAATGGAATGCAATGTGTTTTAAGTCCAAGTCAAAATGTGAGTTCGAATGAAAACAAGTTGAGAAAGGGTTGAAGAATATGACTTTTGACTAGTTTGAAATGCAAGAAAAGAAAGAAAAGTTCTTTTTAATCTCGCTAATGGTGTCATTTAGAAGAGAAAAAAGAGGTGAAAAGGGAGAAACCTAATGCACCTATATGAACAAAAAGAAAAAGAACCCAAGGAAGACCCTAAGGGTCCCACCGAGCGTGCCAGAATGTTTCTATATGATTTTTGCTTTCTACATTCAAAGAGAGGAAATGAAAAACTAAAAAGAAATGGTCTAAGGCTTGTATGTACCTGGATGAAGTCATGCGCACCGTTATCCAGATGTTGTGAGAACTCCTCTTTGGTTGTGGAGGATGACACTTGCAAAAGAAAGAGACTAAGACAAAGAAGGCGTTAGATGAGGAGATGGTGGGTTGCCAAGCAAAAGCTTGATCCCAAAAGCAAAAGCTTGAGGGATGTCAACCCACTGATTGATAAAAGTAATGTCTGATAAAAGGCAAAATGATAAAATATTGAAATTATTGAAGACTAAAAAGGAAATGGAAGCAAATGCTTACCTAAATGTTGCTGTCGGCCTAGTCACAGTCACTGACATCGGTGGTCCTATCGACGTCGGTTGTCAAGGTCTGCCGACATCAATTGGGGCAATGGTCTTTGTGGTCAGCGTCAGTCGGGGCAGTAGTCTTTGGACGAGGTGTGGTCGAGTTTTTAGTCTGTGGACGGGTCTGAGAAAGTCTATGGGTCTGGTTGAATAGTCTGGGGGTCTGGGTCTGAGAGTCTGGTTGAATGCTCTGTACAGGGTCTTTGCAGGCAGAAAGAATGGTCTAAAAGAGGGACCAAACAGAACATAGAGGCAACAGGGAGACAGGGAGATAAGGATTTGGGTGTAGTCTGGTCTGGAGTGTGGCTTAGAAGCAATAAATAGAAAGCTGATTATAGAGACATTCTAAGCTATTGAAAATGACATAATAGAAGAGTACTTACCTCTTGCCTAATCAAGAAGAAGTGTAAGAGCCTAGGTTGCTGATGTACCTATTGTTGATGCAGAAGATTGTTACAAGGTGAGGCTCCTGATACCTGTTGTGCTTGCTGGTGTAGAAGCCTGTTGTGTGTATCTGAGAGAGAGAGTGAGAGGTCTGGCAGAAAGATTGGCCGATTGATTGATCAGAGTGTAAGATTCAAGAGTTAGATGAAGAGCAGGGGCGAGGGGAGGATAACAGATGCATAAAACCGTTATGAATAAAATTGACGCTGTCAATACTGCCGACGTCGGTCGACAGTTGACCGACGTCGGTGGTTGGAAGGCAGGAAAAAGGCTAAAAATAACCTTTCGTCCATTTTCCCAACTACCAAGTTTAAGTGGCGGGGTAAGAAACGGTTGAGAGGGGTTAAATGGGTGTGAGGATGAGGAATAGGTCATAAATGGGTCATGGGGGGATGAAGGGAATCCAAAGAAGGGCATCCTAGGGTGGTGAGGTGGCAAGGGAGAGAGAATTATTAACTTAAAATAAGATAATTATTTCAAATTAACAAGACATGGGTTAGGAGTGGTTAAGTGGACCAAAGGAGACTAAGGGGGGGAGAAAGGACCAAGGGGTAGACACAATTTCGGTGTCTACAGTAATACCATGTATTGACCTCCTAAAAGCTTTATTTATTAATACGACCATTGGTACAAATAGTATAAATGTTAGGAGAGTTAATAATTCCTCTACTTATATTTTTGATAGGGAATTTGAGAGATACCTTAGGCTTCCTTATCGTGAGACTACCTATAATCAAGTCTCAACCAATTTCTATATTGAACACAACATAGTAGATGAAAAGATAAAATAATGGCTCATAAAAGGTTAAAATATGAATCCCAATGGGAATATCTCCTCCAATTACATTATCAAATTTAGACTAGTAATTTTGATATCCTTGGCCCTTTTGAATAGATTATATGGTTTCTTGAGTATTGCATACATTTAGGTTGAATGGGTTCCATTGTTAGATATAATCCTAACATCTAACTAATTGGTGGTACTTAGGGAGATTATAAGTTATTGATTAAAATAATAGGTGATCCACTATGATCATAGGCCTATAGACAACAATTTTTATATGATGTCTTACCTATTTGATATAGTGATGGCCATAGTTTACAATCCCTATGGTTAGGAGTGGCATCCCTCAGATGAATATTTGTAAAATAGGGTTGTAAAAGATATTTATTTCATGTTCATTCATAGATATAGGAATAAAATCAAAAAGATATGAAATGAGGTCTATCCTCATATATATCAAGCATTGTAGGGTACCTTGATGCCTATATTGTAAAAAACCATGAAAAGGAGACTGAGAAAAATGGGAGACTATTGGTTATAGCCAAATGTAACCATCATTTGAGTAGGAGGCACATGACCACTCTTCTACTACTACCACATCATGTTTTGGACATTATAGTGGAACAAGAACTGCCATATCAGGTATTTAATAACATTGATGAGGAATTAGGTCAAAATAATTTGCCTACTATTTCAAGACTCATCTAAGTATTAGACATCATCAATATATGATAAGGTCACATTTTATTCAAGTTGGTAAAGCTAAAACTCAATATAACTTATAGCTTACACCTTTAAGGGAATGTGACCCTAGGAGGAAAGTAAGGGGGTATCTCAAATCTATTTAGGAGAAGAATAAAGTACACATCTCATATGATCACCAAGCATATGATCATGATCAAATATTCTTGAAAGCCTTAGATGATTCGAAGGTATGGAAAAAGATGAAAGATAAATCAATGTCTATGATACATGCCCAAGCCTTGTAGTATAACCTTGAGATAATAGAAGAAGAGGCATAGAGTCAACAATGGCCCTCATCTTTGCCACATGATTCTCACCCATAGGATCAATATCTATCCCCTTAGTAGAGCCTACAAAGGGACAACCAGATGAAAATGGTAATAAAAAAGAATCCAATCCTCAAATTAGGAGGGATATTTTGAGAAGTCTTCCAGGTCCTCAAGTCCATTCTGTAATAATAACTTCCCACATTTAGGTTTTGGGCACAACTACTATAAGGGATAAGTCAGTAGTTTTTCTTAGATGAACATAGGAAGAATAGTTTTATGATGACTCTTTTGCCTCCCCTTCTTATAGTTACCTAAGTAAGTATTCATGAATTATTGTAAATGCATTTTCCTTGTATTCTAACTACTCTAGACTCTCTTTAATCTCCTAAGTATCTTTAAGCAAGCCATGTTACTTATAATTCATCCACTTCATCATGTTCAATTACACTTCGTAACATAGTTATTCCTATAACCCCTCTACCATCTCATCCACCTTCAACTCCACCCATATATACCTATCAAAGGAAGCACACAGACTCTCCTACTCCCTCTCAAGATAAAAAATTAGAAAATAGGCCATCACTTGGTCTCCCTATTATAAAGGAAGTTACTAAAGAGAGGGAGGAAAAAGATGTAGAGGCTACAATAGAACTTGAAGAAGAAGTTAAATAAGTAATATCTTTGGTTGATTATCCTTTTGAGGAGGACCAAGAAATGTGCATTGCACAACTAGGTGATGAAGAAGCTAAGCTAAGAAAAGCCAAATATTTGAGTTTGGGTGACCATGAAGTGGAAGACACCTTAGTAAACCTCACACAAGAGTAAAGTCAAAGAATTGATGAGGTAGTCTCTTCAATTATTTATTTAGTTTCTAATATAGAAATTATAGCTGTGAGTTTACCCTCATTTACTCCTAGGGTTATATCATCTATTTATATTAGTACTACTATTGATTCTAATAATATTTCTTATCTTAAACTAATGACTCTTAGGGCAATCCATTTTGAGAACTTGGTCATAGTTTTTATTTTCAATCCCAAGAAGTCCCTAGTTCCTAAGAAAATGTTGACTCAAATAGAGCCCCTCATGCCCAAGCCATTTTCCATGCCAAAAACAACAATTATTGTGGAAGTAACCTAGGACCTTAGTAGATTATTAGAATAAGTAATGATTATGAAATAAACATCCCCACGAGATAGGGTTACCCAAAAAATTCCTTAGTTCCCTATCTAGATAAGTGCCTCCCTACCAACCAATTTGATTACATCCCTTCTAATGACCACTCCACCTTTTACATCTTTAGACCCTACTCAAGAAGTTGAAATAATAGAATTTATTATTCCCCAATGGGTGAGAGAGATGAAAAATTTTAGATATGAAATATAAAATTTGGTCTTAACTAAGCTCCCCACAGTCTCCACTTAGTTTGATAAGGAAAGTGGAGCTATTTAGAGAGTGAAGAAGAGGAAAATGGTGAATGTGAGAACAAAGGGTGAAGTGTAATTTGAAAAAAACAAATAAAACTTATTATCTTTAGCAAAGAAGCCTAAGAGAAATACTAATAACCCTACTAAATATATTAAGGATTTTAACACTTTTGTGGATTTCACTGGGGAGGCAGTGAAATAAATGCAACAGAGTACTGAGGAGGCCTTAAAAATATGGAAGCAAATGCAAATTACACATGCCCCTCAGGAATTTATTGTTGATGTTCAGAGTATAACTACTAAGTTGTACAACATTTTGTACAACATTAGGGTTTTCAAGGTAGGCAATCATGCTAATAGAGTAGATATTGTTACACTATGGAATAAGATGAAGGATGTGGAAAGGAGATTGAATTTCCTGGTTCATTCCTCAATGATTAGTGCTTTCAAATAATTGAGTCTCATGACCAATATGGATGCTTATTTATGTTTTAACTATGTGATATACAATAGGGATGCTTCCCTAAATTGGCATAGATAGATGAATAAATTGTTGGTACTTTTTATCAATCATGAGGGTGAAGTAATACAAATTTTGGGAAACATGAGAGTCACAAGGGTGATCACCCAGGCTAGGGAGATTGTCCATAGAACCAATTTTAAGAATATTCTCCATTTATATACTAAAAAAAATATTTAATAATTTGAAGGTAATATTTATAAAACCATTGAGTATGTATTGTAGTTGGTTAATTTTACTAAGGATAGCGTAATGAGAGTAGAAGCTCTATCAGTCGAATTCAAGAGCTCAGAGGTAGAATAAGAAAGATTGATGGTTGATGCTATTATAATATTGAAGCATTCATTAATTAATTTTGATATTATAAATAAAGAGTTTGATGGATTTTACATACTAGGTGAAGATCTAAAAGTGAAGGAAGGAACTTTTGGGTTGGTCCCACACACAAAACTAGCTATCAGTGCCCCCTAGCTTCACAAAGCTCTTAGGCCTTACCTTAGTTTCAACTACATTTAATAAATTTAATCCTCCAATAAATAGTACCAAAACAAATATTTATCTAATAATGATTATGAATTTACATATTATCACCAAAATAGGACTTTAGTTCCCAATCTATTTATTGTACATGTATATTGTATTTTTAGCTGGAAAGTCTATTCTAGGCATTATTATTCTACATGCATCTTTTCATGATCTATGAACAAAGGGTTCTATTTTGAACTTGTAATTATATGATAATATTGAAGATATTAGGCCTTACCCATCCCAATCTTATAAATATATGTAGCCTCCCAATCTCAAAGGGATGAGAATTTTGGCTAATCAAATTATTAGGAAATTTGAAAAAGTTATGCTTTACTTTGTTTCTATGTGAAAATATCATTTCTTCTCCAATTTTGTGTATTAATTAAGGTGTTCCATCATTATATTATCTTATTTATTTGATTATGTGTGATTTATTTATTTTAAATATAGTCATTCATTTTTAGCTATAGCTAATTTGAATATCCTTTGCATGCTTATCATAACCTCTCTTATATATGTGAACTAATAATCTGACAATTAGGTAACTTTTATTTTTTTCATGTTTGAGTATATTGTGTTATGTTTCCTTTGAATCTTCACTATATTTTATTATTTATGTCCAACAATAACTTGAAAAATGTATTGCTTTAGATTCCTCATGTTATCTTAGTTCAAGTACTAGTCTTGAAAGGATTTATCCGTAGTTTTCCATAGGCTCTCTTTTATACCTTAATTTTCCTTCCTTTTTAAGTTTCTTTTGAAATCATACCCACCTTAGTTATAGTGATAATTACTCTACCCACTCCAATTATATTTAAATTCACCCATTGTAAATAATCTCTATTGCTCATTGTTATTCCACCAACAATTTGTTATAAAACTAAATACCCCAAAATTCATGCCTTAGAGTGAGTTTTCTCACCTATCATAAAATGTTAAAGGATAAATTGTATGAATTTTTTGGGTATTTATAACCCAAATCAATATTAGTTTTAAATTAACACTAAAAGGAGGGCTTATACCTCCACCTCTAGCCAATCCCCCACCTCAAGTCCCAACTTGGTCGACTAGCTTGGCTATCAATGTCATAAGAGCAGTACATGATTTGCTTAGAAACTTAGAGAATTATCTTCCTTACTTATCTCAATTAAGAATAAGAACTATGTAATAACATATAAAGGCTTTCAAATCTACCTTGGGGATCCTGAATGTAATTCATGAAGACATGGCTTGCAGACTATTTCCTTTCACTTTGAAAGAAATGGTCTATGACTGGTTTCTAAATATTATATAAGGGTCAATTATAACCTAGATGGAATGTAAAGATAATTTATTAGAATAATTTGGATAGGTTACTAGTGCAAGTGTTATCTATCAACACTTTACTAGCATGAGATGAGAGCTCAACAAGCCAATCCAATCATTCAATGCTCAGTTTCAAAAGATGTATAGAAGATAGAATCTTCCTATTAGCCTAATGATCCATTATCATTTGAAATGTATAAAAAAGCCCTATATTCCATGACTTTTGTATTTCTATGTAGGGTTATCAACATTGATACTTTACCCTTAGCTTACATATAAGTAATTAATGTGGATAAACAATTGTACCCTCAGTTATATTTATTGCCTCTAATTAGTCTTGGACTTGTCTACCTAAATTTCAAACCAATTCCTAATATAACCCAAAATTTTATGACACATAACTATACTCCAATGCACAATCAATTATCATTAACCCATGATGCCCAGAATCAATATCCTATTTTCTTGAATAATTTTGATCCTAACCATCAAAATCAGAGTCAACCTTCTATACCAATTAATATCAATTTCACATAAGATAATGCTCCTAAATAAATTAAAATAGATATGGAAGATATATAGAGGATGGTACAAAAACTGAGTAATTAGTTCCTCAACATGCAAAAATGTATGGGTAATATAGGCAGATATAAATTTAATCTTAAAAATTAGGGTTATGGGTTTTAGAGGTATAATAGGCCATTCAAAAGGTATAGAAATAATCAAGAGCATCAAGTTCTATCTAGAAATATGATAGAAATCAACATCATCGATGCATCTCTTCCAAACTAGTGCCAAATTCATAAAACTACACAACACAAGGAACTAGATTATTTCAAATTCTATACCACTTTTTAAATCTCTGATAGGAAGTGGAGAGGTAAGAAATTTTTTCTAGTCAGAAAGAACCATATTCATCTAATTATTTGGGAAACCATAACATGGATATGGTCTTTGACACTTATGACTTCCCCTTTCTAGGGGAAGATGACAATGAGGCTAAGGATAACATCAATGAGGTTCATTCTTTCTAGCAGTATTAGTAGGTCAAGAATAAATAAAACCTAATAAGTATGTAGTTTATGAATTATTTATCACCTCCCAATAATAGTTCTACTACTCCTCCTGATATGAATTCCAACAACAATCCACCCCCATTGAGGAGAGATAATCTTCCTCCACTTAAGAGGGATAATATGCCTCTTCCTAAGGAAAAAAATCAATCACAAAGCTTAAAACATTAGCGAAAGATAATATATAATATTGTTTAAGAAATAATAAATATAGAAGTCAATATTAGTCTTTATGAGTTAGCTCAAATCATTGAGCAAAGGGAGTTACTACTCAAGGCCTTAACAGGAAGGACTTTCAACAAATCCAAGACTACTTAGGAAATTGTGATGATGTTAAAAGATAAGGACGAGGTACCACTATTCATAATAACTATTTGAATGTTTATAAAAAATGTGCATAACTACTTGGTTGATTCTGGGGCATCATCTAATATGATGCCTACAGATGTTTACCAAAATTTAGGTTTGACTCCTGATAAGTCAAAAAGAGTGGTACTATTTTTGATAAATCTTCAGTGCCTACAGATGTTTACCAAAATTTAGGTTTGACTCCTGATAAGTCAAAAAGAGTGGTACTATTTTTGATAAATCTTCAGTCCCATATGTTAGAGAATTGAAAAATATGTGCATACAAATGGCATTAGATCCATATGTGTAATAGAATATTGACATCTTGGTCATTAACATTCCAAAGGCATATGGATTTATACTAAGCTGAGATTGGTCAAAAACATTGAATAAGTACATGGCCAAAAATTCCTCCCACATGTGGCTACCCTGGAATGTGGTACCAAATCAAATTAAGGTAGGTAGGGAACCCAAAATGAAGTATTTGATTAATGATTATAATACCAAAAATTAGAAAGTCAACTTTATATCAACACATGGAAGGCATGTACTCTTTCACCACCAAATAACAATTGCATAAACAAGAATTTGAAGTTCCTTCTCAACTATGAACTTTACTCTTTGATAGGGATCATTCAAAATAAGGTTATGGTGTGGGTGTGGACTTGATAGACCTAAAGGGTAAACAATAAATAGTTATTTATAGTTTTTAGTTCTCCTACACCAATAATAGGTCCAAGTATGAGGACCTAATCTTAGGCCTATAATTCACATTAAACTAAAACACCATCAACTACTAGTTTTTGTTGACTCTGAGTTGGTTATAAACCAGATCAAAAATAAGTTCTAGTGCAAGATTGAATACATAAAGAAGTATAAACACCAAGTTTGGGACTTGATTGAATATTTTGAAGCATTCAGCATCAAGGCCATCCCAATAGAAATGAATTAGATAGTTGATTCATTAGCAACCTCCACTGCCAATCTAGTCTCACTCCAAGAATAAAAAATTTAGAATTTTTTAGTGAAACTGGTCCCATTCCCTTTTGTCCAAGATAATGTGGAAATTTTTTAGGTGTTTGATGGTGATAAATAAATCATATAGTTCCTAAAATATTTAGGATATTTGAGGCCAAGATACTAGATGAATAAAATATCCAACCTATACAAAATAAAGATATAGGGGAAGAGGGTGTTATACAATTGAAATAAAATTAAATCCCCTTGGGCATGGTTTTCTTAGAATGAGATTTTGATGTCAACCCTTAGGCCTAGAATTATAAAAAATAAAAATAACTGAGTCTAACTTCACCAAATAAAAATTGGGAATTAACCAGGTTCACCAATTGGTGAAAATAGGTCTAAGTTATACTAAAAATTAGAAGCATAGGATGAAGGGGTTGACTACAGATTACAAAGATGTCATTTCTTAGACATACAATGACTTGAAGATATTTGATCCAAGGGTCATTACCCACACTATCCCTTTAAGGTTAGAACATAAGTTGTTCAGGTAAAGACATAGACAAGTGAAACTAATCATATAACCTCTCATTGAGATAGAAGTACATAAGCTCTTAGATGCCAATTTTTTTTCCCAATTGGGCACTCAAACTATGTAGGTAGCCTTGTACTAGTTAGGAAAAATAATAAAGAAATCAAGTTGTGCATTGATTTTAGGAAATTAAATAGAGCCTTAGAAAAGGATAATTATCCTCTACCTTAATTGGATGAGGTAATATATATGGTGATTGATTTAGAGATGATGTCATTCTTGGATGGATTATCAGGATACAACTAGGTATTTGTTAAAGTAGAAAGTACGATGAATACCACTTTCACCACCAAATGGGGAACCTTTATATATAAAAGGATGTTATTCAGTCTATCAATGTATGAAACGCTTTACAAAGAGTGATGGATTTCACCTTTAGGGACTAATGGGGAAGTGCATCATCATATACATGGATGATCTTACAGTATTTTCCAAGAATATATCTAACTACATACCCCATATACATAAAGTATTGGATAGATATGGGAGGTATGGATTTTTTTGAACCCAAATAAATGCATTTTTGGAGTTATTAAAGGAAAATTTTTGGGTCATATTATCACCAAAGAATGGATCTCCATCGACCCAAACTATATCCAGACCATCTCTAAGCTAACTCTACATAATAGTAATAAAGAGTTAAAGTATTTATTTGTAAAGATTAAATTTTTAGAGAAAGTTCATTTTTAGTTTTATAGAAATCATCAAATCATTAAATGCCATTATGAAATAGGATGCCAAGATTGAGTGGATAATAGAGGCCAAGAAATATTTTGAGGACATTAAAATGGCTATTTCTCACACCCTGATCTTGATCATCCCAAATTTTAATAAATATTTATATATTTATTCATTCACCTCATAATATATCATTATTTTGGTGTTGATGTAAAGGGTGGAAGATAATAAACATCCCATTACCTTCATGAGTACCAACCTGAAGGATGCAAAACTAAAGTATTCCATAATTGATAAAAAATATATATGCCTTGATAAAGGTCATTAATAAATTTAGACATTATATTATATGAAATAATACATATTCCATTGTACCCAACCCAACTATCAAATTCATGCTTATCTAGAACAAACTAGGAGAAAGAAGAGGGAAGTGGATGGACAAAGTTCAAGAGTTTGACATTGAAATTAGATAAACTAAAATAGTAAGAGGCTAGTGCCTCATCCAACTAATGACTCAAACTGACCCATGAATCCACATCAAAAAAATTAAAGAGGCCCAAGTAATGGGTAGAGAATGGTACTCATATATCATTCATTACTTACATACAGAGACATGCCCTCCAAAATTGAAATCAGAGCAAAATCAAGCCCTTGAGATCAAATCAACTCATTTTGTGGTCAAGAAAGGGGTCATTTATAGAAATAAATATAAATTCATCTATCTATGGTGTGTCTCATAAGAGGAAGCTAAGGACATCCTAGATAGCTTGCATCACAATATGGGTAGTGGGCATCCCTCTATAAATATTACAAGTCATAAAAATCTAAGGATGGGTTATTATTGGCCAACAATATTTAAGGATTCCCATCACCACATCATAGTCTAACACAAGTTCTATGTATTTGAGAAGAGAGAGGTAATGTTTTTATGCCTTTGTAGCTGATCATTAGAGGACATCCTTTTGCACAATGGGACCTAGACTTTGTTGGGGTAATAAATCCAACCTTTTCATCAAGACACAAGTTTATCCTCATAGTTACTAACTAATATATTAGGTGGATAGAGGCTATGGTTATAAATAATTCTTGAGCCATATATGTCATTAATTTCCTGGAAGGAAACATAATCACCAAATTTGGCACATCCATTTCATTGGTCTATAATAATGGTCCAACATTCTAATATGCTGAATTCACAAAATGGACCTACAATAATCAGATCACCCTCAAGTTATCTTCAAACCATTAATCATAGGAAAATGGAGTAGCTAAGTCAACCAATAATAACCTAATGATGCCATATAAAAATTGCACAAAATAAATGAAGAGAATGACATCTCTTATTAAAATATGCATTGTAGGCAGATAGAATTGGGCACAAGATATTAAGGCTTCACCTTTTATATTGGTAGATAGATGACAACTAGTCTTCCACATCACACTCAAGATACTAATTTACCCATTCATGTAAGAGTATATGGGCGAAGATGAGAGAATAAATTCTAGACTACTTGAGATAGTTTATTTAGAAGGTGTAAGAATTGAAACATTACACAACTTCAATAAACATCAAGATATTATCAAATCCTAGTTTGATAAGAGATCCAAAATCAAGGATTTTATGATTTTTGACCTAGTGATCCTCTGGGCTAAAGAACATGAGAATAAAGGGAAACATGACAAGTTTAATCCCTTATGGATTGGACCATATCAGGTATCTAAAATCCTTGAAAACAATGCCTTTTAGTTGAAAGATCTCTAAGGTAAGGACCTTGCCTTTCCAATCAATGGATAGTTGTTGAAGTATTACTTCTGGTTTCCCCAAGTGGAGATGCATAAGAGTGAAATATAAATGAAAGGGGATGATATCTGAAGGGAGTGCAATAGGTGCTAATGGAAATTTATTCTGACAGTACTATACTTTTTGGAGTTGAGGTATGTATTGTGACTGAACTTTGTTTTATTTATATTAAATAGGCGTACTCAGTTTTTAGCACTTCCTATGATATACTCATGCAAATTTTATAAAATCTTCCCAATTACAAATATGTACTACATTATCACATGTTAAAAACTGGGCAGGAGATGATAAACATAGGATCAGATACACATTGATAGGGACATATTGACCAATAAGTTTTCTTATTCATACACCCAACTAAAGGTGTTTCCCAAACTTTGTCTATATATGTTATATAAAAATGCAAATTGATAGAGGATAGGTGGTTCAATTAAACTCTATCAAGACTATGGATTCTTGACTAGTAGTAGAGCAAAGCTTTGGGTGGAACTAGAGGTATATTTGTCAGGGCTATGGATGCTTAACTGGTAGTAGATCAATACCCAATCTTTATTTATATTGATTTAAAATTTAAAAGTTAAAATGAACTCTATAAGGTTTATTTAGGTATTTTCCATAATATTCATGACTAATATAAATTGATTTAACTAGATCACACACTAATTTAAGGAATATGAAGGTTACTACATTGAATCATGAAGTAATAATTTATTCCAGAAGTTGGATTTTTATATTATTTCTTTGTTAAGATTGAAGTTTTGTCATAATATATTTTTGAAATTATGGGTTCTTAAAATACTCAGGAGTATTTTCCCTTGAGTCACCATTTATTGTGTCCTAACACACACACCCCATTTTAAAATTTTAAAATAGGGACCCATTATTGTAAAACCTTTATTTGAGGAGTTATGAGCCTAAAAATCTATGACTTGGTTGTCATGCATTTGTCATCTAGGTTTATTTATATAGAATCCAACATCACACAAGTTCAAATTGTGAAATTCTAAGCTTAAACTAGTATCTTAATTCATTTTAAACCTTGGGTTTTCATGACTATTATTTCAATGTTTGCATTATGATTTATGAGCTAACAGTACTGATCTTTCTACATCCTAGTTGGTATATTTTAGATCATAGGATTAAAGGTTGAGGATCATTAATCTTTTCTAATTAGGCCCATATTATTAGATTCAACATGGTTGTGAACATGTCACTCTTGTATCATTTAGAGCTTTAGACATTTATAATATTTTTAAGTCTTTGAAAGATTCAATGTTATTAAAAGTTTAAATTTTTGGGTCTCTTAGGCTCTACAAACTTGCCACACGGCATATTCTCATTAGAATATAAACATAAAAACTTGATCTATTTACTAATAAATATAATGTTTCTTAATTCCCATGTGCTAATTATCTTGAGCCTTTAGGGTTTCAAACAATTGACACTTGACAAATTATTATCAAAGTGGACATATGAGGGTGAAGTGATTCTTTGGTCTACAATATAATGGTTCTAAGATTCTATGTTTTTTGGGTGCTCGAGATTGTTCCACATTACTCAATCATGGTAACTTACAACCATGGGAAGGTTAATGGTCAAAAGTTATACCAATCCAATATTCCAAGCTCTTGAACTCCAAGATTCATCCATGTGGTTTGATCACGTAAAATCACCACTACACTACCTACCCAACATAGTGAAGAGATTTAAAGGGCTAAGTTAATGAGGACATAACAAGTGGAATTATCCAAGGAAGGCATGGCCAAAACATAAAATAGGAAAGATCAACATCATGATAAATAAATAAAATAATGAGTAACTGATAGTGGTCTCAAAAGTGTCGACTAGACATAAAGAAATAATGAATGATTGCCATTTGGAAAGTAAGTACACTTGCCAAAGCTAATTAACACATTCAAATTAAAATAGAAATTAAAGAAAAAGTTTATTATTTGTATTGAAGATACATGAATACATTTAATACTTAGGCCTATGAATAATATATTTAAAATATATGCTAAGTAAATTTCATTTTGCCATGACTCTTTCAATCAAATGACTACATTTTTGAGCTTCCCAAACACCAAATGAGCATTACTTTTGTTTTGATAGTAAGCACAAAATGAACCAGTCAAGACATCAAAATAATTATGATGACCAAAGAATAATAATGTCCTCTTCTTCAAAATAGGGTAAGCCCTTAGTCCCCTCCTCATATTCATTTTTGGGATTGACAGATTAAAAAGATACCATATTTGATAAGAGTTCCCTAGATTTAAAGTTTTAACATTACTCAATGCTCTGAGAAGAGGTGAAATATATCTAGTCATACTCTGTTGAAGAATAAATATCTCTAAAAACCAAGTAATGCATTGATTATTTGCTACCAATCAAAGAGTAAAGACTCCACAAGGTGACAACCAAACCTATAGTAATGCCATGTACTAAAATTCTAAAATCTTCTTTTATTAATGGGACCATTGTTAGGGATATTATATATGTTTAGAGAGTTAACAATGCCTATGCTTAATTTCAAATAAGACATTCAAGAGATAACTTAGGATTCCCTCTCCTAAGACTACCTATATTAAAGTCTTAGCCAGTGTTTAGCTTGATCAAAATAGAGTAGATGGAAAGCTAAAATAATGGCTTGCATAAGGTCAGAGGTATCAAATTCATACTGGTAATCATGATAGCCATGACCATTTTGAGTAGACTATATGGTTTCTTGAGTATTGCATACAACTAGGTTAAATGGGTTCCTTTGTTAGATATAATCCTTACATATACCTAGTTGGTGGCTCTTAGGGATATTATACGTGCCCAGTTAAAATCATAAATGCTCCACCTCAATCAAAGGCTTGCATATGACAATTTACATATAATGTCCTACCTACTATACATAGTGATGGCCATAATTTACAAGCTTTATGATTAGGAGTGGTATCCCTTGGATGAATATCTTTCAAATAGGGTTGGAAAAGATTTTTCTTTCATGTTCATTCATAGATATAGGAATGAAATCAATAGGATATGCAATGAAGTCTATCCTCATATATATCAAGCAATTCATGGCACCTTGATGCCAATATTATCATAAAACATGACAAGGAACCTAATTAAAATGGGAGACTATTGGTTATACCTATATGTAACCATCATCTGAGTAGAAGGCACTAGGACCACTCCTCTATTGTTGCCACATCATGTTGCGAATGCTATATTGGAACATGAAATAACATATTAGGTATTTAATTACATTTATGAGAAATTAGGTCAAAGGAATTTAGACTAATATTTCAAGACTCATCTAAGCATTATCATCATCAATATGTGATCAGATCACACTTTATTCAAGCAAGAAAAGCTAGAACTTAGTATAAATTATAGCTTGTACCTTTCAATGAATGAGACCCCAAGAGGAAATTAAGGGGGTATCTTAAATATATTAAAGAAAAGAATAAATTGATATCTTATATGATCACCAATCTTATTATCATGATCAAATCTTCCTGAATGCCTTAGATGATTCATAGGTATGGAAAAAGATGAAAGATAAATCAATGTTTGTGATACCTACCCATCCTTGTAGTACAACCCTAAGGAAATGAAAGAAGAACCGTAAAATGTATGGAGTTAGTAATGGTGACCATCTCCACCACATGATTCTTAGACATAGGATCAACCTCCCTCCCCTTCAGCATAGCCTACAAAGGGACAACCAAATGAATATAGTAGTAACAAAGAATCCAATCCTTAGATTAAGAGGGAAATTTTGAGAGGTATTCCAAGTCCTCAAGTCCATTACACAAAAACAAATACCCAAATTCAAGTTTTGGACATATCTACTACAAGGGATAGGTCCATAGTTTATTCATTTGAACATAGGAAGAACAATTTTGTGATGACTCCTTTTATTCCCTTTACTAAAGTTACCCAATTAAGTCTTCCTAAATTCTTACAAATTTATTTTCCTTCCATTATAATTTCTCAAAACTCTCCTCAATCTCCCAAGTCTCCTCAAGTGATCCCTATGCCTTCCACTTCATCACCTTCAATTACAATTCCCATCATAGCTATTGCTATAATCCCTCTACCATCTCATCCACCTTACCTTCCACCCATATACAACTACCAAAGGAAGCACAAGGACTCTCCTACTCCCTCCCAAGATAAAAATATAGAAGATAGACCATCGTTTGGTCTCTCTATTATAGAGGAAGTTACTAAAGAGGAGGAGGAAAAATATGTAGAGGCTACAATAGAACTTAAAGAAGAAGAAGTGGAATAAGTAATATCTTTGGTTGATTATCCTTCTAAGGAGGAAGACCAAGAAATGGGAATTACATAACCAGATTGTGAATAAGCTGAGCTAGAAAAAGCCAAAGCTTTGTGTTTGGGTGAGAATGAAGTGGAATACACCTTAGTAAGCCTCACACAAAAATAAATTCAAATAATTTATGAGGTAGTCTCTTCCATTGTTTCTTTAGTTTCTAATATAGAAATTCTAGTAGTTAGTTTACCCTTAGTTATTATTAGGATTATATCATATAGTTATATTAGTACTATTTTTGATTCTGATATTCTTTCTTCTCTTAAACTAATAAGAACTCATAGGGTAGTCCATTTTGAGAACTTTTTCATAGTTTATGTTTTCAATCCTAAGAATACCCAAATTCCCAAGAAAATATTGACCCTAATAGAGCTCTACATGCCCAAGCCATTGGCCATGACAAAAGTAACAATGACTATGGAAGTAACTAGGGGTCTTACTAGATTCTTGGCAAAATTAATGCCTATAACATGCCCAAGCCATTGGCCATGACAAAAGTAACAATGACTATGGAAGTAACTAGGGGTCTTACTAGATTCTTGGCAAAATTAATGCCTGTAAAAGAAACATCCCCATGGGAAATGGATGGATAGAAACTTCCTCAATTTCCTATCAAAATAGGTTCTTCCCTACTAACCAATTTGATTACATCCCTTCCAATTACCACTCCATGTTATACATCCTTATACTCTACACGAGAAGTTAAAATAAGAGACTTATTGTTCCCCAATACATGAGAGAGATGTAGAATATTGGAGATGAAAGACAAAATTTAGTCTTAACTAAGCTCCCCACAATCTCTACTTGGTTCGATAAGGAAAGTGGGACCATTCAAAGAGTGAGGAAGAGGAAAATGGTGAATGTGAGAACAAAGGGTAAAGTGGGATTTGAACAAAGACATAAATTGTTCTCTTTAACAAAAAAGTCTAAGAGAAATCCTAATGACCCTACTAAATATATTGAGTATTTCAACACTTTTATGGATTCCACTAGGGAAACAATGAAATAAATGTAATAAAGTATTAAGGAGGACTTAAAAATATGGAATTAAATACAAATTACATATGCCCTTCATGATTTTATTGTTGATTTAGAGTGAAGCTACTAATCTATTCAAAATTTTGTACAACATCAAGGTTTCTAGGGCATATAATTAGGCTAATAGAGCAAATATTATTATACTATGGAATAAGATGAAGGATGTGAAAAGGAGATTGAATTTCTTGGTTTAGTGCTCAAGGATTAGTGTTTTTGACTGACCAATATGGATTATAATTGGTGTTTGAACTATGTTATTACCAAGAGGGTCACTTCCCTAAATTAGAATAAATATATGAATAAGTTTATGGGACTTTTTATCAGTCATGATACTGATTTTGGGAGACATGAGAGTCATAAGGGTAATCACCCAAGTTGGGGAGCTTGTTAATAGACCCAATTTTGATAATCTTCAATCAACTATTGAAAACTTTAAGAAAGAGGTTGAAGAGAATATTTATAAAACCAACGATGAAATATTGTAGTTGGTTATTGTTTCCAAGGACAAGGTAATTAAAGTATAAGTTATATATCCAAATTTAAGACCTCAGAGGTAGAACGAGAAATATTGATGGCTAATTCTATAAGAATATCAAAGCCTTAATTACTAAATTTTAAAATTATAGATAAAGATTTTGATGTAGGTTACACAACAGGTGAAGAGCTAAAATCCAAGAAATCAAATTTTGGGTCAGTCCCACACACACAACTTGTTGGAAAAAGTGTTGTCATTGATGTCAAAGGTAATGATATAGTGGTGATTGATGGAGGAGGATATCATGAAGTGATAAGAAGGCCTTGTGTGCTTGATAAGTGATCCATGTAGTTTGAGTTGTCTTGATAAATGGAGAATGATATGATAGGATTGTAAGATATTCTCAGGTGTAATGAGATATGCTTTGTAAGCTATGAGAGTGGTATTGCAGAAACTCAAGGTGGTTTAATAATAGGGAAACTTGAATAGAGGTAATTGCTTAGGCATGGTCATGGCTTGTAGAGACAATATGGAGATAATATAGAACAATATGAGCTTGAGATTTAGAATGGTACTTTTGGATAATGTGTATGAAGTATAAAGTCATATCATGACTCTCAATAATGAGCTACAATAGCAAGGCCTCACTCAGGGTTTGCATCTAGGATTAGCCTTATGACCCTAGATGGTTGAATGAATTAGTTTGAGTAAGATTGGTGACTTTAAATCTAATGTGAGATCTATTAATGATATAAAAATTTGTATCTAGTGTATCTATGTGATTACAAGTCAAGAAATGAAGACAATGGTGCATGTGCAGTGTCTTGGTGATCTCAAGGGTATGTGAGCTTAGGTAGTCTTGACCAAATGAGATAATTTGATCAGTTATAAGTAAAATATGTCATAGGTGAGTGTTGATAGAGATTTATTATGTTGTCTTAGAGGTGTATACCAAGTTTGAAGTCATAATTTTACAACAAAATGTCTAAGAGTGGTTTTGAAGTTCTTGAGTGCTTAAAATGAAGAGATGAGAGCTCGAGAAGGAAGTTGAGATGTTCATTGGCATGTGTAGAGTTTAAATTGTGACCTGAGACATTTGAAGTAGTTAGGGAAGGGTCCTAATAATATTATGGAATCATTTTATATAGATACTAAGCCCTTAGCTTTATGAGTAAATGTTAAGAAGGTAAGGAGGTTTTTGTGCTTGAAAACCATCATAATGGAGTGATTAGAAAGATGTGAATTATTTTGGACTATAATAGATTTTTAGATAAATTTTGATGATTTTATTTTGTATAGGACACCTCCAAACACCTCCAGGTGGTAGTGGTGTGTCAGGGTAGTGAGCATAAGGTACACAAACATGAGTGTTTCCAAATATTTTCTTGTTATAAGAAGGGTTGACTGAGTCAATGATTATAAGTTGATGATGGTGAAGGAATTTTTTTTTTGAGACCCATGAAGTTATTTTTTCAATATATGTTCTCTATGTCAATAATTTTGGTCAATCAAGTTGATATATCACTTGATTACAGATAGTGAAAATAATAAAGGAAAATAGGCTTGAGTGAGAACCTATTTAGGGATAATGTGCAGGTGACTAGGGATGGATAAAATGATTTGAGGTATTTTTTAAATACCTATTACTCATGAAAACTTGGTTGGTAAGTGTTTATTGTGACAATACACAAGCATGAAGATGCCCTCAAAGTGACATGTCTATATGAGTAAAGACAATGAATGAGTAAGGGTCAAGGATTGACCTATATGTTATACATTTTCCACATGACATATATGTATTAGTGTTTGAAGATGTGATAAGTATGTTTAAGGAAATTTTCAATACATTTTTAGGTAAAATAAGTGATCCTATAGGTGTTAGGAGTCATGTTCACTATGACTATACTTTTGAACCAAGTTGACAATTCCAGGTGTGCTAAGGTAAGTGATGTATTTGAGTCTTTATGGTAAGATTTGATACATAAAATGGATATTGTGATATTATTTTAGATCTAAATGAAATATACAATAATTTTTGAAGGTAGATAGATATTTTGAGGAGTTGAATTATCAAAACCAAAAAGGCTTGTCTAGTTGTGTATACATAGTGTGAGAGTGGTCTGAGATATTGGTCTGTTAGACATATGATTGATGCCAAGACAAGAGATATAACTAATGTATAATTATATATAGACATTATAATAACCATGAATGTGGATTATATGTCATTAAAGTTTTTTTTCAAGTGCAAATAATAAGTTATTCATGACTATACTTTTAAAGGCTACAAGCAGTCTGAGTGATCAATTTGAATAAGTGGATTTGAAGTTGTTTGACCTAAGTTGAGGAAAAAAATGAGTTTTAATATGTCAAGAAAGTATCAAAGGTTCATGATAATTCATTGGAAGTATTTTTGTGTTCATATTCAAATTTGGAGAGAAAATATACTTAACTATACTTTGACTGAGTTTGACTAAAATTGAATGAGCCTGCTATTGACCAAATTTGACCCTAAGCCAAATTTGGATCAACCCATAATATTTTGAAGTTTTTAATAAGTTTAATGTCCTATGGGGTCTCATAATGGTCTAAACATTGTACTTTCCCTTCCCCTAGTCCTTGTTGAAGTCTATCCTCCTTGTACTGACCTAGTCAACAAAAGTCAAATTAGTCAACCATAGTCAAAATTAGTCAAATGATTAATTATTTTTTAAATTTCATAAAATAGTATTTTATAAGTTTAAATGTGTTTACATGTCATAAATTGGCCACTTGTTAGGTCTCATGTGCTAAAAGGGTCATTTGGCCACCTTTTAAGCTTAATTAAATGACTTTTAGGGACTTTTCAATTAAAATATTTGTCACCAAGGTTAATAATAACGTGGAGAAGGTAAAATGATGTTAGGATCATGTAATTTGGTAGTTAAAAGTCAGTTTATGCAAGAAATTATATTTTCCCCTTAAAAATAGGCTCATTTGTAGCACTTATACAGACTTCTCAAGTGCACTTGCAGCTAAAAACATGGTGGTGTGACCCTTCACCTCCCCAAAAGTCATTTACAAGTTTTTATTTAGAATATTGCATAAAAATTTTCATTTATAACTTATTTTCCTTATTTTCCATTGGCAAGCCAAGGAAGGGCACGTTCAAGAACTCACTATGGAAGCTACAAGTGGAGTTAGGAGGAATGCTTATACATGTGGATAGTAGTATGAGTGAACTTCACATCCATAAAAATAAGTATAATCTAGGTGGATCCTCCTTCTTGAACAATCACATGCACTCCAAATAATTTTTTATGGAATTGCATCTAAGAGGGGTATAAGTTTGTATCTATTTATTATTTTTAGATATTCATGGAGATGTGTGAGTTTGATGAAATGTTTTAAGGTGGGAATAAGGACTTATATACTGGTTTTTCATCATCCAATGCCTTCAGTCTCAATTCACTTGAAGGAGATTTCAAAATTATGCTTATTTTCCAAGTTGGTAGCCATATAAGGGTAACCTAAGTTTTAAAACATAAAAGAGAGATCCATGGGAGGTTTTAATGTGCTTGGATCCATGTTTGAAATGTGATTCCATTTAATGTCATTGTTAGAGATCAAATTAAGTTACCATTCTTCAAGCTAATTTGTCCAATTTTCCTTGTTTATTGCCTTGTTAGCAAAGTCAATGATATAATGAGTTATCAATGTTGTATATTAGTTTACCTTGTATCCCTATTTATATTAATTTCCTATGCCAATTTTTATGTCAAAAGGAGGAGTGGAGGTAGGGTTTGAATACCCTCAAAGTTGTCAAAAACCATAGAGTGTTGACAGTGAATTCTACAGGGGTGTTAGTGGAAAGTTAATTTTTCACCTCATATGGGAGGTTGTAAACTATTCCATCAAGTTCAAATAATATCAAATAGTCAAAATATAAATCCTAAGCTAAGGTGACCAAGAACAGGTAAGGTTTGATGTTTTGACCCCAAAATAGTCCTCCCTTGTCTATACAGGCCTAGGAAAACTCATCTATAATAGGATTAGCAAAGGTTCACCTCAATTGGGAATATAATGATCAAAGTTGAAAGTTTGAGATGAAGGTGGATGTTTTTATGGTAATAGGCCTAAATTGGAGATAATTATTTCCAATCACATGACCTAAGTGACCCCAAACTAACCTACAGACCTAAAGTCCATAAAACACAGTCATGTAAGAAATACAATCAGTAAGGTAGAAGTAAGGATTCCTTCATAAGAGAAGAGACTGTGTTAGTAAATTTTGGATTATAAAAGTGAAAAGTGACACCAGTGATATCATGGAAAATCTGATACATACAATATAAGGGTGAAAAAGGCCAAATGATCATCTACAGGGATGACACATTGTCTCAGTCAATTCAATGAATGAGAGGAAAAGGTCCTTAAGCGAGGTCTAATATTCATTCAATTTGAACTTGTGAACCTCTAACATGATTTATATGTTATGGGAGGTATTAATGACCCCCACATGTCATAAAAAATCTCAAAATAATCCATAAAACCTCTAAACATAGTCAAAAGAGAAGTTGTCTCAGTCATGGTTTTTGTAGGTAGTTTTGTGTTTGCAAAAGCATAGTGATGACTGAAGAGGTTAAATTTTTGGAGAGATATTTTGAAGACATATTATGTGTTATTGAATATTTTATAAGTATTTTTCATATCATAGGAAATGGAAAGAATCTCAATTTTCCATAAAACATAGTCCATTCCCACAAATACCCTATATAGATTGTCTAAGGTTTGACTAGGAATTTCAAGATGTTTAGGGCTCTAGAATCATCATCAGAGGTTGAATTTTTGTGTAGATCATTATTGATATATATATGAGACTATCCAATATTTTTTTTTATTACAATCACTTTGGGAGGTATTTTGTGACTAAATCAATTCCTCATGCAATTTTAAGACCTTAGAAAAACTCACAGGTTCCTCTACTAGGTCTCTCTCTTCAGCCAGTCTAAAGTGGAATCTAAAATGACATAGTAAACAACATGAATAATAAATTTTTGAGGATTTTTAATATTTTATTTATGGATAAAATCATATGAGGTTTCCCAACATGTGTCACAAGACCCCTAATATAGATCAGTTAGGGAAGTTACAAAGATTTTAGTGCCAAGTGTCAAAACAAGCCTATTGGAGAGTGATCATGGTTACAAAGTGAGGATAAGCTTGTGTAAGAGAATTTCATGATAAATAAAACTAAAAATGTAGGTTTAATCATATTTTTAACCCCCTCTCATCATCACACATGAGATATGTATCCATCACTTGCTTTAGAATGCTCAAGAAAGACCTATGATGAAGACAGTTCACAAGAGATAATGATGGAGAAGATTTTATACACCACACTTGGAGAAGAGCCTAATTTTGGATGTGATCAAGTGAAATTCTTTTTCATGACTCTTATTATACTTCATCATATTATTTTTAACTAATCCTCACCTTTGGACCCTTGTCCTTGTGCCTCTTCAGCTTCTCCTTTCTCTCTCATCTTCCAAGTTCTATAAGTATGAGCCATTTTAGCTATTGAAGGATTCCAACTCTTGGCATGGATAAACCCTACCAAAATTTTACCTTTATTTTTACGAAAGATAATGAGAAGTAAGATGGTTATAATATAAGTTCATTTATACTATGTGTTGAAGTGATCCATCTTGAATGTCAAGTATAAATTGAGTTCATCTTATTTTCATGCAATCCCTGAATGTGTTTCTAAAAATGACTTCTCTCCTAACAGGTTTCATGAAGTGTATGCTACTATAATAGACTCTTGAAGTGTGTATGAGTTTGGTAGTGTCATATCTGACATTACCTTCACTTGCCTTCATTTTTTAAGTTGTTATTTTCCTTCATGAGAAACACTAATGTTAGGGAGCTCCACTAATGGTGTTGAGGCTAGTTTGGTTGTCTTAGATCATTATGCAAATTCCAAGTGTATGAATGGAAGAAAATCTTAGTGTATCATCTCCTAGGTTAGGTTTTCTTTATGAATTTTTATTTCCCTTTTCACCCATAAGAGGTAGTTTTAGTAGCATAAGCACATCAAGTCATATCTAGGGAGATAGCCCTCATAAAACTAAAGATTCATCTCTATTACAAGTTCCCAAAAACTTGAGACATGATTCAATGTTGCATCAAATTGTAGGAGCTTGAATAGAGTATCATAAAGTGCACTATTTTATGCCAAAAATTCTGACATGCTCGATGGGATAAGGTCTAAAAAGTGGGAAGATTTTTGGTGTGTCTTATCTCTTATCATCTTTTGGAAGCATTCAAGCAAGCACCAATGGTGACTCCGAATGAATTTTTGGTTGTAAGTAGCCCATGTATTTATTGCTAAAGATTTTGATTAGTTTTTGTCTTTTCATATGACTTATGAAGTTGATATGGATGGATATGAGGATAATCCTTACCATACACTTCCCCATCAACCTTTTTATGACCCTTTCTATCCTTTTCAATAGTCCTATCAAGAATACCATCCTCTCTATGAGTCATGGTAGTCTTATGGTCAACCTAGTTACTTTCTAAATGAGTATGCTATTGCTGACCATCCATATCACCCATATTAACCTCATCCTTGACATGAGGAGTCAAGAACCACCATTAGTTGGGATGAAAAATATGAAGCTTTTAAAACCTTTCTTGAAGAAATTAAATAGCCCAATCACTTTGTCCAAGCTTACTACACCTCTCATTCTCAAAATCTGTGGGCAATTCTTCTAAATTTCTAAAATTAGAAAAGCATATGAGTGTGTTAGATAAGTGTTTTGATGAAACTCTTGGTGGTCTTGTGGATTGGTTAAGATTTTTAGTTGGATTGTTAATGGACATGTGGGGGTATGTTGAGGAAGATAACCAATATGTCATTAGTGAAGGATTGTCCATGGAAAGAAAGGATTTTTAATGGTGGATTGATAGGTTAGAGAGATGGGAAACTCAAGAGGATATTTAACAAGTTGAAACTATAAAATAATATCCAAAAATTTATGAAGAGCATCAAGAAGATGAGGACGATGATGAAAGCTTGTATGAATAAGATATCCTTCCTATTTCTCTTCCTATCTTACCTTTCCCTCAAGAGCCCATTCAAGAAGTTTCACCCATCTCCATGCCCATCCATGAACATCACAATCCATCCCCAACCCATAGACCTATATATCTCTATTCCACCATTCCTCTCCTTGAAGAATAACTTATTCAATCCTCAAAATATCCTACTAGTTCCAAGCTTCCAACTTGGGACCAAACTGTGAAGTCTTGGGGAAAGAAAGAGGTTAAAGGAGAAGTCCAAAATGATGATGAAAATCATGAGTTGTCTATGGGAGAAAGTGATGTGCCCTCAACCCAACAAATCCTTATTGTTATCCAAGAGTCATTTCAAGAGTGGAAGCTTGGAACCAAACTGTGAAGTCTTGGGGAAAGAAAGAGGTTAAAGGAGAAGTCCAAAATGATGATGAAAATCATGAGTTGGCTATGGGAGAAAGTGATGTGCCCTCAACACAAAAAATCCTTATTGTTATCCAAGAGTCATTTCAAGAGCTTTATCTTTATTTCATATCCATTCATGAGCCTCTCACTACACCTTATGTTATTTATTAAGCTCATTCATCCATTTACCACCCTCCCACCCCATCTCTTCTTGAAGAAGGAACTCTTTTAAGGGAAGCATAAAAGGAGGAAAAAATTTAGTTTGGAGTAGAGCAAGAGGATGACACAAGTAATAATCAGGAAGAATTTATCATTGGAACTCCACTTGGGGCTATCGAGCATAAATCACCTTTCTTGAACCAAGAGAAAAAAGAATAAAATGAAGTTATAGCTTCTTATAAGAAGGATGAGGATAGCCTTGGAGTGGATCATATAACCAAGGATCAAGATGAGATGTTTGAAGAAGAAGTTCATGAGGGAGAGGTGATCCTTGATGTGAGAGAAGACAAAGAAGAATGGCTATAGTAGATTGAGTTTCTACAAGATATTGAAGAAATTTTAAAGGTTGAAGGAAAATTATATGAGAAGATAGAGAAAAAAGTCTCCAAATAAACAATGATCAAGATTGGGAAGATTACACTAAGCTCCTTGATGAGCTTGAAGAAATTGCAGCTAAAATACCACTTGTCCATTCTTAAGACATCATGGGGAACCAAGAAACATGCTTTGATGAAGCATCATTAGATCATGTAGAAACTAAGGAGTATTATGAAGAAATTGAGGTAGTTGAAGTGCAAGAAGAATTCATATTTATAGGTTATTTGTTTGAAGTTGTCTCAGCTGCATCAAAATCCATGCCAAGAAGATTCACCAACACCATGAGAAAGATTAAGGCTTCCATGCCAATGTTCAAATGGAAACATATCTCATGTATCCCTTAATTATATGAGGCAAGAAGAGTTATATACTTTCTATTTGATCTAGGAGGGAAAGATTCATTCAGGATAGTGTGTGTTTAATATGGTTTTGTTTTAGTTTATTATCTTGTGTTTCCTAAGTGCTTCATAGCACAAGTGTGTTTCCTTCCTTTTGTTTGGTGTGTGTCTTCATTTTTATGTGTGTGTGTGGGTCAAATAGATTTTTTCCCTTGAGTAAAATGTCTCTTCAATTCAATTTGAGTGGCCATATGTGTGACTCCATGCCACCCCTAAGAATCACCAAAAATGTTGATCAAATTTGACCCCAAGTCACACTTGGGTCAACCCATACTATTTTAAACTTTTTAAGAAGGTTTCATGTCCTATGGGGTCTCATAATGGTCTAAACATTGTACTTGCCCTTCCCTTAGTCCCTATTGAAGTCCATCCTCCTTATACTGATGTAGTCAACAAAAGTCAACATTGGTCGACCATGATAAAACTTAGTAAAAGGCTAAATTATTTTTGAAATATCCTAAAATGTTATTTGATAAGTTCCAATTTGTTTACAAGTCATAAATTGGCCACTTGTTAGGTCTCATGTGCTACAAGGGTCATTTGGCCACCTTTTTAACTTAATTAAATGAATTTTAGGGACTTTTCAATTAAAATATTTATCACAAAGGTGGATGAGAATGTGAATAAGGTTTTATGATGTTAGGGTCATGCCATTTGGTATTTACAAGTTAGGTTATGTAGGAAATGATAGTTTTCCCTTGAAAATAGGCACATTTATGGCACTTGTATAGACTTTTCAAGTGCACTTGTACATAAAAACATGGTGGTGTGAATATTAACCTCAATAGAGATCATTTACATGTTTTTATTGATAATATTGCATAAAAAATTTCATTTCTAACTTCTTTTCCTTCTTTTTCCATCGGCAAGCCAAGGAAGGGCAAGTTCATTCACTCACTATAGAAGCTACAAGTGGAGTTAGGAGGAATGATTCTACAGGTGGATAGTAATCTAAGTGCAATTCAAATCCATAAAAATAAGTCTGAGATTGGTGGCTCTTCCTTCATGAACAATCACTTTCACTTCAAACATCTTTTTATGGAATTGCATCCAAGAGGTGTATAAGTTTGTATCTATTTATTATTTTTAGATATCCATGGAGCTGTGTGAGTTTGATGAAGTGTTTTTAGGTGGGAATAAGTACATATATAATGGTCTTTAATCATACAATGACTTCACTCTCAATGCCCTTGAAGGATATTTAAAAATTGTGCTTATTTTCCAAGTTAGCAGTCATATATGGGTAACCTGAGTTTTGCAATGTGAAAGAGAGCTCTATAGGAGGCTTCAATGTGTTTGGGTCCATGTTTTAAATTCAAGAAAATTTGTCCAATTATTCATGTTTACTGCCTTGTTAGCAAAGCTTGGTCATAGTCAAATTCTATAGGAGTTCAAGAGGATGTATGAAGGTACAAATGATGGGATCCATGGTGGAATGTGATGTCCCCTACTTAGGGGCTCCTTTATTTGCACAAAAGCTCTGATACCACTATAATGTCCCTTACTTAGGGGCTCCTTTATCTACACATAAACTCTGATACCAAAGACCAAAGCTCTGATCACAGATACAAACTGCAGAGTAGATTCAAGTATGCATAAGCAAATTACAGATCTTATCATTCATTCAGATGATTACAAAAGATATCCTTCCAAAATATTATAATTACAGTCCTTCCTTATGCATATAAAAATGAAATACAGTCTTAAAACTTTGGCTTAGCAAAATTGGAAGTGAAAACTGGATTCTGGAAGGTCTCAGCCTTTCTGTGTCGACACACAGACGCCGTCATCGGTCGATATATCGCCGACATCGGTCCCTATCGTTTGGCTTTTTGTCGACGTCGGTCTTCAGTCGACCGATGTCAGTCTCTGTAGCCCTCTGTCTGCCGAGGTTGGTGCCTAGCTGATCTGAATGGACTGTACAGATTTAGTACGGCCGCTAACCTGTCTGTTCTTAACCCCTGATTGCTGAACACCCTGATCTGAAGATATACTATTCTAATACAGAATATTTCTATCTGTATAATTTATTGAATCAAAAATAAATAAATAAAATACCTAGAAAGCTCTGTGATAAACTTCTGTGTGAAGTTATCTCTCAACCCTGGAATTCTGTGATAACTTCTGGATGAAGCTATCTCTCAGATCTGTATCTCTGTGATAACTTCTGGATGAAGCTATCTCTCAATTTGGCAATAAATCAGCTGATATCTCATAGCCTCTAAATTGCACACAATGAAGAGGGAACGTTCTCCACTGCAATAGAATCCTGGAACCCTTGGCTCAGTCTTCACAGAAGAATTTCTTCAAAATCAATAATCAATTCATACATAATCAATAATGGCCTCCATGTGAAACCCTTATACCCTCAAAAGATATGCTTGCCCTAATTAGGGTTTTCTTAAATTAGCATTAGGGTTTCTAATTTAAAATTAGACCAAATAATTAATAATTAATAATTAATTATTAATGAGACCAAATAATTAATATTTGATTAAATCAATCAAATATTAATATCTCCCTCAATATACGTCGGATCCTCAAACCGATCGAAGCAGGTGAATCAGGGAGTGATTCTGCACATGACCATACCAAAATAAAGGTGCTCCACTACATGTCAAATATCCCTAAATAATAGGAGCATCAAGCAAACATGTCTAAAAGACCCTGAATGAAAACCAAATGTAGAAATTCTGTGAATCAAAGTTAAGCCAAGCTCCATTATGACCCTCTATCCATCCTATTAGCCTACGAAGGTCGTATAATAGGCTAATCATCAAATCTGTTAATGTCCACGAAAAAGGGGACATGACAATCTGCCCCTCCTGAAATTGCTTGTCCCCAAGCAATCTCAGAACAATGAACCACTCAATCCTCCTGGATCCCAAATGTAGTTATACCCTGCACTGCTGTGAATCAATGTGAGTACCTGCAATATCATCAGAAGTAAAACAAAGAGGAACCCATAATCAAATTGGCGAACACAACTCAACCAATCTCTGAAATCACAACTTCCCTGGATGTGTCGATACTGTAGACTGTGTACTGGCCAACTGCAAATTCCATCTACAAAAGATGGTGTTAATCCATCCCATAACTGATCCCCCTGTAACTATGGCACAACTAACTGTACCACACTGTCAAATGTGTGAGAAGAATCAATCTGGAGACTCGACTCCACTGGTATCCCAAACCCCTCAGAATCAGGTACTCCCAAGTCCTGAATATGTGTGTGATCCTCAACCACATGCTCCTCATAAGCGGCTATAGAAACATACTCATCACCCACACTCAGTGTACTAACATCTGAGTACACCTCCACACTCTGAATGCAAGCATCAGACTCATCCTCACTATCTAACTCCTGAGTTAAACTCACCTTAAGACAAAGCTCATCCACAACATCCTCAACTACTCCTGCCTATGAAGATAATGTAGATAAATCATTACCTGAAGATGTGTTAATATCTCCCTGTACTGGATCAGCATGACTGTCAAACTCATCATGCAAGTGGCTACATGTCATAGGGAAAGCACTACGATCCTTGGGCCTATTAATTAGATTCTTTAACCACATACAAGCTCTAGGTGAGACATTTCTCCCTTTTGTCCAGACATACCATAAATCTTCTGCCAAAAGTTTAGAAATTTTATCCTCCTCCTCAAACAAGATTGTGAACATAATAGAGTGCATTGATGCCAATATATTGCTAGAATGAAACTCATCTAAAATATTCCAAAATATTTTAAACATCATGCGAATTTCACCAATACAACCTACTAACATCATAACATTTTCAAACCCATACCTTGCAAATGTTTCAAGTAATCTTGCCCTCTTTGAGAAATGAGGGTCTCTCATGTTATCCAACTTTTCAAAGCTTTTTACCATGACATAAAGTACCTCTCTCATAATCTGATCATCATGAAAATCAAAGCCAGCTATGATCCTCATCATTTCACTAATGCAAGAGAGAGCTGCAAGTCTTACCACCTCATCATGATGTCTCAATAATCGGGGATTCACCAATGAATCAAACACTGGAAATAACGCTGTTTGCATCTCATAAGTATTTGAATGCTCAACCTTGCCTAAATAAGTGTCCAACTCCTCCAAAATTTTTAGAGTGTCATCTGCTTGCTGAAATGGATGATCTAATTTCTTCTTTGCATTGTGCATGCTTTCTTCCAAATCTTTGACCCCTCTTAGAGCCATACTGATAATCGAATTGAACCTGGAACTACCCAACAGAATGGCAAGACATTAGTTCTGATGTGCCCAACAGGATGGCAGGAATTTAGCTCTGATACCACTGTGATGTCCCCTACTTAGGGGCTCCTTTATCTGCACAAAAGCTCTGATACCACTGTAATGTCCCTTACTTAGGGGCTCCTTTATCTGCACATAAACTCTGATACCAAAGACCAAAGCTCTGATCATAGATACAAACTGCAGAGTAGATTCAAGTATGCATAAACAAATTACAGATCTTATCATTCATTCAGATGATTACAAAAGATATCCTTCCAAACTATTACAATTACAGTCCTTCCTTATGCATATAAAAATGAAATACAGTCTTAAAACTCTGGCTTAGCAAAATTGGAAGTGAAAACTGGATTCTGGAAGGTCTCGGCCTTTTTGTGTCGACACACAGACGCCGTCGTCGGTCCATATATCGCCGACGTCGGTCCCTATCGTTCGGCTTTTTGCCGACGTCGGTCTTCAGTCGACCGATGTCGGTCTCTGTAGCCCTCTGTCCGCCGAGGTTGGTGCCTGAGCTGATCTGAACGGACTGTACAGATTTAGTACAGCCGCCAACCTGTCTGTTCTTAACCCCTGATTGCTGAACACCCTGATCTGAAGATATACTATTCTAATACAGAATATTTCTATCTGTATAATTTATTGAATCAAAACTAAATAAAGAAAATACCTGGAAAGCTCTGTGATAAACTTCTGTGTGAAGTTATCTCTCAACCCTGGAATTCTGTGATAACTTCTGGATGAAGCTATCTCTCAGATCTGTATCTCTGTGATAACTTCTGGATGAAGCTATCTCTCAATTTGGCAATAAATCAGCTGATATCTCACAGCCTCTAAATCACACACAATGAAGAGGGAACGTTCTCCACTGCAATAGAATCCTGGAACCCTTGGCTCAGTCTTCACAGAAGAATTTCTTCAAAATCAATAATCAATCCATACATAATCAATAATGGCCTCCATGTGAAACCCTTATACCCTCAAAAGATATGCTTGCCCTAATTAGGGTTTTCTTAAATTAACATTAGGGTTTCTAATTTAAAATTAGACCAAATAATTAATAATTAATAATTAATTATTAATGAGACCAAATAATTAATATTTGATTAAATCAATCAAATATTAATATCTCCCTCAATATACGTCGGATCCTCAAACCGATCGAAGCAGGTGAATCAGGGAGTGATTCTGCACATGACCATACCAAAATAAAGGTGCTCCACTACATGTCAAATATCCCTAAATAATAGGAGCATCAAGCAAACATGTCTGAAAGACCCTGAATGAAAACCAAATGTAGAAATTCTGTGAATCAAAGTTAAGCCAAGCTCCATTATGACCCTCTATCCATCCTATTAGCCTACGAAGGTCGTATAATAGGCTAATCATCAAATCTGTCAATGTCCACGAAAAAGGGGACATGACATGGAATTAATTTTTGAGGTCCTAACATCTCCCAAGGTCATGGATTTCATGCCATGAACCTAAAGATAATATGTAAAGTGTAAATTCTCCTTCAAAATAATGATTGACTATTTTGGTTCCTCTATCCCTAAAAGCGGAAAATAGAGACCCTAGGGATTTTTTGAGATAACATATGTCATGATATAATGAGTTATCAATGATATTTATTGGTTCACCTTTTATTCCTATCTATATAAATTTCCTATTCCAATTTTTGAGTCAAAAGGGGGAGTGGAGATGGAGTTTTAACACCCTCAAAGTTGTCAAAAACCACTGAGTGTTGACAGTGAATTCTATAGGGGTGTTAGTGAAAATTTGATTTTGCACCTCATATGAGAGGTTGTAAACTATTTCATCAAGTTAAAACAATATCAAATAGTCCAAATCACAATCCTAAGCTAAGGTGACTGAAAAAAGGTAAGGTTTGATGTTTTGACCCCAAAATAGGCCTCCCTTATCTATACAGGCCTAAGAACACTCATCTACAACATGCTTAGCAAAGGTTCACCTCAATTGGGCATATAATGATAAACGTTGAAATTTTGAGGTAAAGTTGGATATTTTTATGGTACTATGCCTAAATTGGATATAATTATTGCCAATCACATGACCTAGGTGACCCCAAACTAACCTACATACCTAAAGTCCATAAAACATAGTCATGTAAGAAATACAGTTAGTAAGGTAGAAGTAAGGATTCCTTCATAAGAGAAGATATTGTGTTGGTAAATTTTGGCTTAGAAAAGTGAAAATTGACCCTAGGGATCTTATGTAAAACCCAATACATATAATACAAGGGTGAACGAGGCCAAATGATTATCTACAGGGAGGATAAATTGTCTCAGTCAATTCAAGGAATGAGAGAAGGACCTTAAGTGAGGTCTAATAGTCATTCAGTTTAAAATTGTGAACCTATGCCATGATTTCATGGTTATGGGAGGTATGAATGACCCCCAAATTTCATAAAAATCTCAAAATAATCCATAAAAGCTCTAAACATAGTCAAAAGTGAAGTTGTCTCAGTGAGAGTTTTTGTAGGTAGTCTTGTGTTTGCAAAAGCATAGTGATTACTCAAGAGGTAAAATTGTTGGAGAGATATTTTTAAAACATATTATTTGGTATTGAATCTTGTATAAGTCTTTTGCATAAGCATATGACTGGGTAAGAGTCTCTATTTTCCATAAAACACAGTCCATTCCCACAAATACCTTGTATAGACTATCTAAGAAGGTCTACCTAGGAATTTCAAGAATTTTAGTGGTATAGAATCATCATAAAGGGTTGAAGTTTTGTGAATATAATCATTGATAGGTATATAATCCTATTAAATTTTTGGTTTTAAATAGAAGATAGGGGAGATGCCCCCAGTTCTATCTCAAATAGGGGGCACTCCTTTCATGTTTGAAGAGACAACCTTGAGAGAAGTATGATGGCACATGGACCAGAAGCATTAGAGCACACCAAGATGATTTTTATATTTGATACACATATAAATCAACATGGGAAAAAAATTATGAAGTTTGGAATACAAGTAGGTTGGTCTAAACATGAGGACATGTAGGCAGGGCAGCTAGGCAACATACAAGTATAGCTTCAAATGGAAGGTCACTTCAGTTTCCAACCTTTGACAAGCACTCCAATGATTTTTTTCATGTATGTAGAGGTATATTGGAAAGGTAAAAACCATGGAAGGTAGGGGTAATCATCAGAGAAACTTACTTGAACCTAAGGTTTTAGGCAAACCCATTAGAAAGGTCTAGGCCTAATTACAAATGGGTGGTCATCTTCACTTCCAGATCTTGATGAGATTTTTTGATGATTATGTTGGGTGAATATTTTTTCACCAGCTAACTAATGGGAAAAATAGGTCTCTTCTACCACAACATGGGAGATTGGTCGACCAAGTGTGCAGGTTTACCACATCAAAAGGGGATAAATCTCTCTTCTCATCAAGGGGAGGTTCCCTGTAAATATGAGGAGTTATATACTATATATATGTAGAAAATAACACTTAGGGTAGGATAACACCATCCATATCTCTTTTTTCAGAGATGATGTTCATAAAAAAAGGATAAGTCTTGGTGTTGACCAATTTTTGCCCAACAGTTGCTTGGTTCAAGCTTCAAGTTTTTCGGCCTTGGTTCAATCAACTAAGTTCAATGCAGTTTTCAATCGATATAGTTCAAACAGTTCAGCAAACTTTGGTTCAACAAAATTTCATTGCTCAATTCAAATGTCTCAATTCAATAGCATTAAACCATTGAACCATTGAACCAATTTTGGTTCAATGGCTTGGTTCAATGAGCTTAGTTCAAAGCGAGTGGTTCAATATTCAATTCGATTAGTTCAACGCACAATGGTTGAACCATTGAACCATTGAACCAATTTTGGTTCAACACATTGGTTCAATGCCCAGTTAAATAGATCACTTGGTTCATCGGCCTAGTTCATCAGTCGGCTCATTGGCAAGTTCATTGGTGCGCAATGGTTGAACCACTTAAACCGTTGAACCATTTTTGGTTCAATGGCTTGGTTCAAGTGTATGCCAGATGGCTGAAGGGCAATTCAAAGTTCAAATGCCCTTGCAGAGGGCAGGCACTTAAAGGAGAAGGTAGCGAAAGGAAGATAGATTTTGTCTAAGTCCCAAATTCCTTCAGACCTTTTGTTTGAAGGAATTCCCTCAGACAAAAAGTCTGAAGGAATTCAGGTTGCAGTTCAAAGCAAAGGCCGGGGCAAAGTCTCTATAGACAAAATGTTCACGAGAAAATGTCCATAGACAAAAGTTCATGGGAACTCAAGAATTAATTTGAAAGGGCACAACGACCCACTAAAGGACCCCGAAGGGCAGGTGCCCTTGCAGAGGACTCTTGGCCAAATGAGGGGCACTTTCAAAGGCCGAAGGTGCTAGGAAGGGACTTTAAGCAAAAGAGTACCCATAAAAAGGGCTGAGGAAGACAAAGCTAACAAAGGACCTGATGACATTTTGCTGGGAATGGTGACATCCCAAAGGCCATCAAATTCAAGGAAGCAAATTAGATGTTTGTTTTCAAAGCAATGACGGTCGTGTGAATGTCAAAATTGACATAATGAAATAGCCATTTGCTTTCAAATTGAAAGGATGCTAGCCATGAAAGGAGGCCTAGAAATGCAGCGACCTACTAGAATTTTTCCCTTGAGGGACGAAGGCGCCAAAAGAGACAAGATAGGGAAAAGACAAAGTGCCAAGCAGGGAGCAGGTAGTTAGTCCAAGTGGTGAAAAGAAGCACCGATTTGAGAAATGACTCTAGCAGATGAAATAGTGGCTAAAAATTGACCACTAGAAGACACGAACAACCAACCATGCCCTCTTTTTTCTTCATTTCATATTTATGAGTAGACAAGCTGTGTAGGTGCCTTTAAGAAGCAGCCTCACTAAATGAAAAAGTAGCGTGGCCATGTCAAAAAATGCCTGAAGTCAAAGCCAAGGTCGATACAACATTTATTTTTTGGCAGCCTGCTCTTCCCAATGAAGGAACACAAATCGGCCACTTGTAAAAAGGGGTGCCAAAAGGCCTCCTTTCTTCTCTTATATATTGAGGACTTGTCATTTTGAAAAGCATCTTCCACATTTGTAAGGGTAGCCCTGGCAAAATTTTCACTTGAATCAATAAATGCATTTTTTTATCTCTATCTTGGATAGATATTTTTTTGTATGTCTTGAGTGTTAGTTTGTGTTTAGTCATTACTTCTGGATGCTTTCATAGGTCTAACACCAACATATCTATTTTCTATAAGGCACCATTTCTACAGCCGGTAAGGAGAGTTCTACTTGGAAGTAAAGAACAGAAGAAATTACTTGCAGTGTGCATCTCACAGCACCTAGGTCGATCTCTATTTCTATATTTTCATTAAAGCCTCCCTAATAAGTTCTTACAGCCTGGTCCTTATGACAAGTGTGAAGTGTATGTATGCAATTGTCTGATTTTAGTGTGAGGGTGAGAAGGTCATTTCATTTTGGTGCATCGCCTCCTTAGAGTAGTTTGTTTTCTTGTAATCTTCCTCCCTTTTCATCCCCCCCATTAAATAACTATATATATATGTGTTAACACTTACTGGAATGAACATGATGCATCAAAGGGAGCTAGTCCTTATCTAGAGACTCTCCCCTCTAGCTTTGCCAGTCCCACAGGTGAGAGGGGAGTTTCCATAGTTGTGTGAAGAAGGTATGAGCTCGACCTCCTACCCAGGGTGCAATCTTCTGCGTCAACAGTTTTAGCACACCAGGTAGGACTCAATTTTTACAACTCAAAAAAGGTTTCAAGATTGATGCTGGTCCTATTACAACAAACCAAAGATTTCTAGCATTTGGTGACTCCACTAGTAAGAGCTTAAGTTTTCCATTCAAGACCAGTTTCTTAACTTTCTATGCCTAAGGTCACCACACGGTCTGCTTCTAAAGGGGTTCCCTTTGATTTCATTGAGTTGCCTTTGAACTCAGCAAAAAGACTAAGGTTTGAGAAAACCCATCCTTATTCAACAAGCCACCCTCCCAGACCTGTTGTAAGGGATGCATACATAGCAGAGCTGTAGTTATAGCTCATCCCAATTATGACATTGCCCTTTATGGCTTTCCATGGTCAAAGCCCCTTGAATATTCCATGTTATGATCCAATCCCAAGAACAACCCTAAAAAATGTGCCTTCTTTCGATGGAGAGGGACCCATCATAGTCATTGAGAACATTAGGAATATTGCTAACCTCTGCAATATTCACAATGTCATGGAAGAAAATATTGCCATCAGATTGCTGGCATTATCTCTCAAAGGCAAGTCTCTTGACTGGTATGGGACCTTGCCTGTAAATTCAATCCATTCCTGGAATAAATTGGGTACTCAATTGACAGACTGTTTTGTGGAAAAGAGCGATAACCTTTTGCTTGCTAAGTAGCTAACGACCATAAAAAGAGCCCCACACAAGTATATGCAAGATTTCAACATGTAGTTTTAGAAGACTTAGGATATAATCCCCATTTTGGTAAGACTGACTCCCAGCTATGCTTTCTTGTATTATTTAAAAGCATTAAATAGTGATATTGCTGTGATGATACAATCCATGGGAGGGCATATACTGCCTGCTGTTTATGACATAGCCATAGAAACTGAAAATTGCTTAGTACAGGCAGGGAAAATAGCCCCTAGACCTCACATGCCACTTTTCCTAGAAATGTTACCTTCGATTCAAGCCATTACTCCCACATTAGCTTCTTTACCTAGCATAGAGAAACCAACCGCTGTTCCATCCAATGAGCTTCATGAAGTTAAGAGTTTATTGCAAAGCATGTCAAACAAACTTATAGCTCTTAAAAGGTAGTAAGCTCAAAGCAACAGACCAAATCAGGGATACCAGCATTATGGTCAATCCCCTAGACCCCCTTTTCAAAACTATAATCAAGGGCAGGGTCAGCTCACTCAGACCAGGCCATTTCAAGGTTATAGTCAAGGCACCCCTTCATCATCTAAAGTCATGGTGCCTGTTCAAAATAATTTGGTACAGGAACAACCAAGTTATTCAACCATGGGATATGGTTAGGAACAAACTGTATATACAAATGAGATGATGGGTTATTTCTAGAATGCAGACAATCAGGCAGCCACTCATTCCCAGATTTTTGAGGCTCCAACACAACCCAACACAAATAGCAATTAGGCCCAGCCTGATTCTTCCCTCATGAATCATCTGGAAGGGGAATTTTATTCAGTGAATTATGTAGGTGCTGTAGACAATCAAGCTGACTGTGTTGTAGCCAACACAAGATTCAAGAGAAGAGTGATGGGAGAAGCCCAAGATACCACCCAAGCGGCAGCAACACCTTCTACATCACACTCAAATCAAAAGGCCCCAAACTTTAGACAACCGTTTGTTCCTTCCGCCCCTCAGCCTGCAGCTCAGGTTGGAATTAGTCCCAAAGAAAGCTTGAAGGGAGGTAGTCCCTAGCTCAATATAGTGGACTAGATGAAGAAGCTACATATGAACATCTCTTTATGGGATTCATTGTCTCTAATAAGATAGAAAGACACGCTACAAAGGGAATTGCATGAGCTGGATCGACAAGCTGTCCCAAAAAGCATCGATAATGGCTTGATGATGAATGGATAGCCTTCCACTTCTGGCCATGTAAAGAAAGAAAAGAAAATTCCCCCTTTCTATGTGTCCTTGGTTATAGGGGATTTCTTGGTGCACAACTACATCATCGACAGTGGGGCTAACACCTCAGTGATGCCCAAGTGCATAGCTGACAAGATGGGACTGAAATATGAAGAGATGAATAAGGGAGTCCTGCAGCTAGATGGGACACTTGAAAAAATAGTTGGGATTTTGAAGGGTTTAAGCTTGACATTGCATGCTTGCCCAACCTTCTCAATTTCCCATGATATAGTGGTAGTAGATGTTCCTCCTTATTTTGCAATTTGCTTGTCCAAAGACTTCACGTCAAAGATAGGTGGGTATCTAGTAGCGAATTGGTCATATCTAGTTTTTAGAACCAAGTATGGGACCAAGGTGAAGATCAAATCTGAGCCACTCTATAAGGACCATCTAGAGCCATATTCACCCAAGGTAGCGAATGTTAGTTACACCATTATTGACCCAGAAGAGTCCCATACAGACTAATCTCTATCCTCTGCTCTTGAAGGAGTTGCAGACCTACTCTTGGATGAGTAGGGAAATGATAACTTCAAGCATGATCCTTACAAGTTCATAGAGGAGATAGACCGTGGAGTCTATTGCATGCACGAAGAGGGTACCTTCATACCAAATGTAATGAAGGTGAGCCAAGAGGACCTAGGCCTATGGTAGCTATATATTTTGACAGTTTCAGAAGTAGGTTGGGAGCTGGTGGTGGAGTAATGTTAGTCTCCCCTTCAAAGGAGAGATACTTTTTAGCTTTTTATTTCTAATTTTCTTGCACAAGCAATGTTGCAGAATATGAGTCCCTTATCCATGGTCTAGAATGGGCAAGAAAAAGAGGGATCAAGGAGTTACAAGTTTTGGGAGACAATAAGCTAATTGTAAATCAGGTGAAAGGCTAGAATCTGACCAAGAATTCCTTGCTAAAGTCCTACAAGCATAGGGTCTAGGACTTGGTGGAAGATTTCCTTACTTTCAATATCACCTCCATTCTTAGAGAGCAGAACAAACAAGCAGATAGGCTTGTAGAAATTGGTGCTCAGTTCAATATTTCCAAGGAGATAAGTTGAGACTGTGGTTCACGCTACTTGAAGGTGGTAGTTTGGCCCTCCGTCCCTAACAACATTAAAAATTGGCAAGTTTTTGAAAATGACCAGCAAATAGCTTTCTTCTTGCAGGAGGAAGCTGAGTTCACAACACAGAACCAGGTGAAGCTGCAGCAGAAATATGGAAACTAGATTGTTCAATTGAAGAATAATAAGCTCCTTAAAGGTTTGGTCACTCTTGAGAGCATCTTCAATGGAGATGACCAAATAAGAAATGACAAGGCATGCATCACAACTAAGGAGGAGAATTGCAAAAGGGTCGAGATCTTCAAGGACAAACTGCTTGCGCTTGGAAAAGTCTACATGATTCAAGAAAGGCAGACTTTCATTTTGTTGTGTCAAGAGTTTGCTAATGTTTTTGTGTGGGATTACAGTGATTTGAAGGGCTTTGACCCAAGACTCACTCATCACATCATCAAATTAGAAGAAGGCACCAAGCCAGTCATGCAAAAGTAGAGACCCATCAACCTGATGATTGAGCGTCTCATGCAGAGGGAATTGGCCAAATTGATTGAGTTCAAGATTATATTTCCAATCAAACATTCCTCTTGGCTAGCCAATCTTGTTCCTGTTCGAAAGAAGAATGGGGAGATGAGGCTATGTGTCAATTTTAGAGACCTTAATAAAGTCTCTTAAAAAGACCATTACCCCCTCCTAAGCATGGAGCGAATCATTTAGAAGGTAACAGGCAGTGAATGTTTCTCCCTCCTGGATGGTTATTCAGGGTATAATCAGATTCTGGTACAAGGCTGTGACCAGCACAAAATAACCTTCACTACTAAATGGGGAACATTTGCCTACAAGAAGATGCCATTTGGGCTATCTAATGCTGGTGCTACCTTTCAGTGAGCCATGGATATGGCTTTTAGAGGCTTGATAAATAACAATGTGCTGGTATACCTCGATGATGTGGTGATGTTCTCCAAAGAAGTGGGCCACCACATACAACACCTCAGACAAAATTTTGAAAGGTGAAGGGAGTTTGGCATCTCTCTTAACCCGAAGAAATGTGTGTTTGTTGTTCACAAGGGGAAACTCCTTGGCCACATCATTTCTAGGGAAGGTTTATCCATTGACCCTGAGAGAGTTCGTTCTATCCTGGAGATGTCCCTACCTAAGCAAAAGAAAGGCCTATAGAGTTTTTTTGGCAAGATAAATTTTATTCAGAGATTCATTTTGAATTTTGTAGAGATAGTTAAGCCACTAACCTCTATGTTAAGGAAAGGTGAGGAGTTCAAGTGGACAACACAAAAGAAGGACAACTTTGAATCCATCAAGCAGGCCATAACCCAGTCTCCTACTTTGATCATCCTCGACTTCAACAAAGACTTCAACCTCTACACTTTTAGTAATGAAGAGGTGATCTCTGCCATGCTTACCCAAGCAAATGGTGATGACCTCGAGCAACCACTTGCTTTTTTAGCCAAGGGCTAGAGGATTTCAAAGTCAAATACACGTATGTAGAGAAGCAAGTCCTGGTAGTAGTGTGGAGCCTAAAGAAATTCAGGCATATGTTGTCTAAGAACAAGATCCACCTCTTGGTTCCACATCCTGGTGTCAAGGATTTCTTGATCAATCAAGACCTAAATGAGAAGAGAGTGGGATGGATTACCAAGGTGATGGAGTATGATGTAGACATCAAGATCACCAAGCTGGTGAGAGGAAGAGGCCTGTGCGAATACCTTGTTGCAGACTTCAAGTAGAAAGGGGAAGACAACTTATTAATTCATGATGTAGCTGCAACAGAAGAACTAGCTATCATAAAGGATTGGACATCAAACCTGAGGCATTTTCTCCTCACTGGTGAGTGCCCACGGGGTCTTGATAAGACTAGAAGAAGGTACTTCAGGCTCTAGTCTCTCCCTTATGTTCTAGTTGATGGAGTATTGTTTAGGAAGGATCTCTCTGGGGTCCTTCTAAGATGCATTGACCCAAACCAGGCTGATAAAGTACTATCTGAGTTCCATGATGGGCCAGCAGGCGGTCATTTCGCTCTTAGAGCTACTGCAATAAGGATAATGAGAGCTGGCTATTTTTGGCCTAATCTTTTTAGGGACACCCATGCCTGGGTCAAAAAGTGCCAGAAGTGTGCACTTTTTGATGGGAAACAATGGTTGGCTACCATGCCTCTATAGCCCATTCAAGTTGAACAACCATTCATGCAGTGGGGCCTAGATTTCATAGGGATGATCAATCCTCCCTCCAGTTCTAGACACAAGTGGGTCCTAACCACCACGAACTATTTTACAAGGTGGGTGGAGTTTGTTGCTTTGAAGGAGGTAAATGAAAGTGCGGTCCTAGATTTTTATGTGGACCTGGTGACAAGATTCAGGGTCCTGGCCACCATAATCTCAGATAATGCCTTGGATTTTCTAGGAACCAAAACAAGTGAATGGGCACTGAGGTATGGTATATATCTCAACACTTCATCCAATTATTACCCACAGGGGAATGGGCTGGTTGAGTCCACCAATAAAAATTTGATCAAGATCATCAAGAAGACCATGGAAGAAAATTAGAGGACTTAGCATGCCAAGTTGAAAATAGCTCTGTGGGCTGATCAAATCACTCCAAAGAGAGCAATCATAAATTCTCCATATACACTCATATATGGAAGGGAAGCTAGGCTTCCCATCTCACTTGAATTGCTAGCATTGGACCTCACTTGCTAGCTGCAATTAGAAGAAGGAAATAACATGGAGGTTAGGCTATGCAAGCTGATAAAGCTCTAAGAGATCAGGGACCGGGCTATGGCTTCTATCACCAGTCACCAACATCAAACAAAGAGACACTTTGACAAGAAATCTTCATCAAAAGATTTCTTTGAAGGAGACATTGTCTTGAAATGGGATGAAGACTGAGCTAAGCCTGGAAAGCATGCAAAATTTGACGCCCTATGGAGTGGTCCATACATAATCACTCAGGGCAAGCAACATAATGCATTCCAACTCTCCAGGTTGGACGGTGAAAAATTACATATCCCAGGAAATGAGATATATCTTAAGCATTTCCACTGACCCCTTTTTTTGTCATGTATATATTTCCCTTGTGTTTCCTGCTTTCCCTAAGTGCTTTCTGCACACATTAGTAGTTTTCTTAGTCTTGTGTGTGTTTTTATTTCCTTGGAGGTAAACTTGCATGACCGGTTCTAGATTTACCAGAACTATTGTTGGTTTTTAGATTACCATCTGACTCTGGGCCCAATGGACTATAGGGCAACTAGTCTCTAAGCATAGCAAGCATGCTTCCCCTGGGGGTCGCTAATTTGTTGACCAATTTTTGCCTAACAGGTGCTTGGTTCGAGCTTCAAGTTCTTTGGCCTTGGTTCAATCAACTAAGTTCAATGTAGTTTTCAATTGACATAGTTCAAATAGTTCAGAAACCTTTGGTTCAACAAAAGTTCATTGCTCAGTTCAAATGTCTCGATTCAATAGTGTTGAACCATTGAACCAATTTCAGTTCAATGGCTTGGTTCAATGAGCTTGGTTCAAAGTGAGTGGTTCAATATTTAGTTTGATTGGTTTGGTGTGCAATAGTTGAACCATTAAACCATTAAACCAATTTTGGTTCAACACATTGGTTCAGCACCTGGTTAAATAGATCACTTGGTTCATCAGCCTAGTTCATCAATCAGCTCATTGGCAAGTTCATTGGCGTGCAATGGTTGAACCACTTAAACCATTGAACCATTTTTGGTTCAACAACTTGGTTTAAGGGTATGCTAGATGGCTGAAGGGCAGCTCAAAGTTCAAATACCCTTGCGGAGGGCAGGCACTTAAAGGAGAAGGTAGTGAAAGGAAGACAAATTTTGTTTAAGTCCCAAATTTCTTTAGACCTTTTGTCCGAAGGAATTCCTTTGGAAAAAAAGTCCAAAGGAATTTAGGCTGCAGTTCAAAGCAAAGGCTAGGGCAAAGTCTCTATGGAAAAAATGTCTGTAGGAAAATGTCCATAGACAAAAGTCCGTGGGAACCTGGGAATTAATTCGAAAGGGCACAACGACCCACCGAAGGACCCCGAAGGGTAGGTGCCCTTGTGGGGGACTCTTGGCCAAATGAGGGGTACTTTTAAAGGCTGAAGGTGCTAGGAAGGGACTTCAAGCAAAAGAGTACCCATAGAAAGGGCTGAGGAAGACAAAGCCTGTAGACAAAGCCAGTGAAAGACCCGATGACATTTTGTCAGGAATGGTGACGTCCCAAAGGCCATCAAATTCAAGGAAGCAAATTAGCTATTGGTTTTCAAAGCAATGACAACCGTGTGAACGTCAAAATTGACATAATCAAATAGCCATTTGCTTTCAAATTAAAAGGATGCCAGCCATGAAAGGAGGCCTAAAAATGTAGTGACTTGCCAAAAGTTCACCCCTGAGGGCCAAAAGAGTCAAAAGAGACAAGATAGGGAAAAGACAAAGTGCCAAGAATGGAGCAGGGAGTTAGTCCAAGTGGCGAAGAGACGTGCCGATTCGAGAAGTGACTCTAGCAGATGAAACAATGGCTGCAAATTGACCACTAGAAGATGTGAACGGCCAACTGTTCCCCCTTTTTTCTTCATTTTATATTTATGAGCAGACAAGCTGCATAGGTGCCTTTAAGAAGCAACCTCAGTTAATGAAAAAGTAGTGTGGCCATGTCAAAAAATGCCTGAAGTCAAAGCCAAGGTCGATATAGCATTTATTTTTTGGCAGCCTGCTCTTCCCAATGAAGGGATGCAAATGGGCCACTTGTAAAAAGGGGTGCCAAAAGGCCTCCTTTCTTCTCTTATGTATTGAGGACTTGTAATTTTGAAAAACATCTTCCACATTTGTAAGGGTAGCCTTGGCAAAATTTTCACCTAAATCAATAAACACATTTTTTACCTCTATCTTGGATAGATATTTTTGTGTATGTCTTGAGTGTTAGTTTGTGTTTAGTCATTAATTCTTGATGCTTTCACAGGTCCAGCACCAACATATCTATTGTCTACAAGGCACCATTTCTATAGCTAGTAAGGAGAGTTCTACTTGAAAGTAAAGAACAGAAGAAATTACTTGTAGTGTGCATCTCACAGCGCCTAGGTCGATCTCTGTTTCTATATTTTCATTAAAGCCTCCCTGCCAAGTGTGAAGTGTATGTATGAAATTGTCTGATTTTAGTGTGAGGGTGAGAAGGTCATTTCATTTTGGTGCATCACCTCCTTAGAGTAGTTTGTTTTCTTGCAATCTTCCTCCCTTTTCATCCCCCCATTATATACCTATATATGTGTGTGTGTGTGTGTGTGTGTGTTAGCACTTATTGGAATGAACATGATGCATCAAAGGGAGCTAGCCCTTATCTAGAGACTCTCCCCTCCAGCTTCAACAGTCCCACAGGTGAGAGGGGAGTTTCCATAGTTGCATGAAGAAGGTAGGAGCTCGGCCTCCTGCCCAGGGTGTAATCTTCTGCATCAGCACTTGGTGAAATGATAGGAGGCACTTCTCTTCTTTTAGAAGTGGCCTATAGCTGATAGCAAGAATCCTATCAGGTAGGTAACAAGTAACTGTAACAAGGGCACAACAACCAGTAAAATGAGGTGTAGCACAAAGTCTCCTCCTCAACTACCCAAGAGTGAAATACAAATGATAATGAGGGCACAAAGTCATCCCAAGGTCCTTTACATAGAAATAGAAAATAGACAAACACACTAAAGGCAATTTTGGCAGCACAAAGTCTTCCCACAGTTGGATTCAAGACACCTTCCTAATTACTTTTACTAATTCTACTTATTTCATTCAATGGAAAAAAATGCCTTTAAAAAATAGACATAAGAACAATTTCCTAAAATGACATAAGCTGTTACAGCACAAAGTCTGGAAGTAACTTGCTTTCTCATTCATATAAAGAAATATGATCAACAATCTGAGCTCAAAGTCTCATTAATCACCTTTCAATTTTGGTAGAGTTTTTCTTCTATATCAGAGAGATCCCCTTTACATAAAATAGGAGATTACAATATATAGTAGCCAAGAAAGGCTTGGCACTTTGTTTCATGGAATGACCCATGCTACATTCAATGCCTTGAATGCATTTTTAGTTTTGTTAGGGGGCCGTGCTGGAACAAGGTGTCTACCTTAACTGTGGCATGTCAGTTCATCTCAAATATCTACTCTTCTCCATGGGTTATCTGGTCTTTCACAAAATATGTATATGGTTGTCCCCTCACTTTTATTCTAAGGGAGAAAAATAGGCTGCACCTTTAATATTTGAAAGCTCAAATATCTACTTGGTGGACTATTCCACCTACTGGAAATAAATCCTACACAGATATTTCTAGTCTTTCCCTCTTTCTGCTGTAATTTGTGCTCTCGGGCTATCTTTTCCCCTTTCTGCTGGCCTTTTTGGTTCCTTCTTTAGCTAGTCGCTGAGTTTGTTTTCAGGTTCAGTGCCATATTTGAAAATCAACAGATATTTCATTGCCTTGAATTTGGCATCCACGTGGACATCATTGGTTCACTATTTCAACGCTTTGGGTGGCCTTCTTGGCTCCTTGGTTCCATCACTTCTCTGGTTCATTCACTTTCTTAGTTCATTCAATTTCCTTTGCTCAGAGTTTTCTTTGAATTGTCAAACCCATTAAACCTTTGAACCATCTTGGTTCAAGGTTCAACGGTTCATCTTCTTTCTTAGGAGCCTTTATTTTCTCTAAGTCTTTAGAGTCCATATAAATGGGTCCATAAAAATCAACCTGGAGAGTCTGTAGAAACCAACTTGTAGAGTCCATAGAATCAAGTCCATAGAAACAGGTCTATAGAGTCCATAGAAATCAAACTATGGAGTCTATATAATCAAGCCTGTAGAGTCCATAGAAATGAGTCTGTAGGACGAGTCTATAGAGTTTGTAGAAATGAACTTGTAGAGTCCATAGAAATAAGTCCATAGAAATCAACCTGTGGAGTCCGTAGAAACCAACCTGTAGATTCCGTAGAATCAAGTCTATAGAAATGGGTCTATAGAGTCTATAGAAACATTCCTTTGGCTTAATGTCTTTGGAACCTCTTGAAGGGAAGGTGTCCCTTCGAGCCTTGAGAAGGTCCATTTCTTGGTCGCTAAGAGCCCCTTTGCAAGGGTAGGGCCCTTTGGGGTCCTTCGGGGTCCTTCAAACAGTCTTCGACTTCAATTCCTTCAAACAAAATGTCTGAAGGAATTCCTTCAGACATTTTGTTTGAAGGAAATATTCCCTTGCCTTAGCCACTTTCCATCAGGCTTTTGATCATTCCTTCAAACAAAATGTCTGAAGGAATTCCTTCAAACATTTTGTCTGAAGGATTTGCCTTGTAAAATTTTCCACAAAAAATCTTTCTAAAAGATATCTCTGTGTCCGCTTTTGTTTGCTTCCCTCTACAAGGGCACTTGGCCTTTGGTTCACTACCCTCCACAAGGGCACTTTCCCTTTGGGCTTTGGGGCACTCCTTTGAACCATTCAATTAAACCGAATGATTGAACCAACTTTGGTTCAATGGTTTAATTTTGTGTTTCGCTCATTCAATTGATCTCTTGAACTAGCCACTTTGAACCAATCTCATTGAACTCATTGAACCTTTTTTGGTTCAAGGTTCAATCATTCAACGGTTCAATCTTCCTTCTTTTCGCTAAGTCTTTTGAAGCCATTAAACTTGTTGGAGCAGTTGAACTTTGAAATTTTGCTGAAGCGCTTAACTTCTTTAAGCTTGCTAACATTGTTGAACCTTTGAACTTTTTGGAAGCAGGGTTCAATGGTTCAATGGTTCAATCCTTTGTTTGAAGCTTGCTGATGGACCTTTTGGTTGAACCTTGGCATTGAACCAAGCTTTAAATTGCCTAAGTGTTGGGAACTTGTTTCTTTGAGAGAGCTCGCCCATTGAAGTCATTGAACTTGTTGAACCTGCTAGCACTTAACTGAAAAAGCTTGAATAATGAGGAATTTGAATACTCAAAATAATTTTTTGAGAAGGAAAGAGAGAATTTTGGCCTACAAAAATATCCCAAAAAGAAAGGCACCAAAAACAAAAATGAAAATGAAAAGCACAAAATAAAACTAAAGACTATACAAATATATATATGTACAGATGATCTTATTTGATACTTCAAGAATTGAAGTACTTCAGATGTTGCCCATTGTGAGGCAGAGAAAAGGGCATGCCATCTTGATACTTCAACATGAAACTATTTTCACCATTGAGTTGATGGATAGTAAATGGGACTCTCCATAGGGAATCAAACTTCCCATGCATTCCCTTTAGTTCTCTTTTCTTGTTCCATAACAACACTTGATCTCCAATCTAGAAATCACAAGTTCTTGCTTTTTGGTCAAAGAGCTTCTTCACCAGACTTTGATGCATGGAAATTTTGTCCACCACCATAGTTCACTACTCATCCATCTCAGTTAAACACATGATTCTCTTATCAATGGAGCTTTCATATGTGTGATCTTTGATCACCTTTACCAATTTTAGTGCTGGCAATTATAGGGTGATTGGTATCTCTGCTTTTAAACCATACAAAAGTTGGAAAGGTGACACACCTATTACCCTCTTGGGTGTAATTCTATCTGCCCATAAAGCATCAACCAATGCTTTATGCCAAGTTCGTTGGTTCTCATCCACCAGCTTCTTGATGATGGTCACCAAATTCTTATTGCTTGATTTAGCTTGGCCATCCCTTGGGGGAAATAATCAGAAGAGTGGGAGAGGGTAATCCAATAGTAAAAATATAATTGAGTGATCTCATGAGAAGAGAAATAGGCTACATTATCTTTGATGATCTTGGTTGGGACCCCAAACTTAGAAATGATGTTTTCGTTAAGGAAATCACATACCACTTCTGAAGTAGCATGTTTGATTGGAATTAATTCCACCCATTTGGTGAAGTAATCTATGGATGTGAGGACATAATCATGTCCATCACTTGAAGATGGGTTTAAAGCACTAATGAAATCAACTCCCCATTGCTAAAATGGCTCTTTTATCACCACTGGCTTAAGAGGCAGAGCAACTAACTTGGGTCTTCCAATAAACTATCAACACAGTTCACACCTTTGTACCCATTTGTATGCATCTTGAAATAAAGTAGGCTAGTAATACATGTCTCATAGAATCTTATGGGCAGTTACAGGAGTATAAAAATGTCCTCCATAAGCTAGATTATGGAAGGACTTCAAAATTTGGTTCTATTGTTCTTTATCTATGTAGTGAAGGAACACTCCATCAAGGCTCTTCTTATACAGGCCATTGTCCCATAAGACAAAATTGGTAGCTTTCAATTTAACAGTCCTCCTTTCTTTATGAGACAGGTGAGTGGGACACTCACCATAAGTAAGGAAATGAGCAATACTTGAATACCACTCATTTGTGGTGGAGACAAAGAGGATTGTTGGCATGTCTTCCACTTCTATTTCTTCATGCCCTACTTCTTTGGGTCTATTGTTAGTAATCAATTGGCAAAGGTCCCTTCCCCGTACAAGCTTCATTGGTTTTATAATGAGATAAAACTCCTAGATTTTAGAAATCTAGTTGCCCCTTTTAGTTCCAAATTCCTACTGAGTTAATATAGATTTAACTATGGTATCAAGAACCAGGGCAGTAACTTGTAAATTCAGGATGTAAAAATAGAAGTTCTTTACTGCCTTTACCACTGCATAAGCATGCTTCTCCATGTTTGAATACTTCAATTCATGAGCTTTGAGTGGAAAACCCATGAAGGATATGGGAGATTCCACACCTTCTTTGTTCTGTTGAACCAACATTGCTGAAAGCATGTGCTCAGAAGCATAACTATACACTATGAAATCCTTGGTATAATCTGGACAAACTAGAATTGGGGTGTAGGCAATAGCTACCTTGATGTCTTGAAATGCCAATTTTCCTTCTTTAGTCTAGTTGAAGGTGGCCTTTCCCTTCATCATGTTTACAATATGGTGAGTCTTCTCAGCAAACTTGGGGATGAACCTTCGTAAAAAATTCACTTTTCTGAAGAAAGAGTGAACTGCAGTCTTACTTGTGGGCAGGGTAAGCTCCTAGATGGATTTGACTCTTTTTGAGTCAATCTTTATGCCTTATTAGGATATAATGTGTCTGAGAAGTTTCCCTTTTATTACTCCAAAAATAAACTTCTTGGGATTTAGAGAAATGCCATTTTGGTAGCATTGTTCCAACACTTGTTACAAATGGTGCACATGATCAGGGTGATGCTTGGAAAAAATGGTCAAGTCATCAAGGTATACCATGATGAACTTACCTATTTCATCTTTGAAATCAAGGTCCATTGCTCTCTAGAAAGTGGCACCAGCATTTATCAGGTCAAAAGGCATTCTTTGATATGCAAAGTAGCCCCAAGGCATGGTGAATGCAATCTTATGCTGATCTGCTTCACCAACTTCTACTTGATTGTATCCTGAGAAGCCGTCTAGCATTGATAACATCTTTGAACTGGTCACTATCTAAAGAACTTGGTCCATGATAGGCAGAGGATAGTTACCCTTTAAGGATGATTGATTCAATTTTTTAAAATCTACACAGAGGCAAATTTTGCCATTTTTTTTTCTCATAGGTACTATGTTGGCAACCTATGTGGAATGATGGATTGAGAAGATTATCCTAGCATTCAGCATTTTTTGTATTTTAGACATAATAGTACATGATATCTTTGGATTATATTGCCTAAATTTTTACTTGTAAGGCACCGAATCACTCTTGAGAGGAATTTCATGGTGAATTTATTCAAGCCTGAGTGACTTCAGATCATTATAGGAGTATGCTAGGATATCAATGTATTGACAAAGCATAGCAACAAATTTGAACTTCTCTTTTGGAGTGCAACACTTCCTAATTTTCACCATCTTGGGATTTTCCTTGGTACCCAAATTTATCTGATCAAACTCCTAAGAGGAGCTTGAATCCATTTGTTGTTGTTTGATGAACCTATTGTGCTTGCCAAACAACTTCTAGAGGGAAACTAGGCCTTTTGGGATTTTACTCCCTTTAAGTTGCAGGAATTCTTCACCTACATCTGAACTTGATTTGAAGGTTGGTTCAGGCTTCTGGGGCTCACTGCCTTCGAAGTGAAGCTATTTAAATCTATCTTTTTATTCCAAGAAGGCAATGATTTGGTTGTCACTATTGAACACTTGGTCTAAAGACCAGTTTGATAGTGTACCTGTCTCCTTTAAAATCTGAGTGAGGAACCAAAAGAGTTGCTGAAATAACCAAAGCATCAGCTCAGTTATTGAATTCTTTGGGAATTGTAGAGATGCTAAAAGCATCAAAACATTCAATTTGATCCCAAACTAGATTGCGGTAGTGACACAATCTCTCATTTTTGGTTTGGTACAGGTTTTTGACTTGACAAACCACCAACTCAACATCTCCTTTAGCATGAAGGAGATTGACAACCTTGTCTAGAGTAGCCTTCAATCCAAACAACATCGATTCATACTCAGTAGTATTGTTAGTATTACTAAACTGTAATTTTTATGATGAAGGAATAATATCTCCTTGAGAAGATATCAACACAATCCCAGCTCCTGAACTGGTAGAAAAATAGCTGCCATCAAATTTTAGTATCTAGATATCAGCAAAAACTGACCTTACCTTAGATTTTTCTTCATTTGGAGGGGAGGATTCTTTTTCACTTGCACTACATCCTACTATGTCTTCTACTATTTTATTTGAACCAACTTTCATATTGTCATTTTTAAAAGTTTCATTAGTTAAGACAAGAGCATCCTCTATAGTCAGGAAGTAATTACCCATGCCTGAAGACCAAGTAGAATTTGAGCTTTAGGCACTGATGTCTGCATGATGCCTTTGATTGGGATCCTTGCCTTAGATAGGTCCATACTTAATTCTTCACCAACATCCTTGCAAAAATTTTGCCTAAGAAAGATGTCGTATGAGGCTGAGACATCGACCACCAGGACTGTCATCTTGATTCTCTTGTCTGAGAATGCCACAAATGCAAATTGGGCATCCTTGATTTGTCCCAACAGTGGCACTTATTTTTTCTCCATGCAGAAACATCTCCAAAATGTCTTGGTTAGTGTGAGACCATGGGATTCTACCACTTTAGCAGGCATGACATTATTGGATGCACTTGAGGCTATGATGCAATTATTCAGATGATGTCTATTTATCAACAGGAAGACATAGAATGGTTCAGTCCTTCTGAGAGTAGTAGGAGGAGCAATGACAAGGTTATTTTAGGTGGATGTGGGAGTCAAATTTTGAATAGTTGGTCTTTTAGGGATGGTTTTATTCCTCACACATTCCATTAACTTATCCAACTGCTCAGGGTTGGATTGTAGGAATTCAAATTCAGACATTTGAATCTTAGTTTTCTTGACATGGTCAACCATGTCAAATGTCTAAAATGAATAATGAACAGGGGAAGGGAGTTCATCCTTTTGGTTTTTATGAGGGGGAAGATTGATCTGCAAAATTAAAGTTGAAGGTGAAGGCATGTTTGGAATACTTACTTTTTTAGCAATCACCAAGTCCTTTGGCTAGAAAGGCAGAGTGGTTCCCCGCTTAGCAATTGAAATTGCAAGCTGAGATCCTTTTCCTATTTTGTCCTTATTAGCTTGCTGGGCTAACTAGTTCTTGGACGAGGTGAAAATAGCATATGATCCATCAATTGCTTTACCTTCACTTTTGGGTTCATCCTGGTAATTCAAGAAACTAATATTGGATTCACCAGCTAATTCTTCTTCTCCCTCTATGAAGAGATTAATGTTATCTTTTGAGTTCAAATCAAGCTGGAAGGAGAAATCAGATTCTACTTCAAGATATCTAATTGTTGAATTGGTTGGAGGTGCTTCAATGGCCAATTTTCTCTGAGTGCGAGGAAGATGATTTGGCTGCCCTTGATTCTTGGCAGCATTGCCCACATATGACTGATTGGGGAATGTTCTCCTTGGTATATCTATATATAAAGGAGTAGAAGACATCTCTTGTGCCATTTACTTTTTGAGAGCAAGCAACTCATTTGCCAGCTTTTTCACCATTGGATCAGTGGTGCCTATAGATGGATATTCAGAAGATGAAGAACATTTACCTCTATTAGGATCTCTCCTTATCTTTTTTGCCAAGATAAGGTCATCTTCCACTTCAATATCCAAGTCTTGAGTAGTAACAAGGTCTATGTGACCAGCACGTCTCAATAGAAAACTTATTTTAGGCAGTTATGAGTTGATGAAGAAACATTTAAGATTATCAGGTGTTGGCTGAGCGATCATGGAAATCCTATTCTTTAGCTTGTAAAATTTGGAAATGAAGTCCCTCATAGATTCATGAGGTTCTTTATTCATCTATGTGAGCTGGGCTGGCAAGGCATGCACATCTTCTGTAGGCTTGGAACTTGCTTCAAACTTAGCTTTGAGAGTGTTTTAGTCAGTCATAGTTTGGGCCTACAAATGGTAGAACCAATCTATAGTAGCATCTTGTAATGTTTCCATAAACAACCTGACTGTTACATCCTCATACTCAATGCCTATCACACCACAGGTTATGCTGAAAGCTACAATGTGTTCATCAAGATGAACTCTCCCATCATTAAAGAATTTGGGGAAATTTTTCCTTAATCTGAGTGGAAGCTCATGTAGGGGTGGAGTTAAATTGAGTGGGCCAAAAGAGTTACCCCAGGGGCCTTGAACTGCCATGATTTGATTATGGAAAGTGGGGATAATAAATTTGGGTGGAGTATGTAGAGGCAAAGATCTGCTAATAGCAGAAAAAGAAGCTCTACCTTGTATTGCTGACTTGGTGTTGATAGGAGAAAGAATCCTAGTTCATTGAACTTAAAGTTGTTGAGGAAACAAATCAAAATTTCCCTACTGCACCAACTCAAAAATAGGGTCAACAACACCTTGGGCTCTCTAGCTTGTAGTATAACATGGAGTTGCCAAATTGTAGAATAAAAATGGAAAAGAACTAGCCCTACTTTAGCTTGAAGCTTGAGGCTTCAAACTACTTGTTCTTCCCTAGCAGAGTCACCAAAAACTATTGGGTGAATATTTTGTCACCAGCTAACTGATGGGCAAAACAGGTCTCTTCAACCATAGCAAGGGAGATTGTTCAACCAAGCGTGCAGGTTTACCACATCAAAAGGGGACAAATCTCTCCTCTCATCAAGGGGAGGTTCCCTATAAATATGAGGAGCTATATACTCTATATATATGTAGAAAATAACACTCAGTAGGATAACACCAGCCATCTCTCTTTTTTCAGAGATGATGTTCACAGACAAAGGAAAAATCTTGGTGAAATGACAGGAGGCACTTCTCTTCTTTCAAAAGTGGCCTACAACTAATAGCAAGAATCCTTTCAGGTAGGTAACAAGTAACTATAACAAGGGTGTAGCAACCAACAGAATGAGGTGTAGCACAAAGTCTCCTCCTCAACTACCCAAGAGTGAAATATGAAGGACAATGAGGGCACAAAGTCATCCCAAGGTCCTTTACATAGAAATAGAAAATAGACAAACACACTAAAGGCAATTGTGGCGGCACAAAGTCTTCCCATAGTTGGTTTCAGGACACCTTCCCGATTACTTCTACTAATTCTACTTATTTCATCCAATGGACAAGAATGCCTTTAGGAAATAGACATAAGAACAATTTCCTAAAATGACACAAGCTATTATAGCACAAAGTCTAGAAGTAACTTGCTTTCTCATTCATATAAAGAAATATGATCAACAATCTAAGCTCAAAGTCTCAGTAATCACCTTTCAATTTTGGCAAAATTTTGCTTCTATATCAAAGAGATCCCGTTTATTTAAAATAGGAGATTATAATATATAGTAGCCAAGAAAGGCTTGGTGCTTTGTTTCATGGAATGGCCCATGATGCATTCAATGCCTTGAATGCATTTTTAGTTTTGTCAAGGGGCCATGCTGGAATAGGGCGTCTTCCTTAACTATGGCATGTCAATTTATCTCAAATATCTACTCTTCTCCATGGGTTATCTGGTCTTTCACCAAATATGTAAATGACTATCCTCTCTCTTTTATTCCAAGGGAGAAAAATAGGCCATGACTTTAATGTTTGTAAGCTCAAATATCTACTTGGTGGACTGTTCCACCTACTAGAAATAACTCCTATGCAGATATTTCTAGTATTTCCCTCTTTTTGATACAATTTGAGCTCTTGAGCTATCTTTTCCCTTTTTTTTGGCCTTTTTAGCTCCCTTTTCATTTGGTCATTGAGTTTGTTTTCAGGTTCAGTGCCACATTTGAAAATCAATGGATATTTCATTACCCTAAATTTGACATCTATGGGGATGTCATTAGTTCACTATTTCAATAGTTTGGGTGGCCTTCTCGGCTCCTTGGTTCCATCACTTATCTAGTTCATTCACTTTCCTGGTTCATTCACTTTCCTTTGCTTGGAGTTTTCTTTGAATTGTTGAACACTGAGTTTGTTTTCCCTTTTTTTTGGCCTTTTTAGCTCCCTTTTCATTTGGTCACTGAGTTTGTTTTCAGGTTCAGTGCCACATTTGAAAATCAATGGATATTTCATTACCCTAAATTTGACATCTATGGGGATGTCATTAGTTCACTATTTCAATAGTTCGGGTGGCCTTCTCGGCTCCTTGGTTCCATCACTTCTCTAGTTCATTCACTTTCCTGGTTCATTCACTTTCCTTTGCTTGGAGTTTTCTTTGAATTGTTGAGCACGCTGAACCTTTGAACCATTTTGGTTCAAGGTTCACTCCTTCATCTTCTTTCTTAAGAGCCTTTGTTTTCTCTAAGTCTTTAGAGTCCATAGAAATGGGTCCATAGAAATCAACCTAGAGAGTCTATAGAAACCAACCTGTAGAGTCCATAGAATCATGTCCATAGAAATGGGTATGCAAAGTCTATAGAAATCAACTTGTAGAGTTCATAGAAATGAGTCCTTAAGAATAGGTCTATAGAGCCTGTAGAAATGAACCTACAGAGTCTGTAGAAATAAGTCCATAAAAATCAACTTGTGGAGTCCATATAAACCAACCTGTAGAGTCTATAGAATCAAGTCTATAGAAATGGGTCTATAAAGTTCGTAGAAACATTCCTTCAACTTAATGTCTTTAGAACCTCCTGAAGGGAAGGTGTCCCTTTGGGCCTTGAGAAAGTCCATTTCTTGGTTGCTAAGAGCCCCTCCACAAGGGTACTTACCCTTCAGGGTCCTTGAGGGTCCTTCAGGCAGTCTTCAGCTTCAATTCCTTTAGACAAAATGTCTGAAGGAATTCCTTCAGACATTTTGTCTGAAGAAAATCTTCCCTTGCCTTTGTCACTTTCCATCAAGCTTTTGATCATTCCTTCGGATAAAATGTCTGAAGGAATTCCTTCAGACATTTTGTCTGAAGGATTTGCCTTGTAAAATTTGTCATGGAAAATCTTTCTGAAAGATATCTCTTTGTCTACTTTTGTTCACTGCCCTCTGCAAGGGCACTTGCCCTTTGGGCTTTGGGGCACTCCTTTGAACCGTTCGATTAAACTGACCGATTGAACCAACTTTAGTTTAATGGTTCAATGGTTCAATCTTGTGTTCTGCTCATTCAATTGACCACTTGAACCAACCACTTTGAACCAATCTCATTGAACCTATTGAAACTTTGAACCTTTTTTGATTCAAGGTTCAATGGTTCAATGGTTCAATCTTCCTTCTTTTTGCTAAGTCTTTTGAAGCCTTTGAACTTGCCAAAGCGGTTGAACTTTGAACTTTTTCTGAAGTGCTTAAATTATTTAATCTTACTGACGTCATTGAACCTTTTGAACCCGTTGAACCTTTGAACCTTTTGGAAGCGGGGTTCAATGGTTCAATGGTTCAATCCTTTGTTTGAAGCTTGCCGATGGACCTTTTGGTTGAACCTCATCGTTGAACCAAGCTTGAAATTGCCTAAGTGTTGGGAACTTGTTTCTTTGAGAGAGCTCACCTATTGAATTCATTGAACTTGTTGAACTTGCTAGTCCCTTAACTGAAAAAGCTTGAATAATGAGAAATTTGAATACTCAAAATAATTTTTTAAGAAGGGAAGAGATAATTTTGGCCTGCAAGACCAAAATAGTTCATTTGTTGTCCCAAAAATGAGTGATAGATTTTGGTTAAAATAGATTAGAGGATGTTTATAGGGAATATATTAAAGTTTTTCAACCATTGATATGTAGGAAGATCATCAGATAAGCTAATTCTTGTCTTAAAAGCCCTTAGATCTCATAAAATTGTAGGAAAAGGACCTAAGTGACCAGTTTGAAGGCTTAGAACTTTCATGGCTCTTTGCATGGGACCTCAAGGTATTTGGAGATGATGGAGAGGGTTCCTAAGGTGACTTTAGTGGTATTTGTTTAAGAGTTAAATGTATAGCCTTTATGAACAAAGTTTAATACTGAAATTGACTAGAAATTGCTGTAAACCCTCCATAAGGACTCAAGTGGAGAAATGAGGCCCAAAGTACATCCAGATGAATGAATTTGACCTTGAGATAAAAGAGAAGTTGTTTCCAACTATATGAGGGTCAAATGCATGTGATTATATTGTATTAAATCCATATATGTGGAATATAAAACATGTTTTCTTGACATTTTATTGTGTTTTGTAGGCCTTGAAGAACATCAATGGATGGAAATCACTTTGGGAGCTATTTTGAGACTAAATCAACTCATGCAATTTTAAGACCTTGAAAAAACTCACAAGTGCCTCTGTAATGTCTTTCTATTCAAACAGTCTAAAGTGTCATCTATAATTTCATAGTAAGCAACATGGAAACTCAAGTTTGGAGGATTTTTAAGATATTCCTAATGAAGCCAAGCATATGAGGTGTCCCAACATGTGTCACAAGACCCATGGTATGGATCAGTTGGGGAAGTTATAAATATTCTAGTGCCATGTGTCAAAACAAGCCTATTGGAGAGTGATCATGGTTGTAAGGTGAGGATGAGCTTGTATAAGAGAATGTTAGGATCAGAAAAACTCTTAATGTAGGTGGAATCATCTTTTTGACCCTCTCATCATCACACATGAGACATTTATCCATAACTTGCTTTAGAATGCTCAAGAAAGGACTATGATGAAGACAATTCACAAGAGAGAATGATGGAGAAGATTTGCTATGCCATACTTGGAGAAGAGGCTAATTTGGGATGTGATAAAGTGGAATTAAGTTTCATGACTCTTGTTACACTTCATCCTATGTTTTTTTAACTATTCCTCACCTTTGGACATTTGTCCTTGTGCCTCTTCAACTTATCTTTTCTCTCACATCTTCTAAGGTTTATAAGTATTAGCCACTTTGGATATTGAAGGATTCAAACTCTTGGCATGGCTAAACCCTACCAAAACTATACCTTGATTTTTACTTAAGATAATGAGAAGCAAGTTGGTTAAACTCAAAGTCCATTTGCACTATATGTTGAAGTGATCCATCTTGAATACCAAGTATAGATTGAGTTCATCTTATTTTCATGCAATCCTTGAATGTGTTGCTGCAAATGACTTGTCTCCTAATAGGTTTCATGAAGTGTATGCTACTGAAATAGACTCTTGAAGTGTTTATGATTTTGGTAGTGTCATATCTAACCTTCCCTTCATTTGCCTTCATTTCTTGAGTTGTTATTTGCCTTCATGAGAAACATTAATGCTAGGGATCTCCATTAATGGTGTTGAGTCTAGTTTGGTTGTCTTAGTTGATTATGCAAATTCCAAGTGTATGAATGGAAGTGAATCTTGGTGTATCACCTCCTAGTTTAGGTTTGCTTTATGAATTTTTCTTTCCCTTTTCACCCATAATAGGTAGTTTTAGTATCATAATCACATCAAGTCATATCTAGGGAGCTATCCCTCATAATATTAGAGATTCATATTTATTGCAAGTTCCCATAAACTCTAGAGATGATTTGATGTTGCATCAAATTGTAGGATCTTGAATAAAGTATCCTAGGGTGTACAATTTGATGCCAATAGTTCTAGCATGCCTGGTGGGATGAGGTCCAAATAGTGGGAAGATTGTTGGTGTGTCTTCACTTTTATCAGCTTTTGGAAGCATCTAAACAAACACCAATGGTGACTCCAAATGAATTTCTAGTTGTAAGTAACCCAGGTATCTATTACTAAATATTTTGAACAATTCTTGTCTTTTCATGTGAATTATGAAGTTGATATGGATGGATATGAGGAGAATCCTTACCATACACCTCCCTATCAGCCTTTTTATGACTCTTTCTATCCTTCTCAATAGTCCTATCAAGAATACCATCCTCTCTATGAGTCATGGCAGTCTTATGGTCAACCTAGTCCCTTTCCAAATGAGTATGTTACTGTTGACCAGCCATATGACCCATATTCACCTTATCCTTATCATGAGGAGTCAAGCAACACCATTGGTTGGGTGAAAAAATATGAAGCTTTGAAAACCTTGCTTGAAGAAATTAAACATCACAATCACTTTTTCCAAGCTTACTAAACCTCTCATTCTTAAATTTTTGGGCAGTTCTACCAAAGTTTGTAGAATTGGAAAAGCATATGAGTGTGCTAGATAAGTGTTGTGATGAAACTCTAGGTTGTCTTGTGGATTAGTTAAGAGTTTTAGTTGGATTGTTAATGGACATGTAAGGGTATTTGAGGAAGAGAATCATTATGTCATTAGTGAAGGATTGTCCATGGAAATAAAGGCTTTTCAATGGTGGATTGATAGTTTGGATAGATGGAAAACTCAAGAGGCTATAGAACAAGTTGCATCTATAAAAAAATCTCCAAAAATATATGAAGAGTCTTAAGAAGATGAGGATGATGAAATATTGTATTAATAAAATATCATTCATATTGCTCATCCTATCTTACCTCTCCCTCAAGAGCCCATTCAAGAAGTTTCACCCATCTCCATGCCCATCCACAAACATCACACTCCATCCCCAACCTGTAGACCTATATATCTCTCTTCCACCATTCCTCTCCTTAAAGAAGAACCTATTCAATCCTCAAAACAACCTAATAGTTCTAAGCTTCCAACTTGGGACCAAACTATGAAGTCTTGGGGAAAGAAAGAGGTTAAAGGAGAAGATGATGAAAATCATGAGGTGGCTATGGGAAAAAGTGATGTGCCCTCAACCCAACAAAGCCTTGTTGCTATCCAAGAGTCATTTTAAGAGATTTCTCTTTATTCCATATCTATTCATGAGCCTCTCATGACACCTTAGATTCTTTCATAAGCTCATTCATCCATTTTCCACCCTCCCACCCCATCTCTTCTTGAATAAGGAACTCTTTTAAGGGAAGCATAAAAGGAGGAAAAAATTCAGTTTGCAATAGAGCAAGAGGATGACACAAATAATAATGAAGAATAATTTATCATTGGAACTCCACTTGGGGCTATCAAGCATAACTCACCCTTATTAAACTAAGAGAAAGGAGACTCAAATGAAGTTATAGATACTCATAAGAAGGATGGGGATAGACTTTGAGTGGACCATATGACCAAGGATCAAGATGAGGTGTTTGAAGAAGAAGTTCATGAGGGAGAGGTGATCCTTGATGTGAGAGATGACAAAGAAGAATGGCTATAACAGATTGATTTTCTACAAGAGCTTAAATAACTTTGAAAAGTTCAAGGCAAATTATATGAGAATATAGAGTAAGAAGTCTACATGAGAAATAATGATCAAGATTGGGAAGATTACACTAAGCTCCTTGATGAGCTTAAAGAACTTACAGCTGATACAACACTTATCCATTCTCAAGACATCATGGGGAACCAAGAAACATGCTTTGATGAAGCATCATTGGATTATGTAGTAACTAAGGAGTCTTATGAAGAATCTTAGGTAGTTGAAGTGTAATAAGAATTCATCTTTATAGATTTTTTTTTGAAGTTATTTCATCTGCATTTAAATCCATGCCAAGAAGATTGGCCGACACCATGAGAAAGATGAAGGATTCCATGCCAATGTTCAAATGGAAACATGTCTCATGTATCCCTTCATTCTATGAGGCAAGAAGAATTTTAGACTTTCCCTTTGATCTAGAAGGGAGAGGTCCATTCAGGATAGTGTGTGTTTAGTTTGGTTTTGTTTTAGTTTATTGTCTTATGTTTCCTAAGTGCTTCATAGCATAGGTGTGTTTCCTTCCTTTCATTTGGTGTGTGTCTTCATTTTTGTGTGTGTGTGGGTCACCCATATTTTTTTATCTTGAGTAAAATGTCTCTTTAAGTCAATTTGAGTTCCCATATGTGTGACTCCATACCCAATGGAAGGATTAAACAACTGGTCTTAGGCATAGTTGGCATGCCACCCCTAAGAATCACTAAGAATGTTGGTCAAATTTGACCCCAAGTAAAATTTGGATCAAACCATACTATTTTTAAATTTTTAAGAAGGTTTCATGTCCTATGGGGTCTCATAATGGTATAAACATTATACTTGCCCTTCCCCTAATCCTTGTTGAACTCCATCATCCTTGTACTGACCTAGTCAACAAAAATCAACATTGGTCAACCATGGTCAAACTTAGTCAAAGGAAAAATTATTTTTGAAATGTCTTAAAAAAATATTTTATAAGTTTCAATGTGTTTACAATTTATAAATTGGCCACTTGTTAGGTATCATGTGCTAAAAGTCTCATTTGGCCACCTTTTTAGCTTAATTAAATGACTTTTAGGTACTTTTCAATTAAAATATTTGTAAAAAATGTGGATAAGGTCAAATGATGTCATTTTAATGTCATTTTGAAGTTACAAGTCAATTTATTTATGAAATGGTAGTTTTCCCTTGAAAATAAGCTCATTTGTAGCACTTGTCCAGACTTCTAAAGTGCATTTGCAGCTAAAAACGTGGTGGTGTGACTCTTCACCTCACCATAGGTCATTTCCATGTTTTTATTGAGAATATTTCATAAAAATTTTCATTTCTAACTTCTTTTCCTTCTTTTACCATTGGCAAGCCAAAGAAGTGCAAATTCAAGCACTCACTATGGAAGCTAGAAGTGGAGTAAGAAGGAATAATTCTATAGGTGGATAATAATCTAAGTGAACTTCACATATATAAAAATAAGTATTATATTGGTGGTGCTTCATTCATGAACAATCACTTGCACTCTAAATAACTTTTTATGGAATTACATCTAAGAGGGGTATATGTTTGTATATATTTATTATTTTTATAGATTCATGGAGCTATGTGAGTTTTATAAATTATTTTAATGTGGGAATAAAACCCTATATAATGGTGTTTCATCATCCAATGCCTTGACTCTCAATTCCCTTGAAGGAGATTTCAAAATTATGTTTATTTTCCAAGTTGGTAGCCATATATGGGTAGCCTATGTTTTGAAACATGAAAGAGAGATCCATGGGAGGTTTCAATGTGCTTGGGTCCATGTTTTAAATGTGATTCCATTCAATGTAATTTTGAGATATCAAATCAAGTTACCATTCTTCAAGCTAATTTATCTAATTTTCCTTGTTTACTACCTTTTTAGTAAAGTGTGCTCACAATCAAATTCTACATGAGTTCAAGAGGATGTATAGAGGTAAAAATGATGGGATCCATGATATAATTCATGTTTGAGGTCCTAACATCTCCCAAGGTCATGGATTTCATGCCATGAACCTAAAGATACTATGCAAAGTGGAAATTCTCCTTCAAAAGAATGATTGACTGGTTTGGTTCCTCTATCCCTAAAAGTGGAAATCAGAGATCCTAGGGATTTTTTGAGATAACATATGTCATGATATAATGACTTTTCAATGATATTTAATTGTTCACCTTGTATCCCTATCTATATTAATTTCCTATGCTAATTTTAAGGTCAAAAGGAGGAGTGGATATGGAGTTTGAACACCCTCAAAGTTGTCAAAAACCACTGAGTATTGATAGTGAATTCTACAAGGGTGTTAGTGGAAATTTTATTTTACACCTCATATGGGAGGTTGAAAACTATGCCATCAAGTTCAAACAATCTCAAATAGTCTAAATAGAAATCCTAGGCTAAAGTGACTAAGAAAAGATAAGGTTTGATGTTTTCACCCCAAAATAGTCCTCCCCTATCTATATAGGCTTGGGAATACTCATCTACATCAGGTTTAGCAAAGGTTCACCTCAATTGGGTATATAATGATCAAATTTGAAAGTTTTAGGTGAAGGTGGATATTTTTATGGTACTAAGCCTAAAGTGGAGATAATTATTTCCAATCACATGTCCTAGGTGACCCCAAACTAACCTATAGACCTAAAGTCCATAAAACAGTCATGTGAGAAATACAGTTAGTAAGGTAGAAGTAAGGATTCCTTCATAAGAGAAGAGACTGCGTTGGTAAATTTTTAATTAGACAAGTGAAAAGTGACCCCATGAATCTCATGGAAAACTCAATACATCTAATACAATGGTGAACAAGGCCAAATGATCATCTATAGGGAGGACAAATTGTCTTAGTCAATTCAAGGAATGAGAGGAGAAGGACCTTAAGTGAGGTCTAATAGTCATTTAATTTGAACTTGTGAACCTATACCATGATTTAAAGCTAATGGGAGGTATGAATTACCCCCACATGTCATAAATAATCCATAAAACCTTCAAACATAGTCAAAAGAGAAGTCTCAATTAGGGTTTTTATAGGCAATCTTGTGTTTTCAAAAGCATAGTGATGACTCAAGAGGTCAAATTATTGGAGAGATATTTTGAATACATATTATGTGGTATTTAATCTTTTATATGTCTTTTTAATGAGTATATGATAGGGCAAGAGTCTCTATTTTCCATAAAACACAGTCTATTCCAAGAAATACCTTGTATATAATGTCTAAGAAGGTCTACCTAGGAATTTTAAGAAGTTTAAGGGTCTAGAATCATCATCACAGGTTACATTTTTGTGAAGATAATCAATGATACATATATTAGCCTCTATAATTTTTGGTTTTAAGGACAAGATAGGGGATATTCCCTTAATTTTGTCTCAAATTAGGGGCACTCCTTTCATGTTTAGAGAGACAACCTTGAGAGAAGTATGATGTAATATGGAATAGAAGAATTAAAGACACCCCAAGATTATTTTTGTATCTGATACACATCTATATAAACATTATAAAACAATTATGAAGGTTGGAATACAAGTAGGTTGGTCCAGACAAGAGGACCTACAGGTAGGGTAGCTAGGAAACATACAAGTATAACTCCAAATGGAAGGTCACTTCAATTTCCAACCTTTACCAAGCACTCCAATGCTTTGTTTCATGTATGTAGAGGTATTTTGGAGAGGTCCAAACCATAAAATGTATTGGTAATCATCAAAGAAAGGTATTTTAAACCTAAGGTTTTAAGTAAACCCATTTGCAAGGTCTAGGCCTAATTATAAATGGGTGGTCATCTTCACTTCCATATTTTGATGACCTTTTTTGATGATTATAGGATGTTTTTATGGAATATATTGAAGTTTTTCAACCATTTTTATGTAGGAGGATCATTAGATAAGCTAATTATTTGCTTGAAATCCCCCAAATTGCACAAAATTACAAGAAAAGGACTTGAGTGACCAATTTGAAGGCTTATAAATTTTATGAATCTTTGCATGGGACCTTGAGGTATTTGGAGATGATGGAGATGATCACCGAGGTGCCTTCAATGGAATTTATTCAAGATTTTAATATACAGTCTTTATGAACAAAGGCTAATACTGAAAGTGACCAAAAACCCTTACAAACCCTCCATAAGTACTTTACTAGAGAAATAAGGCTCAAAGTACATCTAAATGAATTAATTTGACCATGAGGATAAAAGAGAAGTTGTTTTCAACTCCATGAGGGTCAAAGACATGGATTAGATTGTATAAAATCCATACAAGTGGAGTTTAAAGTAGGTTTTCCTGACATTTTCTTATGTTTTTTATGTTTTAAAGAAGATCAATGGATGAAAATAACTTTGGGAGGTATTTTGGACTAAACCAACTACTCATTAAATTTTTATACCTTGAAAAAACTCACAAGTGCCTCTACTAGGTATCTCTCTTCAACTAGTCCAAGGTGGCATCTAAAATTGCATAGTAAACAACATATAAACTCAAGTTTGGAGGATTTTTAAGATGTTCCTAATGAATCCAAGTATATGAGGTGTCCCAACATGTGTCAAAAGACCCCTGGTATGGATTAGTTTGGGAAGTTACAAAGATTCTAGTGCCAAGTGTCAAAACAAGCCTATTGGAGAGTGATCATGGTTACAAGGTGAGGATGAGCTTGTGTAAGAGAATGTTATGATAAAAAAAACTCCCAATGCAGGTGGAATCATATTTTTAACCCCCTCTCATCATGACTTATGAGAAATTTATCCATCACTTACTTTGTAATTCTCAAGAAAGGCCTATGATGAAGATAGTTCACAAGAGAGAATGATGGAGAAGATTTTCTACACCAAACTTGGAAAAGAGTCTAATTTAGGATGTGATTAAGTGAAATTAAGTTTATTGACTCTTATTACACTTCATCATATGATTTTTAACTAATCCTCACCTTTGGACTCTTAAGTACTATAAGTATGACCCATTTTGGATATTAAAGGATTCCAACTCTTGGCATGGATAAACCCTAGCAAAATTGTACCTTGATTTATAATTAAGATAATGAGAATCAATCTAGTTATACTCTAAGTCCATTTTCACTACGTGTTGAAGTGATCCATCTTGAATGTCAAGTGAAAATTGAGTTTATCTTGTTTTCATGCAATCTTTGAATGTGTTGTTGTAAATGGCTTCTCTCATAATAGCTTTCATAAATAGACTCTTGAAGTGTGTATGATTTTGGTAGTGTCATATCTGACCTTCTCTTCATGTTCCTTCATTTGTTGAGTTGTTATTTTCCTTAATGAGAAACACTAATGCTAGGGAGCTCCATTAATGGTGTTGAGGCTAGTTTGGTTGTCTTAGTTCATTATGCAAATTCCAAGTGTATGAATGGAAGAAAATCTTGGTATATAACCTCATATTTTAGGTTTTTTTATGCATTTTTCTTTCCCTTTTCACCCATAATAGGTAGTTTTAGCATCATAAATACATCAAGTCATATCCAGGGAGCTAGCCCTCATATTACTAGAGATTCATCTCTCTTACAAGTACCCACAAACTTGAGAGATGATTTGATGTTGCATAAAATTATAAGAGTTTGAATAGATTATCCTAGGGTACATAATTTGATTCCAACACATGATACAAAAATTATTATGGATGATTAGAGCTTGAGTGGTGATGTCTAATGGACATGGTAAAGTTTTTTTGGTCATTAATGACCTATTGATATGTTTTGTCAAGTGGGTTGTGTTGATATTTTAATCCCAAAAATATCATTACATATAACACCCTAAGGGATACCCCCTTTTGTTTTTAGGAAATACCTTGAATCCTAAAAAATAACCCGTTTTTCCCTTTATGCTTACAAAATTTGGAACTCTAGATGCCATTTGCACTTGTGAAAATTGCTTCACAGGTTCTGGATCTCATGAAGCACCAATATTTAAAACCATGGAATCCAAAACTCACCATGCTCTTTACATGTTTTCAAATATATAACTTGGTGTGCACTTTAAACATTTTCAAAACATGAATCATACACAATGGGCTCTAAATCCCATTTCCTCAAAAATCAGAACCTTAGATGCACTTTGCATATTTTAGGAAGTGCAAAGTGCATGTCGAGATTTGCTTTCCACCAACCACTTACCAGTTATAAATTTTTAGGATGCAAAACCTCAAGTGCACTTTACATATTACAAACTTGTAAATTTCCCCATGGGTTTCACCTTCTACTGAGGCACATTTCTTATCCACAGAGAGTGGACCTACTTCAAGAAGGTCCAACCTCTGTCTCTAACCACTTGAACTCGCATTAATTTTAGGTTTTTCCTATAAAAATTAAGTCATTTTACAAAGTGTTGTCATTATTTAAATTGTTAATTATGATTTGGAGTTTTAATCAGCTACACCCTCACCACTAAACCTCAATCCACGTGTAAATATGAACCTATACTTTGAACCATAACTGTAAAACTCAAAGATACATCACCTATGCTTATGAATAGTACTTTCCTTATGTCATTTTGGTTTTAAAATATTTCAAGTTATTTATAGATTATCTTAGGGTTTTATTTCCTAATTTAGGGTTTCATTGAAAAGGTAGGGTTTTCTTTCAAGTTAATTAGAATGTATTTTTATGTTAAAATCATGTGTCTAGGGTTTATCTAAGTTTATAGGGTTTCTTAGGGATTTCTCATTTCTAGATCTTACAACATCATCTAAAAAATGCCCTTAATTTCCCCTTCAAGAATTCAAAATCAAAATATTTATTTTCTCTTGGCCAAAGTGAATATTTACAAGTATATACCTTCAAATTAAAAACAAATAATATTCACCCCAAAGATTCCCCTAGAATCCTCATGAACACTGGATGTGCCTCAAGTTCCTTTGAACCCCAATGCTTCTAGTGCACTATAGAAAGTAGATGTGTCTCAAGAACCTCCCACTTCCAACATAAAGCTCATATTCCTTAAGCATCATACAAAGTGGATGTGATTTTAGTACCTCCAAATTCCACCAGAGAATATAAGTGCTCCAGACACTTGTAGATCCTACCAACTTTCACAGTTGGTTTTTTGTAAGAAATAACTTTAGTTTTCATGCCTCCCAAGGAAATGATGTTAAAATATAAGGGCCTTGGAGTGACATCTTGTTTGGAGTATAATATGTTAGAAATAAAAGATAAAGATATAGATCACATTGACCTAGGAGATTTTTGGGCTAGGATAGGTGCAAATTTCAAAACTGACTAGATCCAAATTATCTATGACTCTAGTTTACCATATGTTTTCACCTTCCCTCTATCTATTCAAAGCCTTGAGTTGGTACTAACAATAACCCAACATTATGACCATAATAGATACAAGTTTATAGTTAGAAAGGAGAGAAGGTTATAGATCTTAACCCTGACTTCATGAATATAGTGTTTGAAATTATTAAATTTGTTAGTTATTTAGATATAAATCCATAGACATCCACAAAATTTTATGCATAAAAATATGGATGTCAAAATATAATTAACAAGTAATGGATCACAACTCCCAAGCATTCATTCACTACATTACCTAAGACTATGTATAGATTTGATTTCATATAGGTGGTAAGAGATATTATAACACTACTGCACAGAGTCACTATCAATCCTAATGCTAAGTGTTATTAGTACTAGATGTACCATTATATCTACACCATCAGAGAACACAAACAATACATACATTGGGCCCAATTGATAAGTGATTCCCTCCACAACTAGTTGATGGAGGTGAAAATAATAAATAAGTTTAATATGACATCATATATTTTTTATATCTTGACCAAAGGAAGATTGTTCCCAAGATTTAATATATTTCCTAAGGAAATAACCATAGTTTACAATTACTACCCTAATCTCACACTACAGGCTAGTAGACATCAATTCAAGAGATTCAATGATGCTTCATCTACAACATCATTATCATGTTTGATCAGGAGCTTGGGAAAACAAAGTTCTCCTAAAAAATAAAAGATGAGATCATTGAATGTGGTTCCTACTTAATCTAGTTCCCCACCTAATCCTACATCAGGGAAACTAGATTCAGTATTTGTCCCTACACACTTACCCAATATGTAAGTGATAAATGGGAATTGTTGGAGTTTTTTAGGCAACTTGTGGAGACACACAAGTTCCTCTCAAATAGACATAAGGTAGGGATATATTTCCCTATTTCCATTGTCAATTACACATGTCAATCCCTCTTGAAGGCCATAAATGTGGAGGTAGAGATGTGCCAAGTAACATTGAGGACTATGGATTCTAGACCTTATTTTAGCCCATATGGTAAGGTCACTATTTCACTATAATTGGAAACATACAAAAATGAGCCATATTATGAGGATTTTTGGGAAGATTATGATGACGAAGAGATGGTCAGAATGAGGGACTATTCTAGGATGTCCCTACAACAAATAAAAGATTATGATCTGACACCAATCCCTAATGACTTGGTAGATGAAAACTCTAGATTAGACCTAATATACCTTACATAGATCATTGATAGACCTTTACCACTAGTGAGGTCATCAATTCTTGAATCTCTCTCTATATGATAGAATAACCCTTATAATCAATATAATAATTAGTTGGCTAAGAAGCAAGGGTGTGCATATCATAAAGGAGACAATATGGGTTAAGAAAAAGATCTTGAAGCTCAAATTAGGAGGCATCACTCCTTTATAGGAGGGCTCTAGTGAATCATTAGAATAACCTATGAAGAAAAAGAAAAAGAAAATAAAGGCAAGAAAAGGAGAATCAAGTAGACAAGGAGGAGCTATAGATGAACCAGTTGATCTTTTAGCAGAAGGCACAACAACAATAGAATAAAAATCCATAGTTTCATATCCATTAGCCTTGAATCTTATTTACACTACTCCCCCTTATCCTACCAATATTGTACAAGAGGCTTCAACACCTCCACTAGTTATCTCCATTCCTCAAGTATCTCAAGTCCCCATTATTCCACAAGTTTTAGCACCTCCACCTCTAGTGTCAACCCTCCACTTGTCTCCACTTCACCTACCATTATACCCACATCAATAATCCATGTATAATCAACACAAATAAGTCAAGTAGACACTCAAGGTCCCCCTATAGTGGAATCTCAAGTTTTCACTCCACTTTCCCTTCCTCCCACTTCACCTTCCCTGTTTGATCACTCTTATTTTCCATTTCATTTACAAGCCTTCCATTTCATCACCATTAATTCCCAACACCACCCAATAGTACATTGCCATGGAATCGATCATCTTGAATATAGTTCTATAGGCCACCCCAACCCTTGGGATAAGTACTATTTCCCCTTCATCTCTATGCACCAAATTTCAAGTTCAATGCAATATTATCAAAATGATAATAAAAACACAAATCTTGATAACACAAATAGGAATGGATAAAAGGAGTAAATCAACATAAATGAAACATTTTTACCATCTTTTTTTACCTCTTCATGCCTCTATTCTAGGATTTGTGATTGCAGTTTAGACTTTGATTTGACCCTATGATGCTTGATGTTTGATTTTGGATGATGGATTAGATGATTTATTCAAGGAATCAATTTGACATGGTTTACCTACAAGATTTTTATTTGGCTTCCATGGAGGAGTAACTTTGGTTAAATATAGAACGGGAGGGAAGATCAAGGGCTAATATTCAAATTTGGATTAGGAGATCTAATGGATAGAAACTATTCAATGACTATTAAATTCTTTGGAAACCTCTAGAGTTAGAGATTTATAGAGAGAAGGGATAGGCTAGAGAGAGTTATAGATTTGGAGAGTTATAGAACTTTATTTATGAATTAATGGTGATTAGAGGAAGGTTAGATAGGGATTAGAGAAGGATTAGATTACTAGGGGTATAAGAAAGGCTAGGATGTAGGTTAGTAGGTGGGTAGGTGGGGTTATGATAATTTAAAATTCCCATATAATAGATAATTATAATTAGATTAGGAGTGGGATATTAAGATAAATTAATGATAAAATATGATTAGATTAAGGATAGTGAATGAAGGATTATTGAAGTGGGTTATTATATAAATGGTTAAGAAAGGGGGATAAATTAGTAGGATGCATTAGAATAGATGGGATTAGAAGAATTAGTGTCAATTAATAGGAATATTAGTTGATAATAATGAAGTGAGTGATTTTAGGTGTATACAATCTCAACCCACTATTTTCAAATCAACAACCTTGAGTGGTCCTAGACACTTAATTGACACATTTGGTGCTTTGGATTCCACCCTTCCACCAATTCCTAAATTCACAACCTCTATGTCCATTTCATCCTCCACTCCCCCAATAGGCACAACTACTTCTATTGCCTCCACTCCCCCCATTTCCATTATTTTAACTATACCATCATTAGAGATTGGAGCAACCTAGAGAAAACCACTGATGAGAGTGGATCTTCATAGGTACCTCCTAAGTAACCAATGGTATCATCTTCTTTGGAGTCTCCATTAGTCATAATATAAACTAGTGCAACTAGATCAACTCTAGATTTTTTGGTGATAATGTCAAATCAGCAGAAGGCTACCTCCAGTTGGTTAGCACAATCAATGAGTAAGACATGAAAAATAATGATTGATCCCAACACTTTGGACTTTAGCATGTCATAGGTCAATAAGAAATCAAAATCCAATCCCAAAACCCTCTCAAGGATATTCAATGATGACAATGGGGATAGATATGTTGAAATTGTAGTTCCCCCACCAGATAAATCAATAGAGGATCTTGTGGTGGAATATTATCAAGTTTCTCATAGACACCTTGATCAAAAAACTAGAGAAGGTCTCAAGCACAAAATGAAAACTAGTATCAACTCTCTCTCTTCCAGATAATTTATCATGATAAAACCACCAAGGATGAGTTGAAAATAAAGGTAGATTAGTTGATCAAAACACTGAACTTATTCATAAAGATCAGTAAAACATTGCAACAAACACAACAATATAACTAATTAATCTAGATCAAGCTAAAATTATGTATAATATATTACTCAAATGGGAAGGGAAATGAAGGAATGGTCTGAGGAATTGACCACTAAAGGCAATAGGGTTCTTGCAACAATGATGCAACACTATGGAATCATCATAGAGAGGAAATAAATTTTAAGGGAGTAGATAAATAGCTATGAAGGAGAAATTTAGACCTTAAACTTGTATTATCCCAAATTTATATCCAGAAAATAAATTAATATGAATACCCTCATTTCTAAGAATATATTGAAGAGTGATGCTAAGCATGAGGAACTGCACAGGGCTATTCAATTTTGGATAAGAGTACTGATAGATTCTATGGAATCAACCATGGAGGATCATGATAAGGTAATTGATGTATTATATGAGATTGATGACATGATGAACTCAATATCATGCCAACTAGTAGATGATGCCAACAATCTCCTTCAGGTAGAACAGGTTCAAAATAATTTCAATGTAATAGTTGAGGAGTTTACAAAGGATACAGTCTTTGTTCTAAGTTCCATCCACAAGTTCATTGAGTATGAGAAAATAATTGATAATATGAGGATTGAAATGCAAGGTATAATAGCCTTCATAAGAGAATTTTTGATGTCCAAGTAGATTGTGTAACCTCCAACATCTATTCTTATGGGTTGGATGTAAAGTGAATTCAAGAGATTTTCAAATCCTTTGATGCATATACAAAGAAGCTATAGGCTAAGAAGGAAAATAAAACTCAAGAAGTTTTAAAATTTGATTAATTTTCCCTCTCTTTTGAATATTTTCAAATGTTATTATTATTTGTAATTTCATTTCAAGATATTGCAAGTTATAATTACAAAGGTACAACTATTTTTTTATAACTCTTTTTGAGAAAGAGAAAGACATATTTGTTACACATTATATTTTTTGACAATGTAAAATTTGTTAAGAACACAAATGCAAATTGCACTTTCCATTTTGATAAATGTGAATTGTTAAAAAGGTGCAAAATCATGAAGTGTAAATTGCACGATTCATTTTGGCAAAAGTGATAAAGACTTAGAAATTTGTAAAAGTCTCACTTAAAGTTTTTCATGCTAGGGTTTTGCATGAAAATAAACTTATAATTTTTTTCAATGTTATCTTTTATTTTGAAAGTTTAGTTCTATTTGGGTACCTCTTTTTGCATGAAGAGATTTTTAGCCACTATCAGATGAGAAAACATTATATGGAGACTAAAATTTCTTGCCACACCATACCATGCTATACTACTTCTAGTATTACACCTAGCTCATACATGAGATGTTCCATCCATTTCGTAAGTCCAAAAAATGCTAGAAATAGAAGATCTCACCTCTCTTGCATGAGGTTTTCAGATTTGCATAACTTTCTTCACTAGGCATTTGAGTTTCAACAACTACATGTCCTCTATGACATATTTTGTATAAAAATGGGTAGACCCCATAGCCCAATCTATATTTTTAATATGAGTTATACTTTCTACATTTTAAATATATTTACTACAAGCTCTAGCTATTAGAGAGAAATAAAGTTGAAGATTTGTCTTTCTTGTCTTGAGAGGTCTCTATGTGTCTGAAAGTTATTTGATTATTTATGAAATCTTTGTCTCTTTGTTTCAGTATCAAGAAATTAATTTGTGGTATTTTACACTCTTGAAAAAATTATTTGGAATAAAGATCCTTTTTCCTTTTATAAAAAATAGCTAAAATACTACCTTTGATTTCTCATTTGTATAAGTTTGTGCTAAAAAAAATTCAACATGATTTTTTCTCTATTGTGTTCATAAAGTAAGCATTAAAATTTAATATAAAAATATCTAGTGTAATCACCATATTTTTAGTTTTATGTAAATTTCAATTCTTCAACCCTTTTCCCCATCAAAACCCTATTTTAGGATTCAAAATCACTAAAGAGTGAGATTTCCACAAAACTGGTATTTTATCACTTTGCATCAAATTTAGTGAAAAGAAGTTAGCCTTCTCTAGAGATTAACCTTAAATTTCTAAGGTCCCATGACTTTGGAGGTTTTTTCATTATGTCATTATGTAATTACACAACAAGCTACAAGATCAAGATAGGTGCAATCCTATGTGATAACCATTTTTGGCACGTCTGATGGGACACTAAAATTACATAGAGATTAGTGATATTCTCACTAAGCATTGTATGAGTTTCATGCAAATATAAAATCATCTAGTGAATCCACTAGCTTACCACCTCATAATTTCAAGTTGACATATGCCATGTAAACAAACAACATCATCTATTAAAGGTAAGAGGGTTATTTTTTTAGAATTGTCATTATCATCTAAAAAGAGATTAAAAGCAGTCACCCCTCAGCCTAAGGTATATCCTAAAATTTTATTTCCATCCCCTTTGGTAACTCCTATCAGTATTATACCTCCCAGAATGGATAAAAATCAGAATTTTTTAGCTTTTAATATAGGAAGTCCACCCATTTTGGCCCAACATGATGATATACCAATATTAGCCTTAAAAACCTACCATATTTTACTAGTGAAACCTCTACCACTGATTTAGAACACATACAAGATATTTTTATCCTTTATTCAATCCATAAAATGGTCAAAGACAATGTTACAATCAGACTTCTAGTCTCCTATTTCAAGGGGAAAGCTTTAAAATGGTATAAAGGACTTGATCCTACCTCAATCCAAGTTTGAGATGAGTTAGGCATTGTAATGTGCACCCATTTTAAGGATAAGAGTGACCACATTTCCTTGGTTAAATAGTTAACTACTATTCAACGAGATCCTCATGAGAAAATGACTGACTTTAATTATCATTTCTAGAAGACCTGGAATAGAATCTTAGTCTTGGTTAAATCTACAACAAATAATGCTTTCTTGTATTACCTGATATAACTAGATAGTGATATAGCTATAATGATTCAATCAATGGGTGGAACCACACTTCCTACAGCTTATGATATTGTAATAAGGGCAGAAAATTATTTAATCTAAGCTGGGAAAATTTCACCAAGTCCACCAATGCCTCTATTTCCAAAAATAGCCCCTATTACCCCATCTGCACTTGATCCAATTCCTACTATGAACAAGGCACAAAATTTGACTCCTGCACCTTTGGATGATCTATATGAGGTAAGGTCATTACTAAAGAGCTTTAGAAATGAGATAGTGGCAATGAAAAGGAAGCAATCTTAAAACTAAAAACTATTTTATCCATCTAACCCTACATACCAAGGGAATAGGCAACCATACTAGGGAGATAGATAATCATATAAAGGTAAAAAATAACAATAAGGACATAATTCACATCGAAGACCTCTAAGCATCTATGCTTTATAGACACTAGGAATTTTTAAAGTTTTTGTCCCTATTCAAAATAGTTTGGCTTAAGAGTACAAGTGGTGTTATTCTTGCAATCAGCACCATAATCAGAACACATACCCCAATGGTGTAATCAATCAAACCTTGATGGTTAAAAGCATAAAAATAATGTAAGGACATCAAGAAGATTCTAATTCTCAATAGTTAGACACATAAGAACCTGCTCAAAGTAGAGAAACTCTTTTAAACTGGTAGGAGGATGATCTCAATGGGATAAGTCAAGATGAATCATTTTTCAATGGTGGAGGTCTTGTGACAACTAATACACATTCGAAGAAAATATAAATAGAAACGGATCAACCCCCTAGGGTAGATAAATCTTCAACTTCTAAATCTTTAGTGAAACTAGGAAAAATTAACACAGTGCAAAGGTCACCCTTTATACCTACAAATTAATTCAAAGCAAAGATAACCACTCCAAATCTTGTAAAAGAGGATGTAGCCCCTATGAAAACACCATCAAAGGTTAGTAATATCCCTTTTAGCATATTGATCATATGAATAAGACTAATATGAATGGAACTATGTAGGAAGCACTATCTATACCAGTGTAAAGGGACTTACTATAGGAGGTTCTAAAGAGTTTCTAGATATCAAAAAAGGTTCTAGCCAAGGGGCCTACACTTGAAATGAATATATGTCAGCCTCAATTTGGTAATAAAATGACCAAAAATGATAAGCCTCCCCCTTCTATCTTTCACTTATAATAGGGAAGCATCTGGTACATAATTGCATGGTAGATTCAGGGGCTAGTAGTTCAGTAATGCCTAAGAAAATAGTTGATGCTTTAGGAATAAAATACACACCTATTAATAATGAATTAGTGCAACTAGATGGGACTATTAATCAAATAGTATGAACCATAAAGGGATTGAACCTCACTATTTATGCTTGCCCAAGCCTATCAATTACTCAAGATATTTTAGTCATAGATCTTCCCCCTACTTTTCCATTTGTCTTTCAAGAGATTTCACTACAAATATAGGAGGATATCTATCTATAGATTAGTCTCACATACTACTTAGAATGAGATATTGAACTATAGTAACACTAAGATCTGATTCAATTTTGAAATATGATATAGAGATATACAATCCTATTCCTCTCATAGAAATGATTTATACATTGCAAGATCAAGAAGAGGAAGAAATAGATCAAGAGAATGCAACATTTTCAGAAGAAATTCCATATAATCATTTGGATAAATGGGGATTAGCCTTGTAGTTCAATCCTTATGACTATGTATAGGAAATAGGGCTAGGGACTTATTGCATTTATGAGAAAGATGTAATTATACTAAATTTAGTCAAATCAGTGAAGATCTTTAAGGGATGTGGTAGTTATTTTTTGATGGATTAAGAAGCATAAATGGTCCAGGTGTGGGAATTGTATTAATCTCATAGTAGAAAGAGAGCTACTTCTACTTATTTAGATTTCAATTTAGTTGTACCAATAATGTATCTTAATACAAAGCCTTGATTTGAGGCCTCTAGTTGGCCAAAGATAGAAGAATCAAGCTTTTAGATATATTTGGTGATAGTGATCTCATTGTTCACCAAGTTAGATCAAAGAGTATAACCAAAAATAATTTTCTAAAGAATTACAAACATAGGTTTTGGGACTTGTTATAAGATTTCACCACATTGAATATTCAAGCATTACCAAGGACACAGAATAAAGATGCTAATCATATGGCCTCGATTGGGTCCTCGTATAACCTACCAGTCAAAATAAAGAAGAAGAACAACTAGCATGTGAGGTTGATTATAAGGCCTTATGTCCTTGATAATGTAACTAATTAAAAAGTCTTCGATAATAAAAATCATATTATAAATTTTTTGAGAGAAGAGGCCAAGTTTTCATAAAGGAATCAACCAAGGATACAAGATCAATAAGGTAATTAAATTACTTAGCTAAAAATAAATAAGCTACCTATTAGTCTGGTTACACTGGAAAACATCTTCAATTTAGATGACCAACTAAAATGTAAAAAGAAGAACATTATAGTCAATGGAGAAGATTGTGAACACACCATCATCTCAGAAGGCAAGTCTCTCAAGATAGGCAAGGTATGTAATATTTTAGAGAAGCATGATTTTGTCCAATTATGTCAAGAGTTTGATGATAAATTTGCTTAGAGTTATCATGAATCAAGAGGATTCGATCCAAGTTTAGCACAACACACTATAAAACTAGATCCAAATATGAAACCTATCAGGTATAAATAGAGACCCATCAATCCCAAGATTGAACCTTCAATAAAAAATGAGCTCTCTAATTTGATAGAGGATAATATGATATTTCTGATCGAACCCTCAACTTGGGTAGCAAATCTAGTCCCTATCAGAAAGAAAATTGGTGAAATTCAATTGTGTGTGGACTTTAGAGACTTGAACAAAGCATTGTTAAAAGATAACTATCCTCTTCCCCCTATGGAACAAATTCTATAGATAGAATCAAGATCTAAAAGATTCTATCTTCTAAATGGTTATTTGGGTTATAACCAAATCGTGGTATGAGAATTAGACTAATTTAAAACTACCTTCACCACCAAATGGGGCATGTATGCATAGAAAAAGATGCCATTTGGTCTGAAAAACATAGGCACAACCTTTTAGAGAGTCATGGATATATGACATTCAAGGGCCTGATATGAGATAATTTTAGTATATCTAGATGATATCATAGTCTTCTCAAAGCATGCTAATGCACATCTAGACCACCTGAGAAAGATTTTTTAAGTGTGTAGATAATTTGGGGTTTCCCTTAACCCAAAGAAGTATGTGTTCATAGTACACAAGGGGAAGCTACTAGGACACATAGTATCAAAATAAGGTATTTTAATAGACTTTGAATGAGTTATATCCATATCTACATTATCACTACTGATTTATAAAAATGCCTACAAATATTTCTTGGGAAGATCAACTTCATGAGAATATTTATATCAAATTTTGCTTTTTAGGTAAAACCCCTTACTGTAATACTAAATAAGGTAACTCTTTTTTACTAGACTCAAGAGAGAAAAGATAGCTTTGAGGCCATAAAATAGTCTATTTCCCAAGCCCCTACCCTTGTTAACCCAAACTATGAGAAGGATTTTATCCTCTATGTGTTTGGAGGGGAAGGAAATATCTTAGTAATTTTGACTCAGCACAATGAAGAAGATTATAAATAGCCAATATCTTTCTTCAACCAATCTTTGAAATATTATGAAGAAAATTATAGTTTTGTGGAGTAGGTATATGTGGTAATCAAATCACTCAATAAATTCAAGTATATACCCTCCAAAAACAAGATACATCTGATGGTGAGTCTTTAGAGTGTCAAATAATTTCTACTGAGTAGGGAGATAAACCAAAAAAAGTAGGATAGATCACCAAGGTCATGGAGTATGACATGGATATCATGATCATGAAGATGGTAAGAGGAAAAGGATTGTGTGAATAACTGACTATCGATATCAACACTGTTGAACTAGTATCTGACACAGTGTATGCTCAAACTACACCTTAGCTAGACAATCCACCTTCTTTCAATAGTTGGATTCAAGACATGACTCATTTCCTATAGACTAGTGAATACCCCTAACTTTTAGCATTTAAAGAAAAGGTATTTTTGACTCTATTTAATTCCCTATGTTCTTATTAATGGAATTTTATTTCAAAAGGGCATAAATGGAGCCTTGTTAAGATATATTGAGCATGAACAAGTTCCCATAGTGCTCGAGTAGTTTCATGATGGCCCATCAAGAGGACATTTTTTGTGAGGAATATAGCCATCAAGATAATGAGAGGAGGCTACTATTGGATTGAATTATTCAAGGAATCCCATCAATGAGTAATTTTTTAAAAAAGTGTACTTAATTCATTGGTAAGCAAATACTAATTGTACTTCCTCTCAAACCAATTCAAGTAGATCACCATTTGCCCAATGGGGACTAGATTTCATTAGCATGATCAATCCACCATCAAGCATAGGTCATAAATGGGTTCTAATAGAAATTAATTAATTTACATGATGTACTAAAGCATTTGCTCTAAAATATGCCATTGAATCATCTATTTTCAACTTCATGGACATCATAGTTTCAAGGTTTGGTGTTACTCACACCATAATATCAGATAATTCTAAGGCATTTATGGGCACTCAGGTTAGTGAATGGGATGTCAAGCATAATGTGTACCTAAGCACTTCTTTAAATTATTACCCTCAGGGTAATGGCCTAGCTGAGTCAACCAATAAGAACTTAATTAGAATTATCAAATGAACAATGGAGGACAACCAAAAGACATGGCATACTAGGATGAAATCAACGTTTTGGGCTAATAGAATTACTCCAAAAAGAGCCATCCATAATTCACTTTTCATGCTGGTATATGGAAGATAAACATGATTACCACTATCAATTTAACTTCCATCTTTAGAGCTCAATCACCAATTGGACCTGATTGATAATGATGAAATAAAAATGAGACTAGCTAAACTCATAGAGCTTGAAGAAATCAGGCATCAATCAATGAAAGTCTTGGAAGTAAATCAGGCACAAACCAAGAAGACTTTTGATAAAAAGGCAACTATAAGAAGCTTCAATGAAGGAGACATGGACCTCAAGTGGGATGTAGATAAATCAAAACCAGGTAGGCACACCAAATTTGATGCAATATAGATTTGTCCATATATCATCATTTAGTGCAAAGAAGCCAACACATTCTATCTCTCTAAACTTGATGGAACACAACTACCAATCCTAGTTATTGGGATATACCTCAAAGATTGATTTTGAGGTAGGAAATTATTCCCAAAGATCTAATATTTGTAAATAATAGGGTTATTTGTGTTTTTAATAAGTGTTTATGTATAGGTCAAGACTCATTAAAAGTTATTTTCTTAGGTTATGTTGCTTTTCCTATTTTGTTTGTTTGTTTTTCCTATTGTTCATGTCTAGGAAAATCCTAGTTTGTTCTTCCATAGGTTAGAGTTTTGTTAGAGAAAAGTTGACTCTATGACCAATGGAGAAGGCTATTAGATTCAAAATTATTAGCAAGAAATCATGCCATAGAGGTTGCCAAAAATGTTGAGATTTTTGTCCCAAAAATCTCATTACATCTAACACCCTAAGGGAGACCCCCTTTATTTTTTAGGAAAAACCTTGAATCTCTAATGCTTAAAAAAGACTCCTCAAGAATTTCTTTCTTTGATACCAAATGAAATCTATAATAAATTTCATTAACTAAATTATTTAAATTAATATAATCACTACAAGAGGTGTTTATTTATACAATATTAAAATAGATTAGATCTCTTAATATTTAGGAGATTAAAACTAATCACACCTAAGAAATACCCTAAATAACTTACCTATTCCAATAAAAGGTTAATAACACCTTGAGACATTTATTACAATATAGCTAGGATTAATTTATTATTTTAACAAAACCCATCTTTCCCTTTATGCTTGTGAAATCCAAAACTTTAAATGTGATTTATACTTATGTAAATTTCTTTTCAAGTTTTGTATCCTACGAAGCATCAATTTTCAAAACCATGGAATCTGGAACTCACCATGCATTTTGCACATTTTCAAAATGTGCAAAATGCATGGTAGGATCTAGATCCTACCATACACCCATTTGATAGAATTCAAAACTCTGCATGCACTTTACAAATGTTCACAACATGTAAAGTGCATGATGGGTTATGGATCCTACCAAACCCATAATCCCCTTTCCATAGAAACCAAAACCTTAGATACCCTTTACACATTTTGGGATGTGCAAAGTGGATGTCAAACTCCACATTCCAACAAACACTTACCAATTACAAAGTTGTAAGATGTAGAACCCTAAGTGCACTTTGTAAATTACAAATGTGCAAAGTTCCCTATGGGTTTTACCTTTTGTTGAACCACATTTCCCATTCATAGAGAATTTACCTGCTTAAATCAGGTCCAACCTTTGCCAAATACTCACCAAACCCCTTCCCATGGAATGTGAAACCTAAATGCACATTGCATGTTTTTTAACATGAAAAGTGCACATCAAGTCCCACTTCTTTCCAAGCCAAGCCATTCCAATGAGGAGTAGACCTACTTAAAATAGGTTCAACCTCTACCACCAACAACCTAAGATCACATTAATTACAAGTTTTTCCTATAAAAACTAAGTCATTTTACAAAGTATTATAATTATTTAAATTTCTAATTATGATTTAAAGTTCTGGTCACCTACGCCCTCACCACTAAACCTTGAGCCACATGAAAATATGAACCTATAATTGGAGTCATATATATAAAATTCAAAGCCATGTCACCTATGCCTATGACTGGTACTTTAGTTATATTGATTTGCTTTTGAAAGATTTTAAGTTATTTCTAGTTTCTCATAGGGTTTTCTTTCCAAATTTAGAGTTTCATTGAAAAGGTCTAGTAAGGTTTTCATTAAAGTTAATTAAAAGGTTATTTTGTGTTGAAATTGTGTGTCTAGGGTCAGTATAAGTTTCTATGGCTTCTTAAGGCTTTCTCGTTTCTAGATCCTATAACATCATCAAAAAGGTGCTTCATTTCCCCTTTGAGACTTCACAATCAAAATCTCAATTTTTGCCTGGCCAAAGTGAATATTCCCAAGTATATACCTTAAAATTCAAAATAGAGAATATTCCCTCCAAATATCCCCTTATCATCCCTATGGACACTGGACGTGCTTGAAACACCTTTGAACCCTATTAACTTCTAGTGCACTGTGAAAAGTGATGTTTCTCTTAATTTTTGCTCATTTCTTAGCTTTGAAAAAAGATAAAAAACTAATAATAAGGGTGTGGTATAAATACCTTGTTGGTGATGTGCACATAATATAGATGAATGTCAAGAAATCTTGTTTGGATTGGAATGAATAATCTATAAATAAGAACACACTAACAAAAGGGGTTGTTAGAAAGATAGTTAAGTGGACTACCTAGTATGAGCTAGATTCATAAAGCATATGCTTGCTAGGAGGCTGTCAATCCACTGTTGATAACAATCAAGTTGGAAATAACAAAGTAAGGTACTTGCGTAAGATAAAGGAAATACAATACAAGAAAAAATTAGAATACTTGTTAAATAAAATGACTAAATATAGAAAAATCCGATTAATATTCATGCTAAGGTAGGTGGGGTTTGGTTTAGAAAATCATAAAAGGGTCTACAAATAGGTAAGAACATATAAAGTTAGGTTTGGTTGGGGGTGAGGGGATAAAAATGACTTGTTATTTTTTACCATAGTGACCATTGGTGGTTGGGCTGATCATCGGTGGTTGGGTAACCATCGGTGGTTAGGGTTGATCATCGATGGTTGTGCTAATAATTGGGGTTGCCTATGTGTTTTTGAAGGTGATTATAAAAGAATTATATAATAGGTAGATGGGCAGATAGAGGTTTTGTTGAGGATTTGGTGTAGAGGAAATAGGGTGTAGATAGGTTTGATCAAGTCAGGGAGGTTAGAAATACAAAATAACAATGTTAAAGTGCTAATATACTTGTAGCTTGCTAGTTGGTTGATGGTTAGAGGCTAAAGTAGTTTTATCAGAGTAATGGTACTTTATCCTTGAGAGAAAATTTGATATAGGTTCAAGTCTCTTTTTTTGATGTTGAGTTGCTAGAAGAATACTGGATGTTGGAGATCTTGAATACTTGTATGCTTGATAACTTTTGTGATTGATCTTTTTCACCTCCCACTCCCCTCCTTTTATAGGAAAAGAGAGATAGAGGATGGAAGGTTTAGTAGTAGGTGAGTTTATTGATCATAATGCTTGGAAGTTATTTAACACTATATAAGGTGAATGTATTAAATAGTGCATCATTATCTTGTACATAGCTAGCTAATATATTAGGAAGTTGAGGAGGTGAGGAGACCTGAACATTGATGGTCAAGCTAACCATTGATGATTGGACTGACCATTGATGGTTGAGTGTTGAAGGTAAATTGGTCAAGGTGGGGGTTAAAAAGGTTTAGTTAAATGTTAAGTTTGTAAGTTGATGAGTTATCTAACTAGGTGGTCAACTAAACTTAGGGTCTGATAGGGGTCCTAAAGCATTTCAATAACTAGATCTATCATGTGGAGCTTTATAGTGTCTACATTTTACCCATTTTTTTAATGCTACTTTGAATTAATAAGTTACAAAACAAAACAAAATGGAATTATGGTTAAAGGTCTAATTGCCCTGAGTATGGGAGGAGTTGTTCCCCTCAAACTGGGATTCAATGAGGTGAAATAAAAATCATGTCAAGTTTTGATAAGCAGTATATGGTGAGTGACTAGGTGGTGACAAAAAGGTTGGGCATTTGAAATGCAAACATGTGCATAAAATGTGACTAAGTGCAATAGTTAAGATCACACATAGACTAAGGTTACCAATATTGGTAAAAATAAATTTAGTTTTAGAAGAACAAGTGATAGAGTAACTAGTCCATAGCATTGGTGATAGTTGATCAGCTCACTCTATAAGTCTTTTAGATAGGATCAATGTTTTTTTAGGTATTTAGAGTATGAAGTGCTCCCTTGAAAAACACAAATGGTATGGTCGTGCACTAGGTAGTGAAAAATTCAAATGGTCAACATGGTAAAAATGGTTGGTGTGATCAAAAGACCATGTAAGGTTGTCTCAAAACATGTGAGTAATTTGGGTTAAAAATGGCCAACACTGAGGTGGATGTGGTCAAATGGGTGGTCAAAGAAGGGTAATTTTTGAAAGCTCAAGTTTTGGTTTAAGTTAGATTAGGTGATATCTAAAGTTTAACACCTAAGGGGTGCTTAAAAATTTAAAAGTGGGGGGAACCCTAACCACCAATGATTAGGGGTCCTAAGTTTGACTGTCAATGATCACCCTAACCATCGATAGTCAAGGAGAAAACCTAAAAATTCAAGACATAAAAAGTGAAAATGAGATTTCATTTTCACTTTTGACTTTTGACTTCTGTGCATTCTAGACTCTAGTGTTTTTACACTTTGAAATTTAGCTGGGAGATTGACTGAGTCAGTTTTGAGGTGTATGTTGGTGAATTGTTGATTGCATGTTTTAGGTGATTAAGTGTTGATTGAGATAGAGGGTAGATGAAGGTATGGTTGAGCAGTTGGATGCAAGCTCTGACCTTGATAGCGATCGAGGAATGAGGTAGGCGACATTTTAAAATTGATAGTTTATTTGATTTGATGTGTTTAAGTTGAGTTTGAGTAGGTTTAAATTAATTTAATAGGGTTTTGAATTTGTTTGGGTTGTGATGACCTAATTAAGGTTTTTGGTGAAATTAGAAAAAATTAGTGGGTGATTTTGGGTTTAAAGGAAGTTTTGGCTAGGGAATAGGATAGTTGTAGGTAGTTTAATTCTTGAATTTAGTTATTTGGTGATGTTTTTGGGTGGGTAGGTTTTAGGGGTTTCATCATTGGTGGTCACATATAGTGACCATCGATGGTTCAACTTGACTATTGATGGTTGACTTGACCATTGGTAGTCGAACACTAAGGGTAAAGTGGGTAACAAGACCACCGATGATTGGTCTAATCATCAACTATAGATTGTTTTGTAAAAAAAATTGTTAAAAAGGTGTATATGAAGTTTTATTTGAGGTTTTGTTAAAATGGTTTGTTTGATAAAAATGTTAAGTGTAAGATTTAGGATAGGTGGTGTGTTAAATAATTGGTTAGTGGTTTTGGGGCATAAGTGTCAAGTTGGAATGTTGTGTGGAAAAAGTTGTCAAATAGAGTTAGGTGTAGGTTTTATAGTTTTAGGAAAGGTGTGATAAGTTAAGGTAGGATACTGAAAAGTCAGGAATTAGTTATTGGGTAGAGTGGTCCAAATGTGGTAGGTGATGATAAATTGTTGTTCAAACATTATATAAGTGTCATAGAGGTAATAGTTTCATGTTAGTATTGGAAGGTAGGTGGATGTAAGTTGATGTAGGTGGTTTTGGGGGCATGAGTGACACACATGGAAATGAGAGATGGTAATGGAAAACTAAGTGTGCATATTGACACATAAGTTTTTGCAAGCACATGAACAAATATAGATGAGGGATCGAGACCCTAAGATATTTGTAGATGTTCATGATGGGATGATTGATGACAAGTGAAGACACATGGAGGAAGTCAACCTAGGGGCTTTGAGACAATATCAACACCTGCCACAAGATGTGGCTATGATCGTGACTCTCATCAAGATATGAGACCCAACCGCAAACACTTTTTTATTTTTGACTAGAGAGATTAGCATCCTCCTAGATGATGTTCATAGGATTACATAAATACCCATTTGAGGGGAGCCTATTTATCACATCAAGAGTAAGGAGAGGGATTACCATATGGATCTAGTATATGGAGTAGATCAGGTCTATGCTAGGTATCATGTAGGTGGTTTTAGCTATGGGCCACTATACTAGAGGGCTCTCAAAGACCATTATTTTCTATTGATGATGATGATGGTAGTGTCTTATTTTGCTTTGCCTAATTCAAGTAGTGGTTGATTCCATTATTTGATAATAGGAGCATTGGTGGAGATGCTACTAGGGAGGATTGTGTTTGGGTGGGAACCAATGTTGCTAATATATATTTATAAGGAGATCTAGGCATTTAAAGCACACAAACATTATGGGATCAATTTTGGGTTCATTCTCCATTTTTGGGCGTACAAGCATATTCAGGTGTTGAGACCTTTGGGGATAACATGGGATGGCTATGTTATGATAGATCATAAAGTGGGTTTTTAGATATGGAGGGGAGATTATACTCTGATAGGTGTTGGTGGTGGTGTGAGAGACATTGATTAGTTTTAAGATGCTTTAGAGGGTCTAGTTATGGGTGACATCATATGGAGGCCATATGTGGGTTGGCCTTGGTGGGCCTAATATAGCTATCACACTCTATCACTGCAAAATAGGAGATGGATATATGTGAGGCAGGAGGGGGAGATAAAGATCATCCCCTTTGATCAGGTTTGGTGACAATTTGGTCTTACATAGGGGATTCTACCAGTGTTCTTGAGATATAGGAGGGAGGATATCAAATTAGTACTTCTAAAGACATAACCTTAAGACATAGTTTTAGATCATGAGGAACTTTTAGCTAGATTAATGATGGATGATTTTGGTGTGGTGTATAAATATGTAGCATGGTATCAAGGTTTATATACAATGATCAATTTTGGGTGGGGTGATGGGGGCCAATATCCCATAGATGTAGATCTAGTGGGGGCACTAGTATAGGGTGGTGGCTAAGATGGATAGATAAAGGTAGCATTAATAGCTGGCCAAGCTCAGATCATAGGGCTATACAGATAGGTGGCCACTCTACAGGGCCAAATTATCATCTTACAGGGTCAGGTTTCCATCTTGATAGGAGAGTGAGATCAGGCAAGGATCTCTCTTATTTTAGTGACCTAAGAGAGAGATTACTTGAGATAGAGGGTAGGAGTGGAAGTAGAACCAATAGGAGGACTATTAGGAGGACTTGATACAATTCCCATGACACTGTATTTAGCCATTATGGAGGAGTTGAGGTATTATGAGGCTATCATGCTGGTACAATTACCATTGGAGATTTGATATGGAGAGTATAGGGATAATTTAATAGGGGGTCTAACTATAGATACTCTAGGACAATGGGCTTCTATAATTGGTCAGGCAATTAGGTCATGGGTGATATCACTAGATAGTAGTACAGGTGGATGAATGAGCGGTAGTGGTGCCCCAAGGGCCTGATACATGATATGTTATGATGTATATGTTTTTGATTTTGATACCAGCTTGCCTGCTAATGATGTGAGATGTATATGAGAGAGAGAGATACATTATTACATGTATTGTTATTTGATGGAAATGATGTATATATTGACTATGCTCTAATTTTTAGATGTTACTTGATGTTAATGATAATGTTTTTATGATTGTTTATGTTTATGAGATGATATTTGGGCTCTTTAGCTTAGGCATGTGATGATGTTTATAGGTGTTCATGTATGTTGTATTGATGGATATGATGACATGATTTATATGTTGATTTGAATATGTTATATGATGATGCTTACTCGTAGATAGGATCCTAGATATGTGATGGATGATTTGATTATGGCTATTAATGATGTTTATGATTTAATGATATATGATGATGTTTTGAATTTTTGTGATGTTTATAGTGAATATAATGATGACATGTTTTATGATGATTCATTCATAGATATGATTTTTTTATGGATAGGATGATATTATAGAGAAACAAATGATGTGTGATGTGATTTGTGATGTTTTGATCATAGATAGATATATGTTGTGGTTCATAGATATAGTTCATAATGTTGTATTCATCATTGATGTTTGTTGTTAATGATCATGGACATGTAGTGTGATTATGATTGATGTTATGAACATTAAAATACATAAAGTAAGTTAGATAACAAACTAAATATAGGAAAAAGAGATGAGAATCAAGAGACGCATGTCTACCTGAACCAATAATGAAAGATAAGAAATGAAACATGATGCATTTTCATTGGTAAGGATCCAATGAACCCAAAGCTAGATTGGCTTAATGAAACTAATCCTTTTGAATGCTTTGCATTAGCATGCTTAGGTTGATAAACATGTGTCTTAATCACAATCATGTCAAGTAAGCTCAAAGTCCCTTGATTAAAAGATGGTATAAAGGGAAGATAGGTAATTGGTGAAAGGTAAATGGGTGGATAGGTAAGGTAACCTTATGTGGGTTAGTTTTCCCCTTCTATAAGTGACCTAAGAACCAAGTCCATGTCTTAATTCTATGTGTAGACTGATCGATGCAGGAAGTCTACTAATGCTAGATATGAAAGTTGATTGAAAATTTATTGTAATAGATGATTTTGATTTTGATAGTGGGTCTTTTGCTTGCTTTTGTTTTGATAGGTTATGAAGTTGATCGATGTGAGAATCTTCAAATGACTGGTTTAATAAATTTGACTTAGCCATCCTTCAAAGGAGTGGTCTAAGTTTTGGATTTGTTTTATTTGGTAGTTATCCTTCGAGGGATTGGTCTATATTTTTTAGAAATTTAGAGTATTTTAGGTCACTATCCTTTGAGGGATCAGTATACTATGCTAGAGAAATAGGACCCAAATGATATTTGTTTTTTCTTGCAAGGTTTTTTAGACATAGACAAGTCTAATTAGGCTTAGAGGTTTACCTTTATGAAGGAAAATTTTTATCATAAAGAGGTTAATGGTAGGTAAAAGGAATGGTTTTGAGGAACAATGACCATGGGATTCCATATCCTTAGAGATGAAAAGTATACATGAGAACTATGCCATGGGTAGAGCCATGGTACCCATATTTAGGATTGGGCTATAATTGTGAGGGTTAATCACATGGTTCTATGTTGTAATCAATTGTCCTCAAAGGGAGAGGGATAGGTAGATGAATGTGAGAGTCTTGTAAATCAAGGGATGAGCTTAAGTTAGAAGTAAGGTGAGTTTGATCCTTATTTAACAAAATAGAGGATGCAGATGCCAAGTATCGAGAGGCTAAAGTTTTGGTTTGCCTTCAATAAAGGACAAATGATAAGCTCCTAATCCATACTCATGGGTGATGATGTAGGGTCCAAGCCAATTGAAATCAAATTTACCTCTTTAAATTTTCTCCATGTTGGTTACATGTTGGTTTTCCTTAAGGATGAGGTCTCTGATATTAAATTCTCATCCAATTAGGTGTTTGTTGTAGGAATGCTTGATTCATTCTTGGTAAACATGAAGATGGTTAATCATTTTGAAGTGATGTTTGTCAAGTAACTCAAGTCATACTAGTCATTCTTGATGATAACTACTCTAAAAAATAATCTCTTACAAATATATGTGAAGAGAAGGAATCTAGACTTCAAGAGGCAAAATTGCCTCTACTCTAAAGACTAGAGAAAAGGGGTAGCAATTGTATAGGTTTGAATGATAGTGTGATATGCCCATAAAGTGAATGGGATGTGCAAGTACTAATCCTGACCTAAAGCAATGACTACTTTGGTCAACATTTTGTTAAGGATTTTGTTATAATATTTCACCTATCCATTTGCTTGTGGATGTTAAGGTGAGGAAAATCTTAAGTTACTGTGAAATGTGTCATAAAGACTTTAGACTTTCTTGTTTTTGAAGGATTTATTATTATCGATGATGATCTTATGGGGAACACCAAAATCATAGATGATGTGATGGTTAATGAAGTTAACAATCTTTTTAGCTTTTGTAAAGATGAGAGGAATGGCTTCTACCCACTTGGTGAAATAATCGATAGTGATAATGATGGATTGGTGTCTTTGTGATGAATGACGATTAATTTCCCTAATAATATCAAGGCTCCATTGTGATAATGGCCAAAAGTCTTTGGATACTTGAAGGTCATGGGCTGGTGCATGGTGTAAATTAGCATATTGTTGACATTTAACACACTTCTTTACATATTCATAACATTCTTGGTTAAGGGTAGGTTAATAGTATCCAAGGTGAAAGATGTGTTTGGTGATAGATAAACCACTAAAATGTTCCCCATAGATTATATCATGTGTTTCCTTGATGGCATAGAAAGATTCATGACTATGAAGACAATGAAGAAGGAGGCCATCAAATCCACATTTATAGAGGATTCCCCCTAGTATGGTGTAACAAGAGATACTTTGAAAAAAAGGCTCTTTGGGCATTTTGAGAGAGGTTGGGAGGAATGATACCAAGGTTGAGGTAATCAAAAGTTTGTTCGTACCATATGTTTGATGGAGATAATTCCACATAAAAATGGTAGAAAAGTTAGAATGGATATCAGATGGGGTGACAAAGCGATAAATGGTAACAAAAAGTTTAGAGTTAGGAGATTGAGATGGGATTTGGGAAGTAAGGGAAGCCATTATATCTACAAACTTGTTAGTTGATCATGGAATTGACTAGATAAGGTAATGATCTAATGATGTTAAGAGCACATCTATGAGTTATTTTTACTTTAGTAATACATCATTCTTACATTGGTAAGATCCATTAACCTGGTTAACCACAAGTTGGGAATCACCAAAGATATTGATTATCTTGACTTCCAAGGCTAGAGAATTTTGGAGACCTATCACTAAAGCTTCATACTCAACCACATTTTTGGTACACTCAAATTCAAGTTTGAAGGAGAGGGTAAGAGGTTCACCATCAAGGGGAATGAGAATAACTCCAACACCCCCACTATGTTGTCATTTAGAGCCATTGAATAATATGATCATTTAATAGGTGGGTTCCTCTTGAGAAAGAGTCATGATGGACTCATTAGAAAATACAAGAAGAAGTGTTTAGATATCTCATACAGGAGATTTAGCTAATTTTGCATCAATCACTTGCACTTTAATTGACTTTTGTTGAAGGAACTAAGATCAAATTTAGCTAAAAACATGAGCAACTTAGCCATACACTAGTTTTGGTATGGTTTGGAGTGCATGTACTAGAGTGGGTCAGTGTTAGTGATGACATAAGTTTTATGATTAAGAAGGTAACGATGAATCTTGGAAGTTATGAAGATGATTGTGAGACAAAGTTTCTCAGGGTGAGAGTACCAAGTCTCATACTCTATAAATGTTTTAATTATGTAGTAGACATCTTGATCTTTGTCTTATTCATCATGGTAAATGAGCATTGCCCGTAGGGAATGGTTGGTGGCAAAGATGTAAAGGCATAAGGGTTAATCCTCTTTAGGAAGGGTCAAAACAGGTGGAGACAGAAGGTATTCTTTGAGTAAATCTAAGGCTTGTTGGCAATCCTTAGTGCACTTAAAGGAGATGTATTTGTTAATAAGATGGTTAAAAGGTTGACATCTATTAGATAATTAAGAGATGAAACCATAAAATGATTGGAGTTTCCCCTACAAGCTATGGAGTTGCTTAAGGTGGGTTAGAGGTGACATTTCAAGGATTGTTGTGACTTTGGTAGGGTTTACCTTGATTCCTTGAAGAGAGACAATGAATCCAAAAATATTTCCAAAAAGGACCCAAAAAATACATTTATTAGGGTTAAGTAGACATAGAAATGGATGAGGCACTCAAAGATGATTTTGAGGACATTTAGATGATCCTTGTGATATTTGGATTTGCCAAGGAGATCATCCACATACTCCTCTATAATTTTATGGATGAGGTCATGGAAGATATAGGTAATGGCTTGCTGATAGGTTGTACCAAATTTTTTCAAACCAAAAGGCATGACCATGTAATAGAAGGTTCCCTATGGGGCGATAAAGGAAGTTTTATGTTAATCTTTGGGAGAAATCAAGATATTATTGTGTCCTGAGAAACCATCTATGAGAGATAACATCTCATGGCCAATTATAAGATCAACAAGTTGGTCAATACTAGGTAAAGGAAAGTCATCCTTTGGGTAGACAAGGTTTAGGTCATGAAATTTGATACAAAGGCAAAGTCCCCCTATAGGTTTGGTAATGGAAACTATGTTAGAAACCCATTGTCAATAATCAATGGGTTGGATGAAGTATATAGATAAGAGGCATTGAATCTCCTCTTTTACAAGGAGGGTGATATGAGGATGCATCCTATGAATCTATTATTAAACAAGATTAACATCAAGATTGGTGACAATATTATGGAGAGAAATATATGGGTCAATCCTAGGCTTATCCTAATAAGACTAAGAAAATTCTATGCCATGGTCATGAAGGAAGGAAGGGTAATCTTGTTGTTCTGTGGGGTTTAAAGATTATTCGATATTGAAAATATGGGGGTTATCTTGAGTACCTAAGTTGACATCAATGGTAGATTCATTCAACATGGTTTGGTTCTTAAGAGGAAGATAATTATGGATATAATAATCCCCCATACCAAGGTAGGTGATAATGGAACCATCATCTTGATGTTGGATGGTGTTGATGGTCAGAGAATCCTTTTTTACCATTTTAGGATGGATGAGAGGAAGCGTTTTAGTTCATCTATCTTATGATAGGTTAGGGGTCCTAAACTAATGATATTTATAAAAAATGTTAGGTGGGATGATATGAAAATCTTTAGGCTTTGAGGGATATGGGGTTGGTGAGGATAAGACATCCTCATCGATGGTGGTGATGGGTTTTGGTGAGGTGGGTTCTTTTGATGGTATGAATTCCAGGTCAAATAACTCATGAGGTTTTTGATTTTTGATTATGGGTAGCTCATGAGGTCCCTATTCATAAAGGCCAAGGCCAAACCCCTTCCAATCACACTTGTAAAGGTATACTTTGGAAAATGCAATTTTTTAAGATAAGAGAAGTTAGAGGTGAATGGTCAGATATGAGGGGTGGTAGTGGTAGCAAGAAGTGGATGGTCGAGTCCCATATAGATGAAGTCAGTTTGATGATTAGGTGGCTTAAGAGGGATGATGGTTCTAATGTTGGGGTCATAACTAAGATCATAGGTGAGGTTCCCATACTCTTTAGGAGTAAATAAAACATCTAAGGCTAGAATATGATACTCCCCGAATGAGAGACATTGGAACATGGGTTCTAAGGGGTCCTCTATGGGCATCTATGAAGAAGGGATGGATGAGCTTGTTGAATCTTCATTAACTATATGGGTGGAGTTGTTGGTAATTGATGATGAGGTGGATGGGCAATGAATAATAACATCATTAGGCCTATACATCATATTTTAAGATGCAAAGGGGCTAAGGTTAGATAGTATGGTGATGACATGACCTTCATGATCAAATTTGACATAACAGTATAGGGTGGAAGGGACATAACTCACATCATGGATATAAGGGCATCCAAGTAAAAAATTGTATTAGAACTCACTCTCTACAATGTAAAAGAGTTATGGAATGGTGTAATGTCCCAAGAAAACATGGAGAACAACTATCCCCAAGGTGGTGGTCATGGTGTCATTGAAATACTGAAGAACCACTATAGTTTTAGACATAATGTTCTTGGGTAAGTCAAGTTGGTCATAGGCATGGGAGGAGATAATTTTGATGTTATCCCCTCCATCCATTATCACCCTCTTATTATGGGGTTGGTTGATGTATTCCATGATAAAGAGTGGATGATCAAGATCCTCAAGATGTACATAAGGTATTTCTAAATCCTTAAAGGTGACTAGGGTGAAAAGTTGAAGGGATTTGACAAAGGTTGCAAGTGGTTGAGGATCTTTGGTCTGAATCTCTATGTATTTCATTACCTCTATCAATGTTTGATGGTGGGGTGTTGATTAATTCATACAAGCTCATTTTTATCAGTGTTTGGTGAAGTTGTTTCAACACTACATGCTGAATTGATTCAGTAGGATTGGAAGGGGAGGCACCCAAGATGGATAATTTGGGTTTAAGTAATGGTGAAGGTGTTTGGGTTCCATTTGAAGGTTGAGGGGTTGATGGGTATGTCCATTGTATGGACACTTTATATTTCCCCTTATCTTTTTGTTGGGCCTAAGATTGGGTAACCACATGAATGGCGTGGATAAGAGGAAGTGCTGGTTTGGATTGTTGCTTTGATTCCTCCTTAGTCTTAGGTGAGAGTGGGGGAGTAGATAAATGTTGGGTAGATTGAATTGGTAGTTGGGTAGGTTATATTGGTGTTTGTGTAAGTTGAAGGTTTAAATGAGGTTCATCTAATAATAGATCATCCTCATCTAAAAGGTTATGGATGAGTGTTTAGAGAGCTTTACAATTTTTCATATCATGTCCTATGATATAGGAAAATCAAATTATCATTGAACCATGCTGGTTTAAGATGTGAAGTGTCAAAAGGTTTGATGGGTTTTAGGTTAAAGAATAGGTTTGCAACAACCTTTGTAGAATGGTCAAATAAGATTTGACTGAAGGTGTTGAGGGTGTTGGGTTTTTGGTTTTAGGAGTGGGAGCCTTCTTGGGAGTAGGCTTTACCATGAAAGTTGGAGGTGGTGGTATGGTTTTGGTATGTGATTTTGTTTGAGGTTGTTTGGTTATTCTTGGTTTCGAGGTGGAATATTTAGAGGTGGAAGGTGAAGATTTGGTGATAGGTGGGAAGGTAGAGGTAGCTAGGTTAGTAAAAAATGATGGGAATTTTGTTGTTTTTTTGGAGGTAGGTTTAGGTAGAATAAAAAGAGAGGGTTTTTTAGAGGAAGAATAGGTAATGGGGATAGTAGATGGATGGGGTCCTAAAATTGAAGGTAAAAGAGAAGGGGGTGGTATGGGTCTAGTTCTAGGTGGTTTGGGTGGTTCCACCTTTTTGATAGGTTTAGTCAAAGGTTTCTTGGGTGGAATTGATGGGGTTAAGTCCAACTTAAGATATGGATGAGCCAAGATAGGGGTAGGAAGCATTCCTAAATTCTTGACGGGTTTGGTTAAAGAGGTGTAGGGTGATTTAGCCATTTTAGATTGAGGTGGGTTAGAAAAATCCTCTATGGTTTTGGAGGAAGAAGTATCTAAAGATGAGGTTAAGGTAATGATGGATTTGAGGGTAGATGTAAGTGATGTTAAAAGTTCTTATTTATTTTGGTAAGGAATACCAAGATGGTGCCTAAAGGTGGCCCTATGTAGATTGGGTTGAGAGGTAAACTCTAGATTTTATACCAATCTAGAAAAAGGTTTATAGATGGGGTTGATTCCTTGGTTATTAGTTTCAAATATTAAACCCATAGGTTGAGGTGAGGGAATAGTTTCTTCACCTTTCTCTTGGGTGGAAGGTTCGATAGTTGATGAAGATGGTGTCTCTATGAAAATAATAGAGGAGATGATCTCTTCCTTTGGAGTGGTTTCCAAAGAATGAGTGATTGGTTCTACAATAGGTAAGGAGGGTGTGGTTTTTTTGAATGGAAAAAGGGAGGTTGCTTCCTTTGTTTGTATGTCCAAATAAAAGAGTAGTGATTCCCCTACTTCCATAAGGGGATTGGAGGAAGAAGTGGTTGAAGTAATGGTTGCTTCCTTTGGTATTTATATCAAAGGAGAGGTGGGTGAGTCAATGGTATCATCAACTAAAAGAGAGGGGGTTTTTTCTTTTGTTTGGTTATCCAAAGGAATATAAGATGATTCCATCACTTCAATAAGTGTGGTGGAAGAAGAGGTAGTTGAGGTAATGGTTTCCTCAATAATAGGTTTAATGGTAAAAACATTAATTGTGTGTACCTCATGAGTGTGAGATGATTTCAGTTGGCTGTTGTGATGGTTGGTGGAAAGTGCATGGTTAGGAAAAGGTTTTTAGAAGATTTCTAATGATTGGTTTGGAGGTGCATTGGGATTATCTAATGTAAGTTAACCTTTGTCAATCATGGTTTGGACAATATATTTAAAGGTATTGCACCTACTCACTTCATGTCCACTGACACAATGAAAGGCACATATTTCATTTTCATTGTACCATCCAGGTGTGGGGTGAGAAGCATCGAATTGTTGGGGTGGTTTGATAGGTGAAATTTGGATGAGGTTATATTTAAGTATTTTATCCAAAACTGAAGCATATGATTCCATTATGGAAGTATATTACCTTGGAGTGGTTTAGTTTTGGTTGTGATTTTTTTGGTTTTATGGGTTGAATAAATTGGTTTAATTTGGTTGGTTGATAATTGGATATGGAACAGATTTTAAGATAACCGTTTTTTCGGTTGCCTTTGTCTTGGTGTTGGGATGGTTGGATGGGTTGGTAGTTTTGGTGGAAGAAGGGTCATTAGATTTAAATCTAGAATTCTTGTTCTTAGTTTCAATTTCCCTTCATCAACATCTTTAATTTAAAGTTTACGTGTCATGGTAAATGCATCATCAAAGGTTCTAAAAGTTTAAACCTGAAGAGTTAGAGGAATATGTTTGGCATAACCTTGAGAAAAGAGTTTAATTAGTTCAGGTTGAGATAATAAAAAATAAAGTTGGTTAATGAAACCTCTCCATCTAGCTACGAAATCGGCAATCGATTCATCATCGAATTGCCTAATGGAGTAAAGGTCATTAATGTAAACTTTTTTAGATAAATTAACTTAAAAGTGATCTAAAAAGATTTGGGCTAGTTGAGAGAGAGAAGATAGAGTGCTTGGTAAGAGTACAATACCAATCCAAGGCTAGTCTAGATAAGGACACGGGGAAGGTATGAAGAAGGAGAACATTGTCATATGTGATCAAATAGAAAGAATGGTAGAATTATCTCAAATGTTATTGGAGGTCCTTGTTACCTTGAAACTTGGAAAACTTAGGTAGTTTCCATTGAGGAGAATAAGGTCAGATAGGAATAGATGGATGAAAGGGCTCATTGCATATTTGATCATAAGATAGAAGTTTACGAACTCCAAAAATAGATGATTCAAGATTAGACATTTTGTCCATTAGCATCTTAACTAAATATATTTGAGTTTGGGGAACTTCATAGTTGAGTAGTGGGTTCAGTTGAGATTGGGTGGCTACAATGTATGGATAAGAGGTGGGAGGTTGAGAAGGTGTCACATATTGGTATGTGGTCATAGAAGGTTGGGATGATGCCCCATATTTGTATGTGGGAATAAAAGGTTGGGTAGAAGGTGGTATGTATCTTTGTGGATTAGGAACATATTGGTAAGATGTCATGGGCATTTTTTGAGGGATTGACAAAGGTTGATTTGGAGGTATGGTGAAAGTGGTAGTTTGAGGTTGGTTGGTGACTCTGGTGCTAATGGGTGGAAGGGTAGAAGGTATGTAAAGTACCAAATTTTAGAGTGGGGTAGAAATGGGTTAGTTGGTGGTGGTAATAAGAATGGTGGAAATAGGGGTAGAGGATATCCCCATGGTAGGTGGGGTATAGGTAATAAGAGGTAAGGTTACCCCTATATTAGAAGTGTTGGTTGGTGTAGGTTGGGTTTGGTTATAGGTTGGAATGTTAGATTGGGTTTTGCTAGTGGTAGTGGATGGGATATTCATAGAAGAAGAGGCTTGGGTAATTAAAGGATGGTTAGAGGTAATACCAACCATAAGAGGAGGAGGCATACCAAAAGATGGATCTGTGGGAGGAACCAAAAAAATAGGGGTACAGTGAGATAAGGTATTGGGGTAGTGTCGAAGGGCTATAGGGTTGTTATCAAGGAATTTGGAAAAATTTGCATCAACCTCAACAACTATCTGAGGCATGGTAGGAGGAGGAGAAGCCTCAACATCTAAAGTATACTACATAAAGGAGGAAGAGGATGAAGAAGGTTATCCTTGGTTGGTTTGGTTCCTCAATTTATATCTAGTAAAAACCATTTAATAAAGTAAGAAAAGAATGATGAAAATTCACACCTCAAACAAAAAACAATCAAAAGAAAAGAATTCAAATTAATTCATACACTAAAAGTGTGTTTAAACTTAGGATTCTTTTTAGATCACTTTTGTATTATGCCTTAGAAAGTGTGGAGAATAAAGTTGGCTTATAGATAAAGTACTAAAGAGGAAATCTATGGTTGGTTTCAGGTTGTGTTTACGTATCCAAGAGAGAAATTTGTATTGATCTTTAGTATGTGTCTTGGTAATTGGGCCTACCCCCTCACTTCATAAACTATAGTGATAAGGGTGTTAAGTGCTTAGCCAAGATAAAGTAAATTTTAGAGTTTATACTCAACTAGAGAGATAAGTTGGATCTCCCCTTAGTAATGACCTCTAAGTGGGATTGTCAAGAAAGGATAAAGTTAGCCACTATTTGATAAAATCCTAATCAGGCCTTGTCTTAAGTTTATTTTGATGTGTTGATTGACTATGTGGTTTGGATAAGTGTGTGATAATAAGAGTGAAAACTAAAATTAATTACTTTGCCTTTAATCCCAAAAGGAATTTCATATTTCATTCTATGAGCATAGAATAAAATAAGAAAGAAAGGGAACCTAGATAATGTTAGGGTCCCACCAGGCATGCCAAAATGTTTCTCTTAATTTCTACTCATTTCTTAATTTTGGAAGAAGATAAGAAACTAGTAATAAGGGTGTGGTATAAATAACTAGTTGGTGATGTGTGCATAATCCAGATGAATGTTGAGAACTCCTCTTTGGCTTGTAAGCAATAACCTTCAAATAAGGACACACTAACAAAAGGGGTTGTTAGCAATATAGTTAAGTGGACTACCTAGCGTGAGCTAGATCCAAGAAGCATATGCTTGATAGGAGGCTATCAATCCACTATTGATAACAATAAATTTGGAAATGATAAAGTAAGGTACTTGCATAAGATAAAGAAAATGTAATACATGAAGAAAGTAGAATGTTTGTTAAATAAAATTACTAAATCTAGCAAAAGCTTGTCAATACGTATGCTAAGGTGGGTGGGGTCTGGTTTAGAAAATTAGAAAAGGGTTTATGAATAGGTAGGAACATATAAAGTTAGGTTTGGTTGGGTTTTAGGGGCCAAAAATAACTTATTATTTTCTACCACAATGACCATCGATGATTAGGTGAACCATCAATAGTTGGGCTGACTATTGGTAGTTTGGTAACCATTAATAGTTAGGGGTGAACATTGGTGATTATGCTAATCATGAGTGGTTGCTTGTGTGTTTTTGAAGGTGATAATGTTTTTTTATAGAATAGGTAGATGGGAAAACAAAGGTTTTGTTGAGGATCTGGTGTAGAGGAAATAGGGTGTAAATAAGTCAGATTACGTTAAGGAGGTCAGAAATCTAAAATAATAATACTAAAGTACTGATATACCTATAGCTTGCTAGTTGGTTTATGGTTGGAGGCTAAAGCAATTTTTCTAGAGTAATGATACTTTGGCCTCAAGAGAAAATTTTGTAGAGGTTTGGGTCTCTTTTGCTAATACTAAGTTACTTGAAGAAGATTGGATGCTAGAGAGCTTAAATACCTATATGCTTGATAACTCTTGTGATTGATCCTTTTCATCTCCCACTCCCCTCCTTTTATAGGCAAAGAGAGATGGAGGATGAAAGGTTTAATAGTGGTGAGTTTTTTGATCATGATGTTTGGAAGTTCATTAGCACCACATAAGGTGAATATATTAAATGGTGCCTCATTCTCTTATACATAGTTGGTTGATGTGTTAGGAAGTTGAGGAGGTGAGGAGACCTAACTATCAATGGTAAAGCTAACCATTAATAGTTGGGATGATCATTGATTGTTGAGTGATAAAAGTAAATATGTCAAGGTAGGGGTTAAAAAGGTTTGGTTAAATATTAATTTCATAAGTTGATGAGTTAGCTAACTATGTGGTCAACTAAACTCAAGGTCTGTTAGGGGTCCTAAGGTGTTTTGAAAAGTATAACTATCATGTGAAGTTTTTTAATATCTACAAGTGGACTTATCTCAAACACCTCCCACTTCCACTAGAAATTTCACATCCTTCAAGAACTATGGAGAGTGGATGTGATTCTAACACTTCCAAGTTTTACTAGACAATACAAGTTCTCTAGACCCCTGCAGATCCCACCAACTTTCATAGTTGGTTTCTCATAAGTAATAACTTCAATCTCCATGCCTCCCAAGGAAAATAAGTTCAAATCTAAGGGCCCTATAGTGAATTATTATTTGGAGTCCTATTGGCCATATTTGGACCACATACCAAGTATGTGCCCAGTTGTTAAAGGTCTTGAGGTAGAGTTCATGATTGATCAATTGATTAAATGGTTGAATGAGCTCTGGATGGAATGAGTAGAATAGAGAGACCATGAAGCTCACAAGATTTTAAAACACTTTAGGTTTACTTAAAGTGTAATTTATCAATTATTAAGACTAGCCAAAAGTTATAGAGATCCTATGGAGTACTATGGATAAGCATGGAAGCTCGTGGTATCCATCTTGTCCACTCACCATCCAGAGCTTGTCTAGACATTTGACTATAGTGGAAAAAAAGTTGAGTACGAATTTTCATGGCACTAGATCTTACACATGTGAATGAGTCAAGGAGAATTGGTCATATGGGTCTCTTCACTTTAACCCCATGATGCCATACACCAAGCTTTAGCTCATTTGCCTAAGCAAAGTAGAAGATCTAAGGTTTCAAAGTGTGCTTCCAATGCAAAATCCACTAAGTTTCCATAGCTAATTTTCAAAGGGTTCAAGTAGAGCTGAGTAAGCATGTTGATGAGGTCATATCTCATATGTGTGATAGTCTCAAGAAGAAATAATCATATGGGTCTGCTCATTTTGGATTCTAGTTCATATGCACCAAGTTTTAGCTCACATGTTGTATCACAATAAGAGATATGCATGGGAAAAGTTGTCTCCTAATGCAGAATATTTTAAGTTTCCATACTTAGTCATTTTAGACCAAACCATCATCAAGATATGATGCAAGATCACATGAGCTAGTTGAATTAAACATTGTACAAAAGCATGTGGAAAGTTATAATAGCCAATGGATCAAAAGGGTTTATTCCTTTTAGCATTAGGTCCATTCTTTGAAAGTTTAGTAACCCCATGTTCTTCACACTTCAAGTTATAAAAATTAAAAAGTTGGTCAATAAATGATAGACATCTACAAAAATGTCATTTTTAAGACCCACAAAATGACCATTTGGATCTAAAATCCTTGGTGGTAGCTCGAGGGAGAATGCAACACTGAAAAGTGTCAAGTGTATGGGAGCTCAAAACAAGTTAAATGATTAGTGAATCTTAGAAACCAATGAAAGATTGAGCTTGAAGCAGTGGGTCTCAAAGATCTATGGTCCACATTTAATTTGATCTCAAATCCAATGAAGTGAATTAAATTCAAAGGGGTCAATAATTTGAGGCAATTTTGACAACCAATAACAAAGGAGATGAGCTGGTATGTTTGATGAAAGTTGATAAAGCAAAATGGACTAACTTGGCAAGTATAGCTAAAAGGACCCAAACTCAAGCCTGACTTGAGTCAATGGAAAAAATAAAGGAAAAGAACTTAATATAGATTCATATAGGACCTGACATTGAATAGAGTGCCATTTATGTGCAAAACTATAGGAAAACCAATATCCCTAGATTGGTTTTCACCCATAGTTATCTCAATCCAAGATCCAAGGTACATATCAGATATATGATTAATGAGGAGATCATCCCAAGTCATGTCCTTAAAATACTACCATCTAAACTAGGCATGATGTGTCCTTGGTAGATTGAAGATATGGTTATTTTGTCTTTATAAGAAAATATAACAAAATTTACAAAGCAACAGGACTTGGAGATTTGGAAATTAGTTGGAGCATTCATTTTTAGTAGGATCATGACTTACCACTTTTGGCAAACTCTTGTCTTCTAGTGCAACTTATTCAACTAGTGGAATGATTCATAGGATATTTGGGTAAATCATGAACATCTTGCTCATTATAACCTATTATGATTGGATGAAAATCCTAGTGGAACATCTCTGGAAGCTAACAGCTCATTGATTATCATGAAAAATGTGCCCCCCTTCTCTATCTCTTCCTCCCCTTTCTCCTATATTAAACATTTTTTTCCATTTTATAAAGGGTTCTTAGATTTTAGACTTATTTTATCTTTTTGAGAGATGGGACATTCCTTGAGATACTACAAAGTATACTTATCTTGATTAAGCTCAACCCTGTCAAGCATTTGTAATAACTACCTCTTAATGCAGGACTTTATTTGCCTATCTTTTGCCTAAAATTTATGTTTGTTAAGCTGTGCCCTATGCCATTATGTGAAGGAGAATATTCCTCATTCATGGCCCTTATTTTTTGACCTCATTAAGGTAATTTTGAATGTTTTTTATAGGTTTAGATTAATGTTCTATTATGAGCCTCTTCTATGAAATACTTATGCAAATTAGCTTGATCTTAAGGTTGTGTAAGCTAGTATGGTCCTTTGTTGATCTAGTGTGGGTTTGAGTGTATGGGAGTTTCCCTCATAAGTTTGGTACATCACCTTATTAAATTTATTAGGATCCCTTACTCTCTTTTCTACCCCTTTTACTGTGAAGCATTAGGCTTAGTTTTAGTTTTAGGTAAGCATCAAAGAGAAAGCTAACCTACTCCAGAGGTTCAGCCCCAACATAGGTGACCCACATCTTGGGGCTATCCCAATTTTATAATATCAATTGGAGAGAGCCTAAAAAACCCTCTCCAAGGGTGCAAATTGAGCCTATAATAGTTTCTTGCATGCCTATTGAGACTAAGGTCCAAAGTAGTGGAATAATTTTTGGTGTTTTTCTTCTACATATAAGCCTTTGGAGGCATTACAAAAAACATCATTGGTAACTCTGAACATCTATCAACTGGTTTAAGTAGCTCAGGTGCTTAATCACCATATTTCGTAAATACAATCACCACCCATTTTATCAAAATACATGTTCATTCATTCCTTATCCTTCATATAAAGTTAACAATGTTCATGTATTCACCCCAAGTTGTCCTCAAAGTTTAATGAAACAACCATATAATCATTCTTATCAGCCTTGCAACAAGATTATCTATCCTCCATACCAACCTACTTCCCCCTCTAGTCAACCTTGTCAAGCCTCAGTTTAGGAACATGAAGTCCTTCCATCTTGGATCCTCTCCTATGTCAATGACCCCAACTATTTCATACCCTCTATTTTGAAACCTACCCCTCCCACACACATTCAGGAAAGGAAGGAGGTGGCCAAATCTTGCACCACATTCCCCTCATGGAAATCAATTAGGGAGGGTACAAAATAGAAAAGGGAAATGTTAGTTGAGAAGGTCCAAGAGTTGGTCTTCGTATAATAAGGATTAGTTATGCAAGATAAGGATTGAGAAACTATAACTCAACTCAATGAGCTTAGTGTAAAAGAGTTCCAAGACTCTCCATCCTTCCCTCAAAAACTGCTTGAAGAATACATCACAAGTTTCTATGATGAAAAGGTCATAATAGGCAGTCCACTTCTTTCAAAAGGAGAGGAGTAAAGCTTTAATTTGACTTCTTGGTATGGATTTGGTATTTTAGAACCCAAAGATGTGGCTAAGAGTAGGGGAGGTTTTGTTTTGTCCCAAGAGCTTCCATATGGTATGGTTGTAGATGGAAATAATCAAGCTGCAGAGATTGATGTAGTCAATCAATCAACTGACCATGTTGGAGAGGTCATAAATGAGCTTAAAGAAGAAATAGAGGAAAAATAAGATCAAGACTAAGTATGAAAATAACTATACTATGAATTCATGGATCAAGTAGAGGTTCTAAACTAGCCTATACCTCCTTCATAACATGAAGAGGAACTCACCCATTAGGTTGAGGGTGCTGACCAATCTCAAGATGAGATATTCTTTGAAAGTTGTATTGATGTCTTAAAAATGAATGAGAATAATCAAATTTAGATCCACAAGGATATGACATGTCGGGCCTTAGGTGGATTTATGAACTACCATATGGTCCCTTCCAAAGAAAATAGATGGAAGATGGTGTTGAAATTGGCATTGTCTCAGATGACCAAGAGGAAGCTACCTTTTGGGATGAATTAGAGCTTTTTTGCCTAGACTTAGATAGTTTACCAAACACCAATTCAAAAAATGAGTTTGCAAGGCCCCCTACAATCCAAATGGGAGAAATCCTTGAATAAATGGACCAATATGTCTACATTGGAGACATGTTTTCCCCTTTTCATCCACTTGAGAGTATGACAAAAAAATTAGTAGCCAGGCATTTTAGCTCACATACCATAAGCTCTCAAAGGTAAGGTGTTTTACAACTTGGTTTATCATAAGTGATGCCAAATCCTTTCCATTTGATCTAGGTGGGAAGTATTTATAAATTATAACCTTGTATATAGGTTAAAATAGGTTTTATGCTTTTCTCTAAGTGCCCTTATACACATTTGTTTAGTAGGTTAGTTGTTTTTCCTTTCCTACATTTGCTTGCATGCATTTGCATATGTTGTTTTGTTTTTGTCCTTTTTATTTAAAGAGGAAGTTCCAGAAAGAGGTAGCCTTACATCTTCTTCATGATCAACTCAATTATAGAGAAGTGACTCTATGCCCAATGGATCAGTCGAGATAGAATGAACTAGGTTCTTAAGCATAGCAGGCATGCTTCCTTGTGAGTCACCAAAGATGTTAGCTATATTTGGCCCACATACCAAGCATGTGGCTAGTTGATAAAGGCCTTGAGGTAGAGTTTTTCATTGATCAATTGATCAAATGGCTAGACAAGCTGTGGATGGAATGAGTGGACTAAAGATACCATGAGGCTCACAAGATTTTCAAACACTTTAGGTTCACGTAAAGTGTAATTTATCAATTCTAAAGACTAACCCAAATTTGTAGAGACCCTATGGAGTGCTTTGGATAAACATGAAATCTCGTGGTATCCATCTAGTTCACTCACCATCTAGAGCTTGTCTAGACATTTGGCTATAGTGGCAAAAAAGTTGAGTAGGCATTTTTATGGTGTTAGATATTGCACATGTGATCAAGTCAAGGAGAATTGGTCATATGGGTTTCTTCACATTAACCCCAAGTTTCCATGCACCAAGCTTCAACTCATCTTCCTATGCATAATAGAATATCTAAGGTTTCAAAGTGGGCTCCCAAAATAAAATATTCTAAGTTTCTATACTTAGACAATTTTCAAAGGCTCCAAGTAAAATCGAGTACTCATGTTAATGAAGTCATATCTTACACATGTGATAATCTCAAGAAGAAACAATCATATGGGTCTATTCATTTTGGAGTCTAGTTCATATGTGCCAAGTTTTAGCTCATAAATTGTAGTATAATGAGAGATATGCATGGGCAAAGTTGGCTCCTAACATAGAATTTGTTAAGTTTCTATACTTATCCATTTTATACCAAACTATCATCAAGATGTCATGGAAGATCACTTAAACCAGTTGAATTCAAACTTTTATAGAAGCATGTGGAAAGATCAAATGGCCAATAGATCAAAAGGGTTTGTTCCTTTCAGCATTAGATCCATTCTCTAAAAAATTGGTGCCCATATGATCTTCATGCTTCAAGTTATAAAATTACAAAGTTGGTTAAGAAATGATAAACATCTATGCAAACATCATTTTTAAGACCCACAAAGTGAATGTTTGGATCCAAAATTCTTCATGAGATCCTAAGGGGGGAATCATGGATGACAATTCTCAAGTATGTGGGATCTTGAAGCAAGTAAAATGGTCAAAGAATCCTAGGAAGCAATGAGATATTGAGCTTGAAGCAATGGGTCCCAAAGATCTACAGTCCACATTTAATCTAATCTCAAAATTTGATGGAGGAAAATAAAGTCAAAGGGGTTAATAATTTGAGGTAGTTTCGATAGCCAATAACAAAGGAGATGATATAGAATGTTTGATGAAAGTTGATAAAGTAAAATGGACCCAACTCGATAAGTAGAGCCAAAAAGATCTAAACTCGAGCTCGACCCAAGTTGGTGGGAAAAGTTAAGGAAAAGAGCTTGATATAAATTCAGATAGGACCTAACATTAAACAAAGAGCCATTTATATGCAAAATTATAGGAAAACCAATATCCTTAGATTAATTTTCACCCATAGTTATCTTAGTCCAAGATCTAAGGCACAAAATAGATATATGATTAATGAGGAGATCATCCCAAGTCATGTCCTCGACAAACCACCATCTAGAGCAGACATGACATGTCCTTAGTAGTTTGAAGATATGGGGATTTTGTATTCATAATAAAATCTAAAAAAATATCCTAAGCAGTAGGACTTGGGGATTTAGAAATCAGTTAGAGCATTCATTTTCAGTAAGATCATGACTTGTCACTTTTGGCAAACTCTTATCTTTTAGTGTAGCTTGTTCAACCAGTGGAATGATTTGAAGATTATCTAGGTAAATAATGAACATTTTACTCATAATAAACTATTCTAATTAGACCAAACTCTTGGTAAAACATTTCTTTAAGCTGACATCTCATTGATTATCATGAACAATGTGCCCCCCTTATCTCTCTCCTTCTCTCCTTTCTCCTATATTAACCCTTTCTTTCCATTTTGTAAAGGGTTCTCAGATTTTAGACTTTTTTTATCTTTCTAAGAGATGGGGATTTCCTTGAGATACTATAAAGTATACTCAACTTTATTAATCTCAACCTTGTCAAACATTATTAATAACTACCTCTTAATGAAAAAAGACTTTATTTGCCTATATTTTGCCTTAAATATGTGTTTGGCAAGTTGTGCACTATGGCATTATGTGAAGGAGAATATTCCTCATTCATGATACTTTTTTTTGACCTTGTTTAGGGAATTTTCAATTCTATTTATAGGTCTATATTAGTGTTTTATTATGAGCCTCTTCTATGAAATACTTGTGCAAATTAACTTGATCTTAATGATGTGTAAGCTAGTATTATCCTTTGCTAATCTAGTGTGGATTCAAGCTTATGGGATATTCCCTCATAAGTTTGGTGCATCACCCTATTAAATTTATTATGATTCCTTACTCTCTTTTCTACCCCTTTTCCCATGAAGCATTAGGTTTAGTTTTAGTTTTAGGTGAGCATCAAACATGAAGCTGACCTATTATGGAGGTTCAGTTGAAACACAGGTGACCCACAACTTGGCGTTGTCCTAATTTTGTAAGTTCAATTAGAGATAACCTAAAGAACACTCTCTAAGGGTGAAAATTGAGCCTATAACAAGTCAAATATTGTATAAATAAAAGATACAAATTTAGGTCACATTGACCTAAGAGATTTTTGGGCTAGGATAGATGCATATTTCAAAAGTGATTAGATCTAAAGTATCTATGACTCTAGTTTACCATAAGCTACAGCCTTTCCTCTATCTATTCAAAGCATTGAATTAGTCCTAAAAATGTCCCAACATTATGAACCTAATAGAAGACAAGTCTATAGTGAGAAAGGGGAGAAGGTTATAGATCTTGACCCTAACTTCATCAACAGAGTGTTTTCAATTCCTAAATTTGAGATTTATTTGGATGTAAATCCACAAACTTCTGCACAATTTTATGAGGATAAAAAGGATGGATGTCAAAAGATAATTAACAAGTAATGGATCAAGACTCCTAAGCATTCCTACACTAGATTAACTAAGACTATGTATAGATCTAATTTCATAGAGGAGGTAAGAGATATTATAATACTACTGCACATAGTCCTAATGCCAAGTGTTATCAGGATTGGATGTATCAATATATCTAGACCATTATAGAACACAAAAAATACATAAATTAGGCCCAATTGATAAGTGATTCCCTCTAAAACTAGTTGATGGAGGTGTAAACAACAAATAAGTTTTATATGACATCATATATTGTTTGTCTTAGCCTAAAGAAGATTGTTCCCAGGCCTAAATATAGTTTTTGAGGAAATAAATAGAGTTAATAACTACTACCCTAATCTCACACTAGAGGATAGTAAAAATCAGTTTAGGAGAGTCAACGATGCCTTCATCTACAACATCATTATCATGTTTGATCAAGATCTTATGAAAACAAGGTTCTCCCAAGCAACAAAAGATGAGATCACCAAATGGGTTCCTACTTCATATAGTTCCCACCTACTCCTACATTAGGGTATTAGGATTTAGTGGTTGTATTTACACACTTCCTTGGTATGTAAGTGATAAATGGGAACTGTTGGAGTTGGTTAGGAAACTTGTGGATACAAACAAGTTCCTCTTAGATAAACACAAGGTAGGGATACATTTCATTATTTCCATTAGTTTTTACACATGCCTATCTTTCCTAAAGGCTAGAACTATGGAGGTAGAGATGTGTCGAGTAACACTAAGGACTCTAGAGTCTAGACCTTATTTTTATCCATACAGTAAGGTCACTACTACACTAGAACTGTAAATATATAAACATGTGCCATATTATGAGGATTTTTGGGAAGATTGTGATTATGAAGAGATGGTCATAATGAGGGACTATTCTAGGATGCCCTTATAATATATAAAATATTATTATCTATCACTAGTCACTAATGAATTGGTGGATGAAAACTGTAGACTAGACCTAATATACCTTACATAGATCATTGCTAGACCTTTACCACTAGTGAGGTAGTCAGTTCCTAAATATTTCTCTTTATTTGATAGAACAACTCCTATAATCAATAGAACAATTAGTTATATAAGAATCAAGGGTGTGTATATCACAAGGGAGATAATAGGGGTTAAGGAAAATCTCTTTAAGCTCAAAGTAGGAGGTATCACTCCTTTAGAGTAGGGACCCAATGAATCATCAGAGGAACTTGAGAAGAAAAAGAAGAAAAATACAAAGGCAAGAAAAGGATAATCAAGTAGATAAGGAGGAGATGCAGATGAACTAATTGATCATTTAGTAGAAGAGACATCATTAATAGCATAGGGATTCATAGTTTTAGATCCCATAGCCTTGACTCCTATTTCCACTACTCCACCTTCTCCTACCCATATTGTACAAGAGGTTTCAACAACTCCACTAGCTATCTCCACTCCTCAAGTATCTCAATTCCCCATTGTTCCACAAGTTTCAGTACCTCCACCTCTAGTGTAAACCACTCCACTTATCTCCACTTCACCTACCATTCCACCCACATAAATAAGCCAAGTGTAATTCATTATAAATATGTCAAGTGGACACTTAGGGTTCCCCTATAGTGGAAGCTCAAGTTTTCACTCCACTTTCCCTTCTTCCCACTTCACCTTCCCTATTTTTCCACTCCTCTTTTCCATTGCATTTACAATTACTTCCATTTCATCACCATTAATTCCCAAAAATAACCAATATTACATTATCATGAAATCAATCATCTTAACTATAGTTTTGTAGGCCACCCCAACCCATAACATAAGTACTATTTCCCCTTCATCTCAACCCACTATTTTCACATCAATAACCTTGATTGGTCCTACACATTTAATTGATACATTTGGTGCTTTGGATTCCACCCTTACACCAATTCCTAAATTCACAACCCCTGTGTCCATTCCATCCTCCACTCCCCCAATAGGTACAACTTCTTTTGTTGCCTCCACTCCACCCATTTCCACTATTTCAAATATACCATTAGTAGAGATTGGAGCAACATCGATACTTGGTTTAAATATTGATTTGCAAACCATTGATGAGAGTGAATCTTCACATGCACCTCTTGAGTAACCAATGATATCATCTTCCTAGGAGTCTCCATTAGTCACAGTATCAACTAGTGTAGCTACATCAACTGCAAATTCTTTGGTGATAATGTCAGATCAAAAGAATCCTACCCATAGTTGGTTAGCAAAATTAGTGAGTAAGAAGCTAAAAATAATGATTGATCACAACACTTTGGACTTTTATAGTCAAAACTCAATAAGAAATCAAAACCCACTCCCAGGACCCTCTCAAGGACATTCAATGATGATAAGGGGGAGATATATGTTGAAATTATAACTCTCCCACTAGTTAAATCAAAAGAGGACCTTGTGGTAGAAGATTATCAAGTTTCTCATATACACCTTGGTTAGAAAACAACATAAGGTCTCAAGTATGATGTGCAAACTCATATCAACTCTCTCTTCCAGAGAATTGATCATGAGAAAGCCACTAAGGATTAGCTAAAAAGAAAGGTAGATTAGTTAACTGAAACACTGAACTAGTTCATAAATCTTGGTAAAATATCACAACAGCCATAGGTAGTGTAGCCAATCAGTTTAGATCAAGATACGATTGATTATCTATGATAGATTGCTCACATGGGAAGGGATAGAAAGGAATGGTCTAAGGAACTAATCACTAAAGGCAATAGGTTTATTGCATCAATGATGGAACATTATGGAATCACCATAGAGAGGAAAGAAAATTTAAAGGAGTAGATCAATAGCTATGAAGGAGAAATTTAGAGCTTAAAATTGTATTATCCCAAATTGACAACCATAAAATCAATTGATATGAACACCCTCATTGCTGAGAATATATTGAAGAGTGACGTTAAGCATGAGGAACTACACAGGGCTACTCAATTTTGGATAAGAGTACTGATAGAGTCTATGGAACAAGCCAAGGAGGCACATGACAAGGAAATTGATGTATTATATGAGATTGATGGCATGGTGAACTCAATATCATGTTGACCAATAGATGATGCCAACATTCTCCTTCAGGGAGAACAGGTTCAGAATAATTTCAAAGCAATAGTGGAAAAGGAGTCTGCAAAGGAAATAATCTTTATCCTAAATTCCATCTACATTTTCATCAGGTATGAGAAAGAAATTGATAATATAAGGACTAAAATACAAGGTATAATAACCTTCAAAAGATAATTGTTTGATGTTTAAGTAGATTGTGTAGCCTCCAACATCTATTCTTACATGCTAGATGTAGAGGAAATTAAAGAGATTTTCAAAGCCTTTGATGCATATACAGAGAAGCTATAGGCTAAGAAGGACAAAAAATATGAATAAGTTTTCAAAATTGATTAATTTTCCCTCTCTTTTAAATATTTTCAAATGTTATTATCATTTTTAGTTTCATTGCAAGACATTGCCAGTTATAATTGCAAAGGTACAACTATATTTGTGTAACTCTTTTTGAGAAAGAGAAGCACATATTTTTTGATAATGTGAAAGTTTTAAAAAGCATGAGTGAAAATTTCACTTTCCATTTTGATAAATGTGAATTGTTAAAAAGGTACAAAATCATGAAGTGTAAATTACACGGTTCATTTTGACAAAACTGATAAAGACTTAGAAAGTTGTAAAAGTCTCACTTAATGTTTTGCATGATAGGGTTTTACATGAAAAGAAAATTGATATTATTTTCAATTTTATATTTTATTTTAAAATACCAGTTCTATTTGGCTACCTCTTTTTACATGAAGAGATTTTTATCCACTATCAGCCAAGGAAGTATTCCATGGAGACCAATAGTTCCATCCATACCATACCAAGCCATGCTATGCCTAGGATCATGCCCAACTTGTACATGTCATGATCCAACCATTTTTAAAATACATAAAATGACATAAATAGAGTAGCTTGCCTCTATTGCATGAGGGTTTCAGATTTGCATGACTTTCTTCACTGGGTATTTGAGTTTCAATAACTACATGTATTCTATGACATATTTTTTATAAAAATAGGTAGACTTCGTGGCCCAATCTATCTTTTTTCTTCTAGTTATATTTTTTCATTTTTAATATATTTACTACAAGCTGTAATGTTTGAAGAGAAATAAAGTTAAAGATTTGCCTTTCTTGTCTTGAGAGATCTCTTTGTGTGTGCAAGTTATTTGATTATTTATGGAATCTTTATTTCTTTATTTCAGTCTCAAGAAATTCATCTATGGTATTTTAACCTCTTAAAAATATTATTTAAAATAAATATCCTTTTTTCCTTTTATGAAAAAGAGCTAAAATACTACCTCTGGTTTCTCATCTATATAAGTTTGTGCTGAAACAAATTCAACATAATTTTTGCTCTATTGTGTTCATAAATAAAGCATTAAAATCCACTATAAAAATATTTGGTGCAATCACCATATTTTCATTTTTTTGCAAATTTTAATTCTTCAACCCTTTTCCTCATTAAAACCCTAGTTTAGGATTAAAAATCACTAAAGAGTGAAATTTACACAAAACTAGTATTTTATCAGTTTGCATCAGATTTAGTGAAAGGAAACTGGCCTTATCTAAAGATTAACCTCAAATTTCCAAGGTCCCACAACTTTGGAGGTTTTTCTATTATGTCATTAGGAAATTGCACAACAAGCTACAAGATCAATATAGGTGCAATCCTATGTGATAATAATTTTTGGCATGCTTGATGGGACACAAAAATTACATAGAGATTGGTGTTATTCTCAACAAGAATTATATGAGTTTCATGTAAATATAAAATCACCTAGAAACTCCATTGGCTTACCAACTCACAATTTCAAGGTAACGTATGCCAAGAAAATATACAAGATCATCTACTAAAGGTAAGAGGGCTGATTTTTTAGAATTGTCATTTACATCTAAAAAGATATCAAAAGAAGTCACCCCTCAACGTAAGGTATATCCTATAGTTTTATTTCCACCCTCTTTACTACTATTAGTGTTATACCTCCCATAATGGCTAGAAATCAAAATCGTGTACCTTTCAATATAGGCAGTCCACTCATTTTGGCCCAACATGATGATATACCAGTCTCGACCTTAAAAATCCTACCATATTTTACTAGTGAAACCTCTACCATTGCTTTAGAATGCATACAAGATATTGCTAACCTCTGTTTAATCCATAACATGGTATAATACAGTGTTGCAATTAGATGTCTAGTCTCCTCTTTCAAGGAAAAATCTTTAAAATGGTATAGAGGCCTTTCTCCCACCTCAATCTGAGTTTGGGATGAGTTAAGCACTGAAATGTGCACCCATTTTGAGGACAAAAGTGACCACCTTTCCTTGGTTGAATAGTTAACTAATATTTAATGAGATCTTCATGAGAAAATGACTAACTTTAATTACCATTTTTAGAAGACCTAGAATAAAATCTCAGTATTGGTTAAACCCAATGCAAATAATAATTTCTTGTATCACCTAAAAGCCCTCAATAGTGATATAGATGTAATGATTCAATAAATGAGTGGAACCACTCTTCCTATAGCTTATGATATTATAATAAGGGCAAAAAAAAATTTAGTCCAAGCCAAGAAAATTACACCAAGGCCACCAATGCCTCTATTTCCATAACTATCCCCTATTCCCCCACCTACACTTGCTCCAATTACCACTATGAGCAAGGCACTTTCTTTGAATCCTAAACCTTTAGATGATCTATATGAGGTAAAATCATTACTTAACAGCTTTGGAAATGAGTTAGTGGTAATGAAAAGGTAGTAAGCCCAAAACTACAAACTGTTTCATCCATCTAACCCTACATACCAAGGGAATAGGAAACCATATCAAGGAGATAGATAGCCATGTCAAGGTAAAAATCATTAACAAGGACAAAATTCATAGACAAGACATCCAAATATTCATGCTTTACCATCACTAGGAGCTTCTAAATCCATTGTCCCTATTCAAAATAATTTGGCTCAAGAGTACAAGTGGTGTTATCCTTGCAATTAGTCCCATAATCAAAACACTTACCCAAATGGTGTAATCAATCAATCCTTGATGGTGCAAGTCATAAAAAGCACATAATAATAACAAGAAGAATCTACTTCCTAAAAAGTAGCCACACAAGAACTTTCTCAAAGTGAAGTAACTCTTCTAAACTGGTAGGTGGATGATCTCGATAAGATAAGACAAGATGAAGGATTTTTCAATGATGGAGGTCTTGTAGTAGCTAATACACATTCCAAGAAAAGAGCAATAGAAATTGATTATCCCCCTATGGTAGAGTAAGCTTCAACTTCTAAAGCTAAAGTGGAACCAACAAAGAGCAACATAGTGCAAAGGCCACCCTTTGTACCTAATAATCAATTCAAAGTAAAGGTGCCCACTTCAAATCTTGTAAAAGAGGATGCATCCCCTAAAAAAGCACCAGTAAAGTTTGGTAATATCCCTTTTAGAATAGTTGATCAAATGAAAAATACTAATCTAAACATCATTATGTGGGAATCACTATCTATACCAGTGCAAAGGGACTTACTACAGGAGGCTTTGAAGAATTTCTAGATAACAAAAAAGGTTCCAGCCAAGGGTCATACACCTATAATAAATCTATGTTAGCCTCAATTTGATAATAAAATGGGAAAAAATGGTAATCTTCCCCCTTCTATCTTTCAGTTATAATAGGGAAGCATTTGGAACACAATCTCCTAGTAGATTTAGGGGATAATAGTTCAATAATGCCAAAGAAAATAGTTGATGATTTGGGAATAAAATACACACCTATTAATAAGGGAGTAGTTCAACTAGATGGGATTGCTATTCAAATAATAACAACCATAAAGGGACTGAACCTCACTATTCATGCTTGCCCAAGCCTATCAATTACTTAAGATATTTCAGTCATAGATCTTTACCCCTACTTTGCCATTTGTCTTTCAAGAGATTTCACTAAAAATATGGAAGGATATCTATCTACAGATTAGTCTCACATGCTACTTAGAATGAGATATGAAACAAGAGTAACAATAAAATATGATCAATTGCAAAAGATCATATATAGACATACAATCCTATTCCTCATGTAGAAATGAATTTTACATTGCAAGATCAAGAAGAGGAATAAATAGATCAAGAAAATGCAACACATGTAAAATAAATTCTAAATACTCATTTAAATGAATGAGGATCAGCCCTATAATTTGATCCTTATGACTATGTACAAAAAACATGGTTATAGACATATTGAATTCATGAAAAAGATGTAATTATATCAAATTTAGTCAAACCAACCAAAGATATTCAAGGGATGTGGTAGTTATTTTTTAATGGCTCAAGAAGCAAAAATGGTGAAGGTGTAGGAATTGTATTAATCTCCCTATAGAAGGAGAGCTACTTCTACTCATTCAGACTTGAATTCAACTATACCAACAATATATTTGAATATGAATCTTTGATTCAAGGCCTCTAAATGGATAAAAATAGAGGAATCAATATTATGTAGATATTTGGTGATAGTGAGCTCATCGTTCACCAAGTTAGATCAAAAAGTGTAACAAAAAACAATTTTATAAGGTCTTACAAAAATAGGGTTTATGACTTGTTAGAAGATTTCACTTCTTTAAATATTCAAGTAGTACCAAGGACACAAAATAAAGATATTGACCGTATGGCCTTGGTTAGGTCATAGTATAACCTACCAGTCAAAATAAATTATAAAGATAACTAGCATGTGAGGTTGATTATAAGGCCTTCTATCCCTAATAATGCAACTAATTGGAAAGTCTTCAATAGTGACAAGTAGATTGTAAATTTTTTGAGAGAAGAGACCAAGTTTTTAGAAAGGAATTAACCAAAGCTACAAGACCAATATGGTGATCATATTATTTAGCTAAAAATGAATAAGTTGCCTATGGGTCTCATTACACTGGAAAACATCTTCAATTCAGATGACCAGTTGAAAGGTGAAAATAAGAACATTATAGTCAATGAATAAGATTATGAACCCATCATCATCTCAGAAGGCAAGTCTCTCAAAATAGGCAACTTATGTAATATTTCATAGAAGTATGATTTTATTTAATTATTTTAATAGTTTGATTATAAATTCACTTGGATTTATAATGAATTAAGAGGATTTGATCCAATTTTAGCATAAAACACTATAAAACTAGATCCAAATACAAAACTTATCAGATAGAAATAGAGACCCATCAATCCCAAGATTGAATCCTTGATGAAAAATGCACACTCTAAGTTGATAGAGGCCAATATAATATTTTTGATCAAACACTCATCTTGGGTGGAAAATTTGGTCCTTATTACAAATAAAAATGGTGAAATCCAATTGTGCATGGAATTTAGAGACCCAAAAAAAGCATTGTTGAAGGATCACTATCCTCTTCCCCCTATGGAACAAATTATGTAGATAGTATCAATATTTAAAAGATTTTCTCTTGTAGAAGGTTATTTGGGTTATAACCAAATCCTAATACAAGAATAAAATCAATATAAAACTACCTTCACCACCAAATGGGGCATGTATGAACACAAGAAGATGACATTTGGTCTAACAAACATAGGCACAACCTTTCAGAGAGCCATGGATATGGCATTCAAGGGCCTGCTAAATGATATTAGTATATCTAGATAATATTATAGTCTACTAAAAGTATGTTGATGCACATCTAGACCACATGAGAAATATTTTAGAAAGGTGTAGAGAATTTGGGGTTTCTCTTAACCCAAATAAGTGTGTGTTCACAGTACATGAGGGGAAGCTACTGGGATACATAGTGTCAAAAGAAGGTCTTACAATAGACCCTAAATGAGTTATATTCATATCAAAATTAGCACTACTGAGTCAAAAAAAATTCCTACAAATATTTCTTGGGAATATCAACTTTGTGAGAAGATTTATACCAAATTTTGCCTTTTTGGTAAAACCCCTTATTAAAATGCTAAAGAAGGGAACTCTTTTTAGCTGGACTCAAGAGGGAAAAGATAGCTTCTAGGCTATTTCTGAAGACCCTACCCTGGTTAACCTAAACTATGAGAAGGATTTTATCCTCTATGCATTTGGAGGGGAAGGAAGTATCTCAACAACTCTGACTCAATACAATCAAGAAGATTTGGAATAACTAATATCTTTCTTCAGCCAATCTTTCAAAGATTAAGAAGAGAATTATAGTTTTGTGAAGAAGTGGGTATATGCAATAATCAAAGCACTCAATAAATTTAAGCATATGCTCTCTAAAAACAAGATACATCTAATGGTGAGTCATCAAAATGTCAAATAATTTCTACTGAGTAGGGAGATAAATGAAAAAAGAGCAGGATGGGTCACCAAGGTCATGAAGTATGACGTGGATATCATGATCAAAAAGCTGGTAAGAGGAAAAAGATTATGTGAATAATTGGCCATTGACATCAAGACTAATGAACTAGTATCTGACATAGTGTATGCTTAAACTACATCTCAACCAAAAAATCCACCTTCTTTCAACATATGGATTTAAGACATGACTCATTTCTTGTAGACTGACGAATAACCCTATGACTTCCAATACTCAAAGAAAAGGTATTTTTGACTCCAATCAATTCCTTATGTTCTCATTGATGGAATTTTATTTTAGAATGACATAAATTGAGTCTTGTTAAGATATATTGAGCATGAACAAGTTCTCAAAGTGCTCGAGTAGTTTCATGATGGCCCATCAGGAGGACATTTTTATGTAAGGACTACAACCATCAAGATAATGAGAGGAGGATACTATTGGCTTGAATTATTCAAGGATGCCCATTAATGGGTAATAGATTATGAAAAGTTTACTTACATCATTGGTAAGCAAATATTGGCTTCACTTCCTCTCAGACCAATTCAAGCAAATCAACCATTTTCCCAATGGTGATTGGATTTCATTAGCCTGATTGATCCACCATCAAGTATGGGTCATAAATGGCTTCTTATCACAACAAATTATTTTACATGATGGACTAAATTAGTTGCTCTAAAATATGCCACTAAATCATCTATTCTCAACTTCATGAACATCATAGTTTTAAGGTTTGGTGTTCCTCACACCATAATATCAGATAATGCTAAGATGTTTTTTGGTACTTAAGTCAGTGAATGGGATGTCAATCATAATGTGTACTTGAGAACTTCTTAAAATTATTATCCATAGGGTATTGGCCTAGATAAGTCAACCAATAATAACTTGATTAGAATTATCAAACAAATAATGGAGGATAATCAGAGGGCATGGCATACTAACCTACAATCAACACTTTAGGCTGATATAATTATTCCAAAAAGAGCCATCAATTTTTCACCTTTCATGATGGTATATGGAAGAGAAGTATGAGTACCATTATCAATTGAAATTCCATCTTTAGATCTCAATCACCAATTAGACCTGATCCATAATAATGAAATGTTGGTGAGACTGGCTAAACTCATGGCACTTGTAGAAATTAGGCATCAATCAATGAAAGTATTGGAATTAAATTAGGCATAAACCAACAAGACTTTTGATAAAAAGACAACTATAATAAGATTTAATGAAGGAGACATGGTCCTCAAGTAGGATGTAGATAAAGCAAAACCATGTAGGCACACTAAATTTGATGTAATATGGAGTGGTCCATATATCATCACTCAGTGCAAAGGCACCAACAGATTTTAGGTCTCCAAACTTGATAGAGAAAAACTACCAATCCTAATTAATGAGATATACCTCAAAACTTGATTTTGAGGTAGGAACTTGTTCCAAAATATTTAAAATTTATAAATAATAGGGTTAGTTGTGTTTTTAATAAGTGCTTTTGCATAGGTCAAGACTCATGAGGAGTTGCTTTCTTAAGTTGTGTTATTTTTCTCTATTTTGTTTATTTATTTTTCATGTCTAGGCAAATCCCAGTTTATGCTTCTTTATGTTAGAGTTTTTTTAGAACAAACTTGATTCCATGCCCAATGGAGAAGGCTAATGGATTCATAATGATTAGCAGGTAATAATCCCATAGAGGTCACTAAAAATGTTGAGATTTTGTCCCAAAAATATCATTACATCTAACACCCTAAGGAGGACCCCCTTTTTTTTAGAAAAAACCATGATCCAATAAAAGAACCCATCTTTTCCTTTATGCTTGAAAATTCTAGAACTATGGATGCCATTTCAATTATGTAAATTACTTCATGGATTCTAGATCTTGAAAAGCACCAATATCTAAAACTATAGAATCCAAAACTCACCATGCACTTTACACATTTTCAAAATGTGAAAAATACATGGTAGACTCTAGATCCCACCATGCACCCATTTAGCAAAATTTGAAACTCATCATACACTTTGCATGTTTTCACAATGTTCAAAGTGCATGACAGGATCCAAATCCCACCAAACCCATAATCCCCTTTCTATGGAAACTAGAACCTTAGATGCACTTTTCACATTTTGGGATGTACAAATTGCATGTCAATCTCCATGTTCCATGAACCACTTACCAATTAAAAATTCATTGGATGTGAAACCTCAAGTGCACTTTTCATGTTGTAAACATGCAAATTTACCCATGGGTTTTTCCTTCCACCTAAACACATTTCCCATCCACAGAGAGTAAACTTACTTCAAGTAGGTACAACCTCTACCAACTACTCACCAAACCCCTTCCCATAAAATGTAAAACTTGAAGTGCACATTGGATGTTTTTGAATGTGTAAAGTATACATCGAGTCAAGCTTCCTACCAAGCCAAGCCCTTCTCATCAGGAGTAGAACTAATTTAAATAGGTCCAACCTCTACCACTAATCACCCGAGCTCACATTAATTTCAAGTATTTCCTATGAAAACTTATTCATTTTACAAAGTGTTATCATTTTTTAAGTTTCTAATTATTATTTAGAGCTCTAGTCACCTACACCCTCACCACTAAACCTTGATCCACATGTAAATCTAAATATATACTTCAATCCATGATTGTAAAACTCAAATCCATATCACTTGTGCCCATGTATGGTACTTTCCTTATATCATTTAGCTTTTGAAAGATTTCAAGTTATTTCTAGTTTCTCATAGGGTTTTCTTTCCAAATTTAGGGTTTCATTGAAAATGTCTAGTAGAGTTTTCATTCAAGTTAATTAGAAGGTCATTTTGTGTTAAAATCATGTGTTTAAGGTTAGTCTAATTTTCTAAGGTTTCTTAGGGTTTTCTCATTTTTAGATCCTACAACATCAACCAAAAAATTCCCTTCATTTCCCCTTCAAGACTTCAAAATCAAAATTTTGATTTTCACCTAGCCAAATTGAATATTCCTAAGTATATACCTTCAAATTAAAAAATAGAAAATATTCCCTCCAAAGATTCCCCTAGCATCCCCAAAGACACTCAAAATGCCTCAAGTGCCTTGGAACTTTGTTGACTTCTAGTACACCACATAAAGTGGACCTATCTCAAACACCTCCCACTTATGTTGGAAAGCTTATAACCCTCAAACACCATAGAGAGTGGGCATGCTTCCAACACCTTCAAGTTCTACCAGAGAATAAAAATGATCTAGACACATATAGATCCTACCAACTTTCATAATTAGTTTATTTTAAGCAATAACTTCAATTTTCATGCCTCCCAAGGAAATGAAGTTCAAATTTAAGGGCCCTAGAGTGACATCTTATTTGGAGTCCAATATGGTAGAAATAAAAGATATAGATTTAAGTCACATTAGCCTAGGAGAGTTTTGGTCTAGGATAGGTGCAGATTTAAGAAATGACTAGATCGAGAGTATTTATGACTCTAGTTTACCACAAGATACAATCTTCCATCTATCTATTCAAAGCCTTGAATTGGTCATAACAATGGCCCAACATTATGACCCTAATACAAGATAAGTCTATAATGAGAAAGGGGAGAAGGTTATAGATCTTAAACCTGACTTCATCAACATAATGTTTGCAATTTCTAAATGTGATATTTATTTGGATATAACTCTAGAAACATCTACATAATTTTATGAGGAAAAAGAAGATGGATGTCAAAAGATAATTAACAAGCAATGGATCAAGACTCCAAAGCATTCCTCCACTAGATTTTTGAAGACTATGTATAGATCTAATTTCATAGAAGAGGTAGGAGATATTATAACACTACTACATAGAGTCATAGGCGATCTTGATTCCAAGTTTTATCAAGATAGGATGTACCAATATATCTGGACCATCTGAGAACACACACAATACATACATTGGGATTCCCTCCACAACCAGTTGATGGAGGTCCAACCATCAAATAAGTTTTATATGACATCATATATTGTTTATATCTTAGCCAAAGGAAGATTGTTCCCAAGCCTCAATATAGTTCCTGAGGAAATAACTAGAGTTTGAAACTACTACCTTGATCTCACACTATAGGCTAATAGATAGTAGTTTAAGAGAGTCAATGATGCCTTCATCTATAGAATCATTATCATGTTTGATCAGGATCTTGGGAAAATAAGGTTCTCCCAAGAAATAAAAAATGAGATCACCGAATGGGTTTCCTACTTCATATAGTTCACCACCTACTCTTACACTAGGGTAGTCAGATTCAGTGGTTATCCCTACACACTTCTCAATATGTAAGTGATAAATGGGCATTGTTGGAGTTGGTTAGGTAAATTGTGGAGACACATAAGCTCCTCTCAAATAGACATAAGGTATGTATACATTTGCCTATTTCCATTGGTCATTACACATGCCAATCCCAACTAAAATCTAGAATTACAGACATAGAGATGTGCCAATTAACACTAAGGACTCCAGAGTCCAAACCTAATTTTGATCCATATGGTAAGGTCACTACTGCACTAGAACTAAGAATATATGAACATGTGCCATAGTATGAGTATTTTTGGGAAGATTGTGATGATGAAGAGATGGCCAAAATGAGGAAATATTCTAGGATGTCCCTACAAAAAATAAAATATTATGATCTACCACCAGTCACTGATGACTTGGTGGATGAAAACTCTAAGTAGACACAATATACATTATATAGATCATTGATAAAACTTTACCACTAGTGAGGTGATCAATTCTTGAATATTTCTATCTCTTTGATAGAACATCCCCTATAATCAATAGAATAATTAGTTGGTTAAGAAGCAAGGGTGTGTAGATCACAAGGGAGAAAATAGGGGTTAAGGATAAGCTCCTGAATATCAAAGTAGGAGGTATCACTCCTTCAGAGGAGGGCCCCAGTGAATCATTAGAGGAACCTAAGAAGAAAAAGAAGAAGAAGGCAAAGGAAAGAAAAGGAAAATCAAGTAGACAAGGAGGATCTATAGATTAACCAATTGTTCTTTTATCCAAAGACATAGTAGTAATAGCACAGGGATCTATAATTTTATATCCCATAGCCTTGAATATTATTTCCATTGCTCCCCTTCTCCTACCCATATTTTAAAAGAGGTTTCAACACCTCCACCAGTGATCTCCACTCCTCAAATGTCTTAGGTCCCCATTGTTCCACAATTTTTAGCACCTCCACCTCTAGTGTCATCCCCTCCACTTGTCTCTACTTTACCTACCATTCCACCCACATCAATAAGCCAAGTGTAATCAACACAAATAATTCAAGTGGACACTCAGGTTCCCTCTATAGTGGAAGCTCAAGTTTTCGCTCCACTTTCCCTTCCTTCTACTTCACATTCCCCATTTGATCCACTCCTATTTTCCATTCCACTTATAATTATTTCCATTTTATCACCATTAATTCTCAACACCACCCAATAGTACATTTTCATAGAATCATTCATCTTGACTACAATTCTATAAGCCACCCTAACCCCCATGATAAGTACTATTTCCCATTCATCTCAACCCACTATTTTCACATCAACAACCCTGAGTGGTCCTACACATGCAATTGACACATTTGATGCTTTGGCTTCCACCCCTCCACCAGTTCCCAAATTCACAACCCCTATGTCTGTTCCAGCCTCTACTCCCCAACATTCATAACTGCTTCTATTTCCTAAATTATCACTATTTCCACTATTTTAAATATAACAACCCAAATACTTAGGGAAATTATTTATTTGTAAACCACTGATGAGAGTGGATCTTCATAGGCACCTCTTGAGTAACCAATGGTATCATCTTCCTAGGAGTATCCATTAGTCATAGTATCAATTAGTGTAGATACATTAGTTGTAGATTCTTTGGTGATAGTTTTAGATTAGCAGAAGGCTATCCCTAGTTGGTTAGCATAATTAGTGAGTCATAATCAAAAAATAATGATTGATTCTAGAACTTTTTACTTTGGCATGTTAGAAGTCAAGAAGAAATCAAAATCCATTCCCAGGACCCTCTCAAGGACATTCAATAATTATAAGGGGGAGAGATATGTTGAAATTATAGTTCCCCTACTAGACAAATGAAAAGAGGATTTTGTGGTGAAAGATTATCAAGTTTCTCATATACACCTTGGTTAGAAAATAAGAGAAGGTCTCAAGCATGATGTTAAAGCTAGTATCAACTCTCTTTTCCATAGAATTTATCATGGCAAAGCCACCAAGGATGATCTAAAAAGAAAGGTATATCTGCTGATCAAAGCACTAAACTAGTTCATAAATCCATATAAAACATTGTAACAACCACATGTAATGCAACTAATCAATCCTAGTCAAGCTACAATTGATTCTATATGAGAGATTACTCACATGAGAAAGGTTATGAGGGAATGGTCTAAGGAACTGATCACTAAAGGAAATAGGTTTCTTGCAGCAATGATGGAACATTATGGAATCATCATAGAGAGAAAATAAATTTTGAAGGAGAAGATCAATAGCTATGAAGGATAAATTTAGACCTTAAACTTGTATTATCCTAAATTGACAACCATAAAATCAATTGATATGAATACCCTCATTGTGATAATATATTGAAGAGTGATGTTGAGCACAATGAACTACACATGGATGCTCAATTTTAGATAAAATTACTAATAGAGTCTATGGAATCGGCCAAGGAGGCTCATGATAAGGCAATTGATGTATTATACGTGATTGATGGAATGATGAACTCAATATCATACTAACCAGTAGATGATGTCAGCAATCCCCTTTAGGTAGAATAGGGTCAGAATAATTTCAAAGCAATAATTGAGGAGTCTACAAAGGACACAATCTTTATCCTAATTTCCATCCATAGGTTCATCAAGTATGATAAATCAATTGATAAGATGAAGACTAAAATTTAGGGCATAAGAACTTTCATAAGAGAATTGTTTGATATCTAAGTAGATTATGTATCCTCAAACATCTATTCTTACAAGCTAGATGTAGAGTGAATTTAAGATATTTTCAAAGCCTTTAATGCATATAAAGAGAGTTATAGACTGAGAAGGACAAGAAAGCTAAATAAGTTTTGAAAATTGATTAATTTTCCCTCTCTTTTGAATATTTTAAAATGTTATTATCATTTGTAATTTCATTTCAAGACACTGTGAGTTGTAATTGCAAAGGTATAGCTATATTTTTATAACTCTTTTTGGGAAAGAGAAAGACATTTTTTACACTATATTTTTTGATAATGTGAAATTTGAAAAATCACAAGTGAAAATTGTACTTTCCATTTTTATAAATGTGAATTGTTAAAAAGGTGCAAAATCATGAAGTGTAAATTACACAGTTCATTTTGGCAAAAGTGATAAAGACTTAGATAGTTGTAAAAGTCTCACTTAAAGTTTTGCATGCTAGGGATTTACATGAAAATAAACTTGGAATTATTTTCAATTTTATCTTTTATTTTGAAAGATTTATTTTATTTGGGTACCTCTTTTTTCATGAACAACTTTTCAACCACTATCAGACGAGCAAGCATTGCATGGAGACCATTAGTTCTAGCCATGCCATACCATGCCATGTTATGCCTAGGATCATGCCCATCTTGTGTATTCCATGATATAACCATTCCAAAACTCCAAAAAATTCCAAAAATAGAAGAGCTCACCTCTCTTGCATGAGGGTTTCAGATTTGCATGACTTTATTCACTAGGCATTTGAATTTCAACAATTACATGTCTTCTATGACATATTTTGTATAAAAATGGGCAAACCCCATGGCCCAATTCATATTTTTTTTTCTAGTTATATTTTTTGAATTTTGAATATATTTACTACAAGTTGTAACCTTTAGATAGAAATAAATTTGAATATTTACCTTGTCTTGAGATGTCTCTATGTGTGTACAAGTTATTTGATTATTTGTAGAATCTTTGTCTCTTTGTTTTGGTCTCAAGAAATTCATCTATGGTATTTTACCCTCTTGAAAATATTTTTTGAAATAAATATCCTTTCCCCTTTTGTAAAAAATAGCTAAAATACTACCTCTGATTTCTCATCTGTATAAGTTTGTGCTAAAACAAATTCAACATAATTTTTGCTCTATTATGTTCATAAAACAAGCATTAAAATCCACTATAAAATATTTGGTACAATCACCATATTTTAAATTTTCTAAAAATTTCAATTCTTAAACCCTTTTCCTCATCAAAACCCTAGTTTAGGATTCAAAAGCACTAAAGAGTGAGATTTCCACAAAGCTGGTATTTTATCAATTTGCATCAGATTTAGTGAAAGGAAGTCGGTCTTCTCTCGAGATTAACATAAAATTGCCAAGATCCCATAGCTTTGGAGGTTTTTCCATTGTGTCATTATGAAATTAAAAAACAATCTAAAATATTAATATAGGTGCACTCCTATGTGTTAATAGGTTATTTGAGAAAAGTGATAGTATGTTTTTGTTTTACAAGATAGAGTTTTCTATGTTTTTAGGCCTAATAACAAGTAGGCTAAAATGGCTTAGTTCAAGTGATGAGTTAGATTTCCAGGTAGTATGGAACTTTTTAGGAGTAAGCAAGGATATATTGGAGACATTTTTTATGTATTTCAATCATTGGTGAAGGCAAAAGGTGGTCAAAGAAGTCTGAGTGTAACGTGTGGGTGTGAAGGCCTAATTTTTTTAGGTCTCCATTAGGCCTAATAGTGAAATTGGTCTCTATGGACTATGACCAACCTATAGAGAGGTTATATCAATCATGTAATTTTTATTAGGACCTATTTCAAGTTTAAAACAAGTATATTAAAGATCTTGGCTAACTAAGATGGGTTAGATGAAGTGTATTGTATAAAGTCAAGGCCTAATTAGCCTATTTGTACTAGTTGTGTGAGAGTGGAGTTAAGATAATAAATATCTCATTGAAGGAGGAGGAATGTCATTAAAAAAAATTATAGGGTGAAGAATATTATTCATACATATCTGATCAATTTGATGCAGGTGGACATACACATCATTGAACCTAATGAGCCTAGAAGAGGCATATTGAGTGAATGAACCCTAGAGGCTATTTGAGTAAGGGTGAAGAGGAAAGAGTGTAAACAAAGTAGGTCATCATAAATTAAAGAGTCAATAATAGGTGTTTAATATGATTAGAGATTTAAATTATCTAAGTTATTGATTGGTTTCCTAGGTGGTTGGAGCTTCCTTGCAAGTTGGAGCTTGTAGAAGACTAGTTAGGTGGGTACTCAACTAGGTAGAGGTTGGAGCTCCTTATGAAGTGGGTGCTTAATTAAATGTTGAATTTAATCATTATAGAATATTAGTTCATATGCATAGTTTTGTGGGTTTTATTCCCTAATAGGGTTTCTCACATAATCTCTTGTGTTATCTTATGATGTGCTTATATGATTGTTTCTCTATACATTATTTGATTTTATGTTTATGTATGCTTCATGGAATGGTAAATAGAATTAAATATACTTTTTTGTGTACTGATTCATCACCCCCTCCATCTCAATAGCTACATCCAATAATTGGTATCAGAGCTAGATGTTTTAGATGAGGCTTGATAACCTATAGGTGATCCTAAGTAGCTTAAAGTGTGTGGGGTCAAAGTTCATCTTGTTTACAGTGATGGATAAGTTTGTGAATATCGTGAATAAATTATGCTTAATGGTAGTAGCAAGGTTGAAGAATAAGGATCATTTTGAAGCTAAATCTAAGATATAACCTAATTTTATAAACAAAAGGACTCCACAGACATATTGAGAGAAAGATATAGTCAAGGCACTCTAAGGTGGTCTTTTGGTCAGCTAGCATGATATGTATAGGTATGTGAAAGTGTCCTAGAAGGCAGATGTTCATAAGAGTTGATGATTAGTCCTCAAAACCAATATATTTTTGGTAAAGTTGTTATCCTTAAGTTGTAAGGACTGTAGATGTTTCAATAAGTTATTGGCTTATTGCAAATGTCAAAAAAAGAACATCAGTGTTTTTAAATTTGGCAAGTTCTATGTCATCATAATTAAAGTCTAACTATGAATATGCAAAAGATTGTTTCTTTGGTCAAATTAAAGAGTATCTTGAAGGTTGCAGTGTGCTAGATGAATCAAGATGAATTCATAAAGTCATAGAGGAATGTGATGGCATGTTATTGATGTCATATGAGGTTGTTAGTTATTATAAGTTTCTTGATAGTATTTTGAGTGTGCCTATCATAAAGAATGTTGTTTCAAAAGATACCTTTGAGTTTGTGCCTTGTAGATGAGATGTTTTAGAAAGGAATAATGATCTAAGGATCATTGAATGTTTGTTGATGCTATGAGGAGTTAATTTTTCATGGCGTGAATTTGTTTAAACCTAATTGAGGTGGTATAATTGATCCAAGAGGATAGTGATAAGTGAGAAGGAGTTGATCCATGTTGATTAGGTCCCTATGAGACCTATTGGTAATATGAGGGATAATGGTTCCTTCATAATGATAGTTAATGATTCAAATTTTTATAAAGGATGGAGGAGGCTTATAGAGGTTGGAAATAAAGTATTTCACATGGTTTGGTACCTTGGTGAGGGAAATATGGGCCATTAAGTCTCATTGTTGGTTTGTTGAAGATGAATTTTTCCAGATGGAGCATGGAGTTAGGGGGAGCTAACTCAGATAAGTAATATGTGAGGGGAACATATGTAATATGTTATAGTTTCAATCTAAATTCATGATGGGAAAGTCTACTACAGATGTAATCTCAAGAGACAATTCACAAAAGTTAATATGATGACTTAATCAAACCAAGTCTTAATTTTAAAAATGTATTTTATCTTCATGTATGGACACAAGGGGATATTGTGAGATCTATATTTAAATAGGTCCAAGGATTAGGTAAGTAAGAGTGAATGAGAATATAAACACAAGATTCATAGTAAAATAATAAGAAGGTACAAGTTTTGTACATGAAAAAGATGATCAAGATGTGTAAGTCAAAAGGGGAGCAATTATTCATCCATGTGCATGAAAGGTAGGTGAGTATCTTGAGCACCTAAAGTATATTTAAATGCATGCATGATGTTAGGGGGAGATTAGTTTTTATTTAGTCCAATTTTTCATTAATGTCAAATGGGGAGAAGGATAAAAATAGGTTATCATCAATGATAAAGGGAGAAATTATTGGTAAAAGTATTGTCATTGATGTCAAAGGTAATGACAACGTGGTGATTTATGGAGGATATAATGAAGTGACAAGAAAGCCTTGTGTACTTAATAATTGGTCCATGTGGTTTGATTTGTATTGATCAATAGAGAATGATATGACAAGATTGTAAGATATTCTCAGGTGTAGTGAGATGTTTTTAAATCTACAAGAGTGATCTTGTAGAAGATCAAGGTGGTTTGGTAACAAGGACATTTAAAGAGAGGTCATTGCTTAGGTATGGTCATGTATTGTAGAGACAAGGTGGAGATAAGATATAATTGTATGATCTTGAGATTGAGCATGGTAATTTTGGAGCATGTGTATGAAGTATAGAGTTAGTTTATGACTCTCAAGAGTGAGATACAGTAGCAAGGCCTCACTAAGGGTTTGCATCTAGGCTTAACCTTATGACCTTAGATGGCCTAATGAAGTATTTTGAGAAATATTGGTGAATTAAAAACTAATTTGGGTTATGTTCATGATATATAAAGTTGTATCTAGTGTATCTATGCAATTACAAGTCAAGGAATGAAGACAAAGGTGCATGAATAGTGTCTTGGTGATCTCAAGGGTATGAAAACTTAGGTAGGCCTAACCAAATGAGATATGTTGATCAGTTATAAGTAAAATATGGAAAAGGTGAGTGTTTAAAAAGATATAGTATGTTTTCTTGGAGGTGTAAATCAATTTGAAGTCCTAAGTTTGTAGCAAAATGCCTATATAGTGGTTTTGAGGTTTCTTGAGTTCTTAGAATAAAGAGATGAGATCTTGAGAAGGAAGTTGAGATGATCATTGGAATGTGTAGAGTTTTTATGGTGACATGAGACATTTGAAGTATTTGTTTAAGGGTCCTAATAATATTTTATAAGCATTTTTTTAGAGAAACCAATCCCTCAACTTTATGAACAAACATTAAGAAGGTGAGGTTTTAATGCTTGCAAACCATCATAGTGGAGACATTGGAAATATTTAAATGGTTTTGGAACAAAATGGATTATTTTATCAATTTTGATGATTTTATGTTCTATAGGACTCCTCAAGGCCCCTCCAGGAACCTCCAGCTAGTAGTGGTGTGCTAGGGTAGTGAGCAAAAAGTATAGAAAATGGATTATTTCTAAAGATTTTGTTATTATAATAAGGGTTGACTAAGTCATCACTTATAAGTTAATTAAGGTTGAATTAAATTAATTTTTTTCGAGATCCATGAATTTATTTTTATATTAAATGTTCTCTTTTCCAATAATTTTGGTCAATCAAGTTAACCAATCACTAGATTATAGATAGTGAAAATAGTGAAGAAAATTAGGCTTGAGTGAAAACTTGTTTAAGGATGATGTATAGGTGACTAGGGATGGATAAAATGATTTGGATTATTTTTTTAAGACCTATTCCTCATGTTACCTTGGTTGTTAAGTGTTGATAGTTCTCATACACAAGCAAGAAGATGCCCTCAAAGTGACATGTATGTATGAGTAAAGACAATGAATGAGTAAGGGTCAAAGATTGACCTATATGTTCTACATTTTACACATTAAATATATGTATTAGTGTTTTAATATTTTATAATGATTTTAAAGGATATTTTTAACACATTTTTATGTCAAATAAGTGATCCTACGGGTGTTAAGAGTCATGTTCACTATGACTATGTTTTTTAGCCAAGTTGACAGTTTTAGGTGTGTTAAGGTAAGTGATGTATTTGAGTCCTTATGATATTATGTGATGATTAAAATGGATATTTTATTATTATTTGAGACATAAATTATCTATATAATACTTTTGGAATGTAGAGAGAAATTTTGAGGAGTTGAATTGTCAAAACCAAAAAGGCTTATCTGTGTATGCATAGTATGAGAGTGGACTAAGAGATTGGTATGTTAAACAAATTATTGATGCCAATAAAAGAGATATATATGATTTGGAATGATATATAGACCTAATAACAACCAATTATGTGGATTATATGTCATGAAAGTGTTTGTTCAAGTGCAAATAACAAGTTTATGACTATACTTTTGGAGGGTACAAGGAGTCTGAGTGATCAGTTTGAAGAAGTGTGTTTGACCTGAGTTCAGAAAAAAAATCAATTTAAATATGTTAGGTAAGTCTTATAGGTTAATTATAAGTAATTTTAAGTCTTATTGTGTTCATATTCAAGTTTAGAGAGACAATATACTTGACTGTACTTTGACTATGTTTGACCAGAACTGAGTGAGCCTATTACATAGGTGATTTTGGATGATTAGAGCTTGAGTGGTGATTTAAAATGGAAATGTTAAGGTATTTTAGGTAATTAATTATATATTTATATGTTTTTTCAAGTGGGTTGTTTTATAAAAGTGATAGTATGGTTCTATTTTGTAAGATAGACATTTTTGTGTTTTTAGGTCTAATGACGTGTAATCTAAAATGGATTGGTTTAAGTGATGAGTTGGAGTTATAGGTAGTATGTAAATATGTGGGATTAATAAATGATATATTTTAGACAATTTTTATGTGTTTAAAGTGTTGGTGAAGGCAAAATTTGGTCAAATAAGTATAAGTGTAACGTGTGGGTGTGAAGGCTTAATTCCTTTAGGTCTCCATTAGGCCTAATAGCGAAATTCATCTCTATGGAATATGAAATACCTATAGAGAGGTTTTATCATTAATTTTACATTTATTAGTACATATTTCAAGGGTTAAAAAAATTTGGTAAATATCTTGGCCGACCAAGCCGGGTTAGATGAAGTGTATGGTATAAAGACAAAGCCTAATTGGCCTATTTGTGCTAGTTGTGTGAGAGTGGAGTTAAGAAAATAAATAGCTCATTGAAGGAGTAGAGGAAGGTAAATGAGAAACATAATGGGGTGAATAATATCATTCATTCATATCTAATTAATTTTATGTAGGTGTACATACAAATCATTGGACCTAATGAGATTAGAAGAGGCATATTGAGTGAGTGAGACCTAAGGTTGTTTGAGTGAGAGTGAAGAGGAAAGAGTGAAAAAAAAGAAGGTAATCATAAGTCTAAGATTAAAAAATATGTTTTAAATATTATCAAATATTCAATGTATCTTATTTTTTTCCTAGTTTCCTAGGAGGTTGGAACCTCCTTCCAAGTTGGAGCTTGCAGAAGAGTAGTTGGGTGGGTGCTGAACTAAGTAGGGGTTAGAGCTCCTTGTGAAGTGGGTGTTTCACTAAATTTTGAATCTTTTCATTATAGGAAAATAATCCATGTGCATGGTTTACTGGGTTTTATTCCCCAAGAGGGTTTCCCACATAATCTCTTGTATTATCTTGTGATGTGCTTATATGGTTGTTTCTCTATACATTGTTTGATCTTATATGAATGTATGCTTCATGGAATGGTAAATGGAATTTAATATAGATTTTTGTCTACTGATTCAACCCACCTAGTAGATACTTCCAATACAATTGGATATCAATAGCCATTGATCTCTTAGGCCTTGCCTCACTTACAACTATAATTACTCCATCGACTCTTCTAGTTAACAGTGCTACATAAGTGATTTATTCTAAGAATTATTATGTATTTGAATGTTATCACCGAGGTTGGACTTTAGTTTCAAATATATTTATTTTACATGCATATTGTACTTCTAGTTGGAAATTCTATTATGGGCATTATTATTGTGCATATATATTTGCACGATTTGTGAATGAAGGATTCTATTTTGAACTTATAATTCTAGGAGAATATTGAAGAGATTAGGCCTTCCACATCTCAAGATTATAAACATATGTAACCTCCCAGTCTCAAAGGGAGCATAATTTTGGCTATTCAGATTAATAAGAAATTTGAAAGAGTTTTGACTAACTTTGTCTCTATGTGTAAATATTGATTCTTCTTAAATTATGTTTATTACTTGAGACATTCCATCATTCTAGTATCTTAGTAATTTAATTGTGTATGAGTTATCTAATTTAAATACAATCATTCATTTTTAGTTGTAGCTGATTTGAATATCTTTTACATGTTTATCATAACCCCTTTTGTAGATGTGCAATAGCAATCTAACAATTAGGCAACCTTTGATTTTTGCATATTTGATTATATTGTGTTATGGTTCCTTTGACTCTTGATTGTATTTTATTGTTTTTGTGCTACACCATCTTAAAACAAGTACTATTTTAGATTCCCCATCCTCTCTTAGTTCAAGTACTAGTCTTGAAAGGCTTTATCCTTGGTTGTCCATAGGTTCTCTTTTATGCCTTAATTTTGCCTCTTTTTAAAGTTTATTTTGAAATCCTACACACATTAGTTAGAACCATCATTATTATACCCATTTCAATTATATCTAAGTTCACCCATATCTATTTCACCCATGGTAAACAATCTGTATTTCCCACTATTATTTCACCAACAAATTGTGATAAAAATGAATACCTTACAACCTGTACCTTGGAGTGAGTATGTTCACTAATCATAAAACATTAGAGGATACCTCATAATAATTTTTTGGGTATGTATAAAACCCACATCAACACTCTTGTCCACACAAATTATTTTCCTCTCATACAATCTATTATTGGTGCAACAATACTACCAAAATTCTTAATGAACTTTCTATAAGAAATTGATAAATCATGGATACTTATTATCTCTATGGTGCTCTTTAGAATAGGCCACCAAATAATTGCATTCACCTTTTCTTCATTGATTTCTACACCATCTATTAAAACTACAAATCCTAAAAATACCAAATTTTTCTATATAAATCTACACTTATTCAATTTTTCGTAGAGCTTCTCCTTCCTTCACAACTCTAATACCATTCTCAAATTCCTTAAGTTCTCTTCTTTAGTATTAATAAATATCAAAATATCATCAAAATAAACCACCATAAACTTACCAATGTAATCTCATATCACTATGTTCATCACCCTCATAAATGTGTTGGGTGTATTAGATAATACGAATGGTATCACAATCCACTCACATAATCCATCCCTAGTCTTGAATGTCATCTTCCGCTCATCTCCTTCACAAATATAAATATGATAGTATCCACTCATTAAATAAATATTGGTAAACTATTTTGATCCTACAAGCACATCTATCATATCATCTAAATCAGGTATAAGAAACATGTATTCGATGGTAATTTTATTGGTTGTTCTACTACCCACACACATCTTCCACCCTCTATCTTTATTTGGTAGTTATAAATACTACTGTTACACATGAACTCATACTATCTCTTATTAGACCCTTTCTCAACAATTCAATAACTTGTTTATTCAATTATGCATGTTCTATTGGACTCATCATATAATCTACTTGATTGGGTAGAGATAATCCTATAATCAAATCAATATGATGCTGAATGTCTCTCTTTGGTGGTAAACCATCTAGTAACTCATGAAGTATAACATATACATATTATTTAAATACTTATGAATCTTATATTAGTGTTTGCACCACTTCTATATCTTCTTTTCTACTAATGCATAACATCAACATATCATCTTCTTATCTTTGATAAATTATTTTGTGGACAAAATTCTTTCTGGTAACCCTTCTTATTTAAGAGGTAATAAACCTACCTTTATACCACCTTTACAAAAAGTATATGTGTTATTTTCTCCATCATTAATTTCCTTTCTATAAAATTATCATGGCCTTCCCAATAACACATGGCATGCATCCATTGGTATAACATCACACCATATTTCAACCTTATAATTTTTTCCCATAGAAAACTTGATTAAGCACCTTTTATCTACTATAACTTCATTATCTTTATTAAACCATGAAATATGAAAAGGATAAGGATACTTTTCAAATTGAAAACCTAATATCTCAATCATGTCCTTAAAAACCATATTTTCACAACTACCATCACTATAATTTCTTTGCCTATCTTACCTATTGAAATATACCTTGTTTAAAAAATATTTGTCCACAAATATGTGTCACTACCTTATTTATTTTTCACCTATTATTTCCTTGGAGAAATCATTGTTCTCCTCATCATGAGATTTTCTCTAATATCTACTACTATAACTTAAGTATTTTGTTCTTTTACCTCATCTTCAACTAAATTCACTCTTGAGCGATCCTCTTTCCTCCTTTCTTGATCTTTGTAATACAGACACTCAAATTCTCTATGTTCTTCTTCTTCTTCTTCACATTTATAATAAACATAATACCTGTGTCAATTTGGAAACCATCCTCAATCACCTCCATAGCCTTATCCTCTCTAAATTCCTATTTTTCTTTGATGGTATTAAAACCCTTATCTATTATCTTGTTGTTTTTTCTTCATGACATCATGATTGTCTTCTAATGGGATTAAACCCACCTCGAGTGGTTTTGAATCCACCTCATCCCCTTATTGGAAGGCATTGTCTTCTACTTGGACCAATTTTAGATGATCTTCTAAAATTATGTCTATTTTTTTAACCTTCAAAGCTAATTGATAAGCCTCCTCCATGAAAAGTATTAAAGGCTCATCTTGACTATAAAACTCCAAATAATTTACATACCTTGAATCCATCTAATCTTCTGTTTCATCATGTTCTACTTATATTAAAGGCTTACAAAAATCATCTATATACTCTTGTATACTATGATCTTTTTACCTTAAATTTTGGAATCTTATGTATAGGGTTTTACACAATCCATAAGAAAAAAATTCTCCCTTAGCTTCTTCTTCATATTTTTCCATGAGTTGATCCTCTCTTTACCTTTACTCTATCTTCTTTCTGTAGGTGATTCCACTAAATCATTGCATGAACCTTCAATTTCACAAATGTAAACTTTACCATCTTGTCTTCTCTTAAATTTTTCAATTCAAAAAACTTCTCCATGTTATTCATCTAGTATATCAACTCCTTTGGTTCTAACTTCCTCCATAATATAGAACCTTTATTCTTTTGTTCCTTCCATATAAATCCCTAACCCTATTCTCTTCCATTAATGATGGTTGCTCATGTTGTTCTTCCTCTTGTTGAATTTCATCTTCATGATCTATTTCTTCCTCCGTTTCAACTTCCACTCTCCTTTTATTTATTTAATACAATTACAATTAATTTTTCCATTTCCCTTTACAGCTCTTTTATAGTCTTGCACATTTGATCAATTCTTCCTCATTCTCTAACCATATTTTACACCTCAAAAAATCAAAATTAATCTAATACCATATAATGTACCCAAATACTATCAAGGAAAAAAATTAATAGGCAGAACACATAAAACGTTTGAAATCACAACCCATATTGAATCATATTGATTCAAAACATCTATCACATAAAATCTTAATTTGAATCCTTTATAATATGTAAGTAATTATTTATATTCACTATTCATGCATTGATAGTAACAAAATATTTAGTGATAATATAATATAAAAAGTAATTAGTAGTTTCTCCAAAGGTACAAGTTATGTAAAAAAGTATGGTGTAATTTTTTATTTTAGTAATGATATGAAGATATATATTCAAAGTTTAGTAAGATGTCACATTTTTCAATGCATTTTATAGCATGGAGAAATGAAAGCTACAAGATAAGCTATGAGACTTAGTGTCTTGTCCCCACATTAGTGGCATTGCATCATTGATTTGAGTTGAACATTAAACATGGAACCCTATTTCAATCAATTTAGCTCTCATGACATGATTTTCCACCCTTGACAATAAAAAATGACCATTCAAATATGATGCCACCTTGCAAGATATAGACCACTTTGCAATGGAGGATGATCATGTAAATCCAAAATTTGTCTTGAATCTGAGTTTGATGTTTGATATGGGCCCCTTGGTGTATAATATCATTGGAAATAGCTTGTCATTACACCTTGCGATCACTACTTATCTAACCTTGAAATATTTCACTATTTTTAATTTTTTTATGGCCTTGCCATTTCATCTAGGGGTTTGAGTATGAATTTTTTGTATGTTATTAATCCTGATGTAATTATTCTGGGTGTCAATATATTGGAATCATGGATGAATATAAGTTATAAGGTAAACTTTGGGACCTTAAAATCTTATCTCAAGATCAGGGGCATTGCATCATTTATTTGAACTACACATGAGACATGGAGCGTTACCAAAATTAAATAATATCTCATGACATCTTCGCTCACACTTAACAATGGAAAATGGCCTATCAAAGATGTTGCCATTTTTCAAGCCATGAACCCCTTTTCAATTTTACAAGGTCATATGTATCCAATAGTTTCTATAAATCTAGGTTTGGTGTATGATATGGAATGTTTTATGTATAATATCACCTAGAAAAAACTATCATTTCCCTTACCATTAGTTCCTAGCTCACCTTGAAATATTTCACTACTTTCATGTTTTGTATGCCCTAGTCTTTTATTTTAGGGGTTTGTGTATGGAATTTATGTATGTTCTTAGGCTTGATGTAACTTCTATAGATGTCAATATATTAGTATCAATGGGTGAATAAAAGCTACAAGATAGAATCGAAGACCTTAATGTCTTGTCCTCATATTATCGACATAGTAACATTAATTCAAGCCACACATTAGACATGGATATTTTTCATAATCAAAGATAATGCCACCCTACACTATTAACAATATAAAATGACCAATCAAAGATAATTCCACCCTATAAGTTGCATACCCATTTACAATGGGTGTAGGTCATGTAAAACCAAAAAACCAACCCAAATCTATCTGTGTACAATATGGGCCCTCTGGTGTACAATGGTAAATATAATATAGCATACCCTATATTATAGAGTTTTAAAATATTGTAATAATAATTTTAAATAAATATCAAACAATCAATTTAATATTAAATATCTATTAAATAAACCTTGCATATTATTATCAATTATGAACACACACACTCATACATAAATCTATAATATATTCATATATAATTATATTATATTATATATATATATATATATATATTAAATTTATATACTATATAATCTAATATTAAATTATAAATTAAAAAATGATATATAGTACAATATTTATATTCATAGGTATTATAATAAATAAATAATAATATATTAACATATTATTTTTTCAATAATGATAACTAAAAGGGTTTTATAAGGATCCCATAACTTGGTATACAAACAAAAGATAAGAGATATAGCTCCAAAAAATATAAGAAAGAGACAAGCCCTTAAACAAACTAGATACAAAGGCCACCTAACATAAACAAAATACAAGCAAAAAATACCCAACCTTTAGCGACCAAAAAAATAGAGACCAACCTTGGAGATCAACGAAATCCTCTAGGTAGATGACAGCTTCCATTTCTTATTTGATTACCTGAATCATGGTATCTAGAATGTCATCTTGATTTCTTAAGGTTTTGTCTTCAGTCTTCTTTTTCCCCTGGAAAGTTTTCTTGGGCCATCCAGCTAATTCTCAATAGATACTTTATCACTATTTTATTTCTTGGTTTCTCTAGACTTGATATTAATGTCCTTGGTGATTTCCTTCTCCTTCTCCTTATTTATCCTCCCTTCTTACTCAATCTTCTATGAGTTAGAGGCTTACTTAGTAATCTCTTTCTTTAGCTAGCTAATGGCATGTTTGAAATGCAAAAAGGCTTGGTTGGATACTCTGCCCTAGTCCTCCACTTTGCTCTTGAGATTTTGGATGGATTTTTTGGAAATTTTGAACTATCTAACTAGTTATTTAATAAGGTTGAGTGGGGAAAGAAAATCTTACTCAATTTTAATTACTCTATTAGTGGTGGGAGCCTTTGCTTAAGAAATCAAAATAATTTTGGTCCTTAGATTGCCTTGTCATTTCTTGATAGTATCCTTATTTTCAAGGGATTGATCTTTCTCACTCAAAGTAGGATTTTTGGTCCTACCTTCCTTTATACCCTTCACTTTAACCAAGTTATTAAATTTAATCTTGATATTTTTTACAAATTGGGTAGGGTTTCCTCACTGACATCTTCCTCATCTTTAGGGTTATCCTTCAAAATCTTGACTAGACCCAACCCTTCAACATTCCCTTCTTCATTATCACTATTCACCATAGATGATTCAATGGTTATAATGGTAGACTTAATCAATAATAAAATGACTTTTTTGTGAACAAATAGTCACTCTTTTCCTCCAGATAGTCTATGATGGTACTCTTCAATAACATTAATAGAAAGAAAGGGAAAATGATCCTTAATTGTGTCTAAAATGGTTTAACAAAATAAAATGATGGGAATAGATGACCTTATAATATACTTCAAGAGTCAAGTACTACATGAGATATAGATATATTTTATCCCAAGGATTAGGCAGACCTATATTAAGGTACCCTACCTCGGTCTAGTGAATTTTCTCTTTGAGATTTAAGAAATTTTGAAATATCTCCTTGTTTTTATCCTTAAATGCATTCATGCCATACATGGGAATACCCAACACCATCACCATGAATTATTTATAAATTTATATAGTTAAACCCCTCATCTACACTACCCTCCCATTCCATACCTTCACAAAATCCAAAAATAGGAATGGGTCAAAGGCATAAATTCTATGAATAAAAAGAATCATCATGACTTGTCCAAGATTATTCTAAATTTATTTACACTCTTTAATATTTTTGAAAGATAGTGGTTTGACTCACCCTATTGATCCCCCCATTGAAACTAAAAAATGGGTTGTTTCCTATGGTTTGAATAATCAAGATATTTTGTATCACACTCAGTAATGAAAAAAGATATAAGTGACAATCTCCCTGATGCATTGAATACTTCCCACATGCTTTACATTAATTATATATAAAGGGTAATTATTTAAATTAACTTACCTCACATACCTTACATCATAATGATGGAATGACTAGTCATAATGGCTAGCCACCTTTGTTGAGTGACTTCCCATGTTGGATATGAGACTCTTATTAATCTGATAATAAAAAAAGTCATAGGATAACCCCAACCCACTACCTTAACCAACTAGGCCATTTTGTTAGCTGCATCATTAACTAAGATGATGGATTTAAAGGGTAATTCACCCAAATTGGTCCATATAGAATTTTTTAAACTAGAAATCCCCTACTTTGCCAATTAATAAGCATAATAATTTCCTTCTTGATAAGTAACAACTATATTTTCCACATCCAAATTTGAAATAATTTCATGAGAAACCTTAATTATATTATAAATAGACCAACTCAAGGAAGCGACACCCTTAAGAAACTAATATTCATCAAATCCTACTTGATAACAATATTATTAATCTACAAATATTTAGCAAACAAGATACCTCATAGGGCTATTAAGGTTTCATCCACATGATTAGTTTTCTAATCCATAAGACTAGCATAGGTCACAATCATAACTCCCATAGAATCCATAATAACCCCCTCCTACCTCTCTTAGGTTCCCTTTATCAACCCTATCAAAATTTAAATTGAAGCATTATGTTTGTGGTTTTTAAATTTAACATATTCATTTAAATCTTGTTATTAAGTGTAGGCTAATTTTCAAATTAACTCATATTCTAATTAATTATGATACCAACTTATAAAAATAATTATGGCTTCTAAATTATATTATAAAAAACCTTCCAATTTTCTTTTATGGATTCAACTATTCTTCTTCCAACCTTGGGTGCTTCCCATTTTTTATTCTTGAATATTCTAGATTTTCACTCCTTCCATAAACCCCATAGGATGTGTGGGAGAATCAACCTCCAAAAGAACTTGAGGGTTGGTCAATACCATGGCCAAACCCATTGATCAATCATATCTAATGCTAATTGGGTCTAACCCACTCTAGGTTAAAGAGTAGAAAGATAAAATATGAAATTATGGATGCAAAATAACACTCTAGAAGTAGGTGGTGGACTATCGTAGAATCCATCTCACATAAAATGTGCTTGTTAGGTATGGTTAAAAATATTTTCATAAGTTTTCCATCATGAGGATCTGGTCTTGAACTACCAACCAAAAAATTAAGTTTAATTTAGGCATGAGGTTATTAATCTATAAATAGTTCCACAAGAACCTTCCTCATCAAGTACTAGTTCAATAAGATAACATGATTTGACCATATAGCCTTTGTAGTTTTAAACATACCATATTATCTCATCTCCCTTCACCACTTCATATATGTGAGTGTTCCTCAATTTATAATTGAGAATTTACTGATGATAGTTGATTACAGGGTCATATGTATATAAGGTTAAAGTTATCTAGGACTTCCCCTATCAATGGTGACCTAATAAACTTTGAATTTATACTCGATGGTTATCTTGAAAGTTTATTCATTCTCTTTTTAAGGGGATTTTGAGTTTATGGGGTATTCATATATCAAAACATCATCCCAAAAGGTTTCCTTATTATAGACACCTAAAACTAGCCATAACTAGCTTTCAACTAGACTTCAGACTAATTCCTACCAACCATTATAAATTAAGCCTAAGAATCACTGAACATCCCAAATTTAATTATGCATCATTTATCAAAGCTCATAATAATGTTGAGATATACCTAATTATGGTACCCTATCATATGCAACAATAAGCTCTAACAGATTCATCTCTAATCATCTTTTGACATAACAATAGTTAATTTGGCCTATGGACCTATTAAGCCAACATCAAGCCACATCAAAGCCAATGGTGCCAAGGAGATAAGGAGCCAAAAATATTAATTTTTCAAATAATATTTGATTAATAAGATGATTAAGTCACTCAACAAAGCATTTAGAGCTCCCAAGGAAGGTAAAGGATCTTATGTCTTTTATATTTTAGTTATGCTTTCAGTTATCTTTTGTTACTAAGATCCCCCCTAAGTTTTAGGCTTAGAGTGTAAGTGTTAGTGTATTTTTATTTGAGTTTTGTTACTTTAAATAACATAATACTAACCTCCCTTATTGGATTCCTATAATTACAAATGACACACATGGTGGGACGTTAAACATCCCATACAAGCAAGAAGATCAAAATGCAACTCTTAGTTTTTCTAATGAATGCTTGACAATATTCAAAATTTGAGATTTAACTTGTTTTTTCATGTATTATAACTTTTTAGTGATACACAAATTACACAGAGACCAACATTGATTCCCATTGATCGATGTCAATCCTGTTAGAATCAATGTCGACCTATATGTATATAATAGAGTAAGGCAAAAACATGTTTAAACAAGTTTTTCTTTATTCTTATAGTTTTTGTTTTATTTCTAAGGGTCTAAATATCATTTAGTTGACCATTTCATTATAGGACTTGGTATTATTTTTTGGGTTTAATTTCATTTACTAACCATATTTTTGAGGAAAAATGTATTATGTTTATCTATGTTTTTGTAGGAATGAAGTTGAACTATATCGATTAATGTCAAGTTGACCTCTGTGAATTGATGCTAATTTTTATAAACAAGCATCGATCCTTGTGTGGATTGAAATCGATCTTTAAGAAAATAAAATAGAGAAACCCAAGAGATAATTTGAAAATATTGTTTTCTCATTCACATTTATGATTCAAAGCAATCAAAAACCCTATACAATTGTAGGACCTAAGCTAGAAGAAGGAAAAAGTTTGGAGGTGGTTAAGTCTTGAACATTTTATTTGGTGCCTAAAATGAATTTAGTTGTTTTCATACTTAGTTATTCATGAAAGTTTTTGCAAGTTATTCAACTAAGCCTAAGGGGATAAAATTTTATAAACATTTTGATTTGGTTCATTAAAATAAATTCTCACACTTAGATACATACTCTTAAGAGTGTTTTGTATTATGATTAGTCTTTCAAAGTTATTTATTTTTACAAAATGATTGATGCACGTATGATCTCCCCCTATCCCCTTTAGGGAACTTAGGTGACCAAAAATGCTCTTTATTTGCCTTAGTTATTTTTATCCAAAAACAATGTAAATAACATCATTAAGCCCCTCCCTAAATCCGTATGGTTTAGGTGATCTAAATGCAACCCTAAAGTCTTTTCACTTGTCTTTTGTTTTTATGCATTATGGTTTGTGAGCGGAGTTCATCACCTCCTCATAGTTTTTATAGGGAAGCATTGACCTGGGAATTCATATCCCAACATCATTTCAAACCTACTCCATGTGAGGTATACAAATTGAGGTCAAATTATTGGGTTATTTATTTGAGCACATAAACAAAATCCATTAGTAAGATACTGCCTCAAACTATATGAGAAATTTAGATATCACACTACACTGAGTAAGTGATGGATGTAGTGGTTGTGAAAAAGAAAAGACCTTTTCATAACAAGTTAGTTGACACAACTCAAAATGGTGTGAGCACTTATTATGTTAGCCACACTTGGGACCATCTAAAAATGCATAGAAATTTAGATTATAATAACCCCACTTGTCGCAAACATACTATTGATATAGGGTGAGTAGAATGAAGTTTTATGTCATTTTAAAATCTCTTGAGAGAAGGGGGTGTAAAAAACCTACTTATTCATGCACTTTTATTTTTGGATTAACACTTAAAATCCTCTTAAGATCATGTATATAGACTAAATTTGATAGTACTATACAACCTTGTTAGTTTTAGGATCTAGGACATTACACTTAGGTATTTTTATCATTTTATCCTTTATTGCATGGTTTTTGAGTCTAATCTATTTGTTTTTTTATGCCATGTCAAAATGAGACTTGTGTACACATCACTCTATTGTTTGAGGAAGAGTTATGCCATCTATTTGACACCATACCTTTGCCTTAGTATTTTTGACAAATCTTTGTATGTGTGTTACTTGATTGAAAAGGGTAACATTATACTACCCAAAGTTTCTCAAATTGTTGTGCATTTGAGTTTTGAAAAAAACCATTGATTATATATTTAGAGAGTGATAGTGTTGTTGCATTGATCAAATCATTTCAGAAGACTTATTTACCTTGTGTCTAAAATTCCAATTTGAAACCAATCCATGTGTGCCTTTTGGATTTTTACCTAACGTCATTATGTTGTTCAATTTTGTTTAGCTTGTTGTTTGTTTAAAGAAGAATAATTTTCATAAGTTGAGTTTTTAATTAACCTTAATAAGTAAAAATAGAAACATTGATTGATTTCTATTTATTCCTTGTGTAATTTGGGCCTAGACATCGATCTTTCTCTTTTGGGTTGTGTAACTTAGGTTAATTCATCACCCAATTTAAAAACTATCATTTGTGCCTAGATTTGGGAGAAATAACCTATCTCCATATGCCTTTTGTTTCATGCCTTATACCAATTGACCAAGTCCATGTTTAAAGTCTAATGCCTAGTCGATGCCAAAGTGTTTTAGATTTATTAGATTAAAGCATACCCTTTTGTTTAAATTTTAGATTTTGTGCTTGTTTTGCCAAAAGTCCTAGCACATGCCTATTTTGAGCTTAACATTTATGCTGCATTTGGCCAATATACCTAAAAAAATTTATTTTTAGTAGATTAGACTTGTTTGGAATAGTTTGAACCTAAAGTTTGGCATGCCAATTTTTATTCATCCACTTGACCTTTTGTTTAATACATTTAGCATTAGATATTTGAAATTAGATTGTTTTAGACCAAGTTTTATCATGGACCATTTTGGAGATACAAATCCACCCTTAGATGAAGTTAGACTATGTTTGGACCATTTGTCCTTTGGACATCATTTTTAAGAGTTTGTACAACTCTAGACCTATTGCAAGACTTTCATTTTTAAGAGTTTTGAAAAAAACCATTGATTATATATTTAGAGAGCGATAGTGTTGTTGCATTGATCAGATCATTTCAGAAGACTTATTTACCTTGTGTCTAAAATTCTAATTTGAAACTAATCCATGTGTGCCTTTTAGATTTTTACCTAACGTCGTTATGTTATTCAATTTTGTTTAGCTTGTTGTTTGTTTAAAGAAGACTAATTTTCATAAGTTGAGTTTTTAATTAAGCTTAATAAGTACAAATAGAAATATTGATTGATTCCTATTTATTCCTTGTGTAATTTGGGCCTAGACATCGATCTTTCTCTTTTAGGTTGTGTAACTTAGGTTAATTCATCACCCAATTTAAAAACTATCATTTGTGCCTATATTTGGGAGAAATAACCTATCTCCATATGTCTTTTGTTTCATGTCTTATACCAATTGACCAAATCCATGTTTAAAGTCTAATGCCTAGTCTATGCCAAAGTGTTTTAGATTTATTAGATTAAAGCATATGCTTTTGTTTAAATTCTAGATTTTTTGCTTGTTTTGCCAAAATTCCTAGCACATGCCTATTTTGAGCTTAACATTTATGCTAAATTTGGCCAATATACCTAGAAAAAATTATTTTTATTAGATTAGACTTGTTTGGAATAGTTTGAACCTAAAGTTTGGCATGCCAATTTTTATTCATCCACTTGACCTTTTATTTAATAAATTTAATGTTATATATTTGAAATTAGATTGTTTTAGACCAAGTTTTATCATAGACCATTTTGGAGATACAAATCTACCCTTAGACCAAGTTAGACTATGTTTGGACCATTTGTCCTTTTGACATCATTTTTAAGAGTTCGTAGAACTCTAGATCTATTGTAAGACTTTCATCATTGACGTGGATATGTCTCTTTACATTCATAATGAATACAAGTACAATCCAATTTATGATATAATGAATGAAAAAATTGAATTATTTCAAGATACCTATGGTGAAGAAGTGGTTTGCAAGATGGGTCCTTATCTTCCTTGTAATACTCAATCTAGGGAACAAAACCAAGTGTTGGATTTGGTGATACCTTCTTTAACTTGGTTAATGTATGATCTTCACCCTTTCTGTACTCATGGTGTCTAATCACCCACCTATGCCATTAACCCTCATTTGGATTGTGTGAGCCACCAAACTCCACAATGTCTAAGGATTACTATACCAGGACCTCATCTTTTGGCTTGTGCAAGAAATCAAGATTCATAATGCCCTACCATTACCATACCAGGACCTCATCCTTTGGATCACAATAACATCCAATCTTCATAACTCCCTATCATTTTTACACTAGGACCTCATTTGTTGGCTTGTGACAGTAACCAAGCTTTACAACACCCTATCATCACTATTCCAGACCCTTCCAAGTATGGTAACTCATTATCCTAACAACATTATGCACCCACAACTCAACATGTTATAGTTACTATCCTAGGCCATAAACCAACCTTTGATAAGCCTATCATAATCCAACCACTGACCATTATTCACCCCTTACCAACCATTCCCCACTTTAGAAAACCCATGACAATTATCTAGCCAAAACCAAGCCAATCAATACCTCTCCAAATAAGCCAATCATTCGAGGACCAAGATATATTAAAAATTGGTATTTTAAAATTGATTGCAAACCAAGGCGAAGAAAACCAACCAAGCCGAGATGTTTTTATTAAACCACCTATTTGTGATGAGTCAACCTATGATGATTCACCTTTTGTCAAGGAATTTCACTTTGACAAACTAGTCTTTGTTGAGTCACTTCTTAAAGATTATAATTGCCTTTGGGTAAACATTATATCAACCATTTGCCTATTTTTAAAGTGATTCCCTTTAACAAGCTAGTCTCTTCAAAGTTTTATCTTAACTTTTTTTCCCCTCATTGAGGAGTCTCACTTTGAAAAACTAGTCTCTGTGGAGCCCATTATGCCATCTCAAGCTATTACTTGTCTGATACTAAACATTCAACAAGATATTAATGCAATAGCATCCAAACTAGATGAAGAATCAACATTGAAGTTAGGTTCTATTCTTGAATCGACATCATATTTATCATTAGAAGTAGAATTAACATTAGCCTTAACATTGGATTCAGAGTCCCTTGAATTAGACTCAACTTTAGAATCAAAATACATTTGTGGTTGTTATAACATTGGTTATATATGCCTTGCAGATCAGTTTGAATATATTTTTTTATCCTTCTACAGTTCTTGAGGATGAGTACTTCAACTTCAACACAAGTTCTCCTAGTATCTTTTAAGAGGATTGTGTTGCCTTTCTCCATGCCATTACCATTCCATATACCATTAAAACCAACCAACCTAGCCATTATATTAACATTCCACCTCCCATAAGTGTCAATTGGGACCAATAGAGTAACACCTTATTGAACTACATACATGGTGCCATATTACTTATAGAATATCAAGGAGGCCAAGATGACATTCATGTAGAAGAAGAATAATCTCATAGTAAAACCTTTTCAGAGGCACTAGGGACAATCAAAGTCTAAACTCAGCATCTTCTACTAAAACCTTTTTGAAGGTGTTAAAATATAATCAAATTCTAAAGTTAATGCTCTTTATTGAAACCTTCTTGGAGGCACTATGAAATAATCAAGATAGCTTCATTGGTGAAAACCTCATCAAGGCACCGATATTTGAGCAACAACATTTATTCATTTCTTGATGAAGATATTATCAAAGATAACTTCAATATAGCTTGCAATCTAAAAAATAATTAGATGGTAGATACTCTCAGGCTCAAACAATAGAAAAATCTAGTGGCCATATCAAGAGCATATTTAGAAGTCTTCAGTCCCGCCATATCCAAAGTTATGTTGAATCTAGAATCAATAACATTGTATGAGTCTAAAAATCTTGATCTTCACTTGTTTTCCAACCATTATATATTCCATTATCATCTACCTTTACATTGCCAAATCAAACCTATAATCCACTATTTACCTATAGTTACCATCCCCAATCGTACTTTCCTTTATAGAGGCTACAAAGATATATTGTCTTGAAGTTTGAAGGAAATAAAATCAATAGCCAATGAGGATCATAACAACATTTTTGGAGTCCAAATATATAGAAATTTCTTGATAGGGTAGCTATTCAAAAGAGGTGTGGGCTAGCAATTTAAATGATTGATTATTCTAGTTATATCATATGCTGATCAAGATGTGCACCTCCACATTAAAAAGAATAGTAGAAGCATATGCCATACCTTTTCCCTTGGCCAAAAACATATAAGTATCCATTTCCATTTTCCATTTACCATGCCTTTTCATAGGCCAAAAACCATACCTTGCCAAAAACATTTACCTTATCATTATTTCATACCTTACTATTTACCTTGCCTTATCACTTGGGGGCAACCCTCTTTCCATTATACCACAAATTACCATTGTATCATCTTCTTTATGCCATATCATATGACATTTTACCATGCCATTCCTATTCTACTAAATCCTATTTTTAGCCATCCTACCCAACCCTTTTTTATCTTGGTTCTTTTGGTTCTTATCGTAGCTTTTGCAAGGGGATTCTAATCTAGTTTAAATATTTTTAGAATTCCATGTTTAAGTGATAGTCTATTAAATTAGTGTGACAATGGATCTAGGAAGTTATCTTTCATTCATGATTGACTGGTCCTACTGATTATAATCACCTTTGGTCAAATCAGTATTCTACCTTGTGTTATTAATTATAATTGCCTATGGGTAAATTAGTATCATAGTGTTGGGTGAATATTTTGTGACTAGCTAACTGGTGGAAAAATAGGTGTTTCAACCACAAAATAAGGAGATTAATCAATAAAATGTGTGGGTCTATCACATCAAAATGGGATAAATCTCTCCTCTCGTCAAGGGGAGGTTCCCTATACGGCAGGGGAGGTTCCTTGTTAACTATATATATATATATATATATATATATAGAGATATATATATATATATATATATATATATATATATATATATATATATATATATATATGCAAAAAATACACATAGGGGTGGGATAACACCATCCATCTCTCTTTTTTAAGAGATAATGTCCATAGAGAAAAGGAGAAATATTGGGTGATTATTGAGGATACTTCTCTTCTTTCAAAAGTAATATTCAGTCAACAACCAGATTCTTTCCTGGTAGTAAAATGCAACAGGATGCAATAACACAATAGAATGAGGTGTAGCACAAAGTATCCACCTCAACTACCAAATAGTAAAAGATACAAAGGATAATGGGGGCACAAAGTCTTCCTAAGATCCTTTACATAGAAATAGAAAACACACACTAAAGACAATTATAGTAGCATAAAGTCTCCCATAGTTGGCTTCAGGACACCTTCAGATTATTTCCACTAGTTATGCTTATTTAATTAAATGGAAAAGATGATATTCAGGAAATAGACATAAGAATAATCCCCTAAACAACACAAGATATCTCAACACAAAGTCTAAAAGATCACTTTCTTTCTCATTCATTCAAGAAAATATGATTAACAATCTGAGCTCAAAGTCATTGTAATGCCTTTCAATTTGGGCAAAGTTTTGTTTCGATAACAGAGAGATCTCCCTTCTACAAAATGAGAGATCACAATATATAGTAGCCAAGAAAGACTTGACACTTTAGTTCACAAAATGGCCCATGCTACATTCAATTCCTTGAATGCATTTGAAATTCTATGTAGGGGCCATGCTAGAATTGGGTATCGATCTTAACTTTGGCATGTTAATTCTTCTTAAATTTCCTCTCCAAATTATGGGCCACTTGGTCCTCTTCAAGATATTTGCACGGCTGTCCACTTTGTCTTTACTCGATGAAGAAAGATAGGCCACACATTTGAGTGCTTGCACTCTCTCATGTTCACTTTGTGGACTGTTCCACCTACTAGAATAACTCCTGCAAATATTTCTAGTCTTCTTATAGAATTTTCTCTCTTCCTTGCCACATTTTGTCCTTCCTTGGTGATTTGAGATCTTGATCTATCTTCTCAATTTTAGTTGGCTCTTTTAGCTTCTTCTTTGGTTGGTCGCTGAGTTTATGCTCATGTTCATGCCATATTTGAAAAGTAACAGATATTTCATTACCCTAAATTTGACATCCATGGGGACGTCACTGGTCTATGGTCACTTAAACCACTTTGAACCTTGAACCTTTGAACCTTTAGAGTGCATCGATTTAATGGTTCAATGGTTTGGGTGGTTCAATCAGCTTGTTGATTCAATCAACTCTTTGGTTCAATCGGCTCATGAAAGGCTGTGTTCGCTCTCTTTTTCTTCTTTGGTTGAACCCTTTCTTTGAAACATTTGGTTGAACCATTTTTTGGAATCTTCTACTTCTTTCATTCACTTGAAGTTTCCTTCTAAAATTTGAATTCTTTGAACCCTTTGAACCTTTGAACCATTTTGGTTCAAAGTTTAATGGTTCATTCTCTTTCTTTGAATCCTTTGAAGCTTAAAAATTTCTAGATCCTTTTCTTTTTGTTGAACTCATTGAACCTTTAAACCTATGAATTTTTTTGGTTCAAAGTTCAATGGTTCAATGGTTCATTCTTAGCTCTTCGAATCCTTTTATTCTTCTAAGTCCATCAAACTTATTGAACTCATTAAACCTTTGAACTTTGAACTCTTTTGGTTCAAGGTTCAATGGTTCAATATTTATTCTTTGAAGTCTTCTTTTCTTTTAAGTTTGTCGAAGCTTATTAAACCTTTGAAGCGGTTGAACTTATGTGAAGCACTCAACTCTTTATGTCCACCGATGTTGTTGAACCTTTGAACTCATTGAACCTTGAATTTTTTGGAAGCAGGGTTCAATGGTTCATTCCATTTGTTTGAATCCCACCGTTAAGTCTTTTGATTGAACCTCGGCATTGAACTAGCCTTGAAATTGCCTAAGTGTTGGAACTTCTTTCTTTATGGAAGCCCACTAGTTAAACCTATAAAATATGTTGAACCTACAAGTCCCTTAACTGAAAATGCTTGAATAATTAAGAACGTGGATGCTCATAATATTTTTTTGAAAAATGAAGAGATTATTTTGGCCCACAAGACCAAAATAGTTGATCTGTTGTCCCCAAAAATAAGTGATAGATTTTGGGAACAACTGGCTCTAGTTGGGGAACTTCCTTTGATTGATAGTCGAAGGGAGTAAAAACCAGAATCTCAGTGCCTGCATGTATGCCATTGGGTTATGGAGTCATACTACCCAAAAATAAAGGTGCTAAAAACAAAAACAAATAATGCAAGACAAAACTAAAGACTATACAAAAATTATGCATATGTATAACCAAACTTATTTGATACTTCAAGAATTAAAGTGCTTCAGATTCTGCCCACTGTGAGGTAGAGAAAAGGGCATGCCATCTTGATACTTCAATAGGAAACTATTTTCACCATTGAGTTGATGAATAGTAAATGGGCCTCTCCACAAAGAATCAAATTTCCCATGCATTCCTTTTGGTTCTCTCCTCTTGTCCCATAACAGAACTTGATCTTCAATCTAAAAATCATGGGTTTTTGCTTTCTAGTCAAAGAGCTTCTTCACTAGACTTTGATGCATAACAATTCAGTCCACCACCATAGTTCACTGCTCATCAAGTTTAGTTAGGCATATGACCCTCTTGTTGATGACATTTTCAAAAGTTGAATCTTCTACTGCCTTTGCCAATTTCAATGTTGGTAATTCCAGGGTGATGGGTATCTCTACATTGAGACCATACAAAATTTGGAAAGGTGACATACCTATCACCCTCTTGGGCATAATTCTATCTACCCATAAAGCATTAGACAATGCTTTATGTCAGGTTCTTTGGTTGTCATCTACCAGCTTCCTAATAATGGTCACCAGGTTCTTGTTGCTTGATTTTGCTTGGCCATTTCCTTGCAAAAAATAATTAAAAGAGTGGGAGAGGGTGATCCCATAATAAAATTAGAACTGGGTGATCTCATGAGAAGAGAAACAGGCTACATTGTCTATTACAATCTTGGTTGGGACCCCAAACTTGGAAATGATGTTTTTCTTATGAAAATTGCATACTACTTCTGAAGTAGCATGCTTGACTGGAATGGCTTCCACCCACTTGGTGAAGTAGTCCATGGTTGTGAGGACATAATCATGTATAGCACTTGAAGACGGGTTTATAGCACTAATGAAATCAATTCTCCATTGCTGAAATGGCTTTCCTATTACTACTGGCTTAAGAGGTAATGCAGCTCATTTGGGTCTTCCAATGAATTATTGACAAAGTTCACAACTACATACCCATTTATATTCATCTTGAAATAGATTAGGCCAATAATACCTAGGTCACAGAATCTTATGAGCAGTCATAGGCACAAAAAAATTTCCTCCATAGGCCAAATTGTGGAAGGATTCTAGAAGTTTGTTCTACTACTCTTTATCCACACAATGAAGGAATACCCCATCAAGGCTCCTCTTATATAGACCGTTGTCCCATAGGACAAAGTTGGCAACTTTCAACTTAACAGTCCTCTTTTCTTTATGAGACAGGTGAGTAGAACACTCACCATAGGTAAGGAAATGAGAAATATTTACGTACCACTCATTTGTGGTGGTGACAAAGAGAACTATTGGCATGTCTTCAACTTCTATTTCTTCATGTATGTTATTAGCAATTAATTGGCAGAGACCCCTTCCCCACACCAGCTTCATTGATTTGATAACTAGATCAAACTCCTATATTTTAGCAATCTAAATGTCCCTTTTTGGTTCTAAACTCCTACTGAGTCAATATGGATTTGACTACTGTATCAGGAACTAGGGCAATAATGTGTGAATTTAGAATGTAAAAGCAAAAATGCTTTACCACCTTTACCACTACATAAGCATGATTTTCCATGTTTGAGTACTTTAGCTCATGTGATTTAAGAGGAAAACTCATGAAGGATATGGGATATTCCACACCTTTGTTCTACTAAACCAAAATTGTTGAAAGTGTGTGTTCAAAAGCATAACTATACATTATGAAGCCTTTGGTGTAATCTGGACAAATTAGAATTGGGGCATGGGCAATAGCTGTCTTGATGTCTTGAAATGCTAATTTGCCTTCTTCAGTCTAGTTGAATGTGGCCTTTCCCTTCATCATGTCCATAATGTGGCGAGTCTTCTCTATGAACTCAAGAATGAATCTTCATAGAAAATTCACCTTTTTGAAGAAAGAGTGAACTACAGTCTTACTTGTGGGTAGAGTAAGCTCTTAGATGGATTTGAATCTTTTTAAGTCAATATTTATGCCTTTTTGAGATACAGTGTGTCTGAGAAGTTTCCCTTCTGTAACCCTAAAAATAGACTTCTTAGGATTTAGAGAAATGCCATTCTATCGACATCTTTTTAGCACTTGTTGCAAATGATGTAGGTGATCAGGATGATGCTTGGAAAAGACTATCAAATCATCAAGGTATACCAAAATGAACTTACCCATTTCATCTTTGAAATCAAGGTCCATCACTCTTTGGAAGGTGGCACCAGCATTTATCAAGCCAAAAGGCATTCTTTGATATGCAAAGGTGCCCCAAGGTGTAGTGAAGGCAGTCTTATGTTGGTCTACTTCACCGACTTCCACTTGATTATACCCTAAGAAATCATCTAGCATTGATAACATCTCTGAATTAGTCACTGTCTGAAATCCACGTAGAGGCAAAATTTGCCATTCTTTTTTCTCATAGAACCTATGTTCACAATCCATGTGGAATGATGGATTGGAAAAATTATACTAGCTTTTAACATTTCTGAATCCCAGACAGAATGGTACCTGATATCTTGGAGTTGTACTACCTAGATTTCTGCTTGTGAGGTAATAAATTACTCTTGAGATGAATTTCATGGCAAATTTATTTAGGCCTGAGTGACTTTAGATCATCATAGGAGTACACCAAAACATCTATGTAATGGTGAAGTAGGGCAATAAATTTGAGCTTCATTTCAGGAGTGCAACACTTCCCAATATTCACCATCTTGGGATTTTTCTCAGTACTCAAATTTATTTGATCAAACTCCTGGGATGAGCTTGAATCTTTTTGTTGTTGCTTGATGAACCTGTCATGTTTGTCAAATAGTTTCTCATGAGAAACTAATCCTTTATGAGTTTTATTCCCTTTTAGCTACACGAATTCTTTACCTACATCTGAGCTTGTTTCTTGAGTTGATTTCTATGGTAGAGGTTCACTGCCTTCAAAATGAAGTTTTTTAAAGCTATCTTTTTGTTCTAGAAAGGTGATGATTTGGTTGTCACCATTGAACACTTGCCAATGATTGGCATTGTCAGGCACACTTGGTTAAAAGACCAGTTTAATGGTGTACCTGTCTCCTTTGAAATATTGGTGAGGAATTAAGAGAGTCACCGAAATAACCAATGCATCAGCTCGGTCATTGAACTCTCTAGATATTGCAAAGATACTAAAAGCATTAAAACTTTCAATTTGATCCCAAACTAGATTGCGATAATGGCACAATCTCTCATTTTTGGTTTGATACAAGTTCCACACTTGGCAAACCACCAGCTTATCATCTCCTTTGGCGTAAACAAGCTTAATGCCTCTGTCATGAGCAAATTTTAATCCAATCAGTAGTGATTCATATTCAGTAGTGTTATTGGTGTTGTTGAACTGCAACTTATAAGAGTAGGGGAAAATATCTCCCTGAGGAGATATTAACACAATCCCTGCTACCAAGCTGGTAGAAGAAAAATTGCCATTGAATTATAGCATCCATATGTCATCAAGAACTATTCTTTCTTCAGATTTTCCTTGGATTAGACGGGAGGATTCTTCTGCACTTGCACTATATTCTATCAATTCTTCTACTATTTTGTCTAAATCTATTGTTAGACTATCACATTCAATTTTTTTTTCAAATGTCACATGAACCTCCTCTATGGATATGAAGTAATTACCTATTCTTGAAGACTCAAACAGAATTTGAGCTTCAAGGGCTGATGTCTAGGTGACAATGCACTTTGACTCCTTCTCAGGGAGTAGCCTCTACATGATGCTTTTAATAGGGATCCTCACCTCAAATAGGTCCATGCTTAACTCACCACCAACATCTTTGCAAAAAAATTGACCAAAAAGGATGTCATATGAGGTTGGGACGTCTGCCATCAGGACTGTCATTTTGATACTCTTATCTAGGAATGCCACAAATGCAAATTGGGCATCCTTGATTTGTCTTAACAAAGGCACTTATTTGTTTTCTATGGAGAAACATCTCCTAAAGGTCTTGGTCAGTGTGAGACCAAGAGATTTTGCCACCTTGGTGGGCATGACGTTGTCAGATGCGCTTGAGTCAATTATGCAGTTACTCAGTTTGTGACCATTTATCAACATGGAAACATAAACAGGCTCTATTTTCCTAGGGGAAGCTGGAGGAGTAATCATAAGGTTATTTTGGGTAGATGTGGGAGTTACCTTTGGAATTTATTGTCCTACAAGGATAGTTTTACTCTTCACATGTTCAACTAGCCTATCCAACTGCTCAGGGTTGGATTGCAAGATTTAAACTCAGTAATTTAAATTTTAGTCTTCTTAACATGGTTGATTATGTCAAATGATTAGAAAGGACTGATGACAAAGGAAGGAAGTTCATCTTTTTAGTTTTTTGGGGGTGTAGGACTGATCTACGAATTTGAAGCAGAAAATGAAGGAATACTTTGAGTACTTAATTTTTTACTACTCACTAGGTCCTTTGATTAGAAAGGTAGGGAAGTCCCCCATTTAGCAATTGAAATTGTTGGTTGAGCTCCTGCCCTTATTTTTCCCTTATTAACTTGTTAAGCTGACCAGTTATGTGACCTGGTAAACACTACGTATGATCCATCAAACGCTTCATCTTTGCTTCTGAGTTCATCTTGGTAATTTAGAAAACCAATATTAGAGTCATCAGTTTATTCTTCTTGGTCTTATACAAATATATTAGCATCATCTTCTTAGTTTAACTTAGGCTAGAAAGATAAATTAGATTCTATTTCAAGATATCCAACTGTTGAATTAGTTGGAGGTGCTTCAATGGCAAACTTCCTCTGTGGGGGAGGAAGATGATTTGGCTGCCCTTGATTCCTGACAGCATTACCTTGATATGACTGATTGGGGAATGTCCTCCTTGGTATATCTTGGTATGAAGGAGGAATAGACATCCCTTGCACCATTTGCTTTCTAAGAGTTAGTAACTCATTTTCTAGCTTCTACACCATAGGATCAATGGTGCCTGTAGATAAATATTTAGGAAATGAAGAAGATTTTCCTCTATTAGAATCTCTTCTTATCTTTCATACCAAGATAATATCATCTTTGACCTCAGTGGCCAAATCCTGAGCTACAATAAGGTCTATGTGGCCAGCCCATCTCAATAGGAAACTCACTTCTGGAAGCTGAGAATTGATGAAAAAATATTTGAAATTCTTAGTTGTTGGTTGAGAAATTATAGGAATCCTATTCCTCAGCTTGTCAAACTTGGAAATGAAGTCCCTCATAGATTCATGTGGCTTCTTCTTCATTTGTGTGAGCTGGGCCAGCAAGGCATGCACATCTTTTACAGGCTTGAACCTTGCTTCAAACTTGGCTTTGAGGGTGTTTCAGTTAGTCACTGTTTATGCTTGTAGATGATAAAACCAGTCTGCAACAGTGCCTTGTAATTTTTCCACAAATATCTTGACTGCTACATCTTCATACTCCATACCTATTATGCTGAAGGCTACAATATGTTCATCAAGATGAACTCTCCCATCACCAAAGAACTTAGGGAAATTCTTCTTGGAACTGTGAGGCAGTTCATGTAGAGGTGGAGTTAGATTGAGTGGACCAAAAGAGTTACCCTAGGGGCCTTGATCTGCCATTATATGACTATGGAAAGGGGGAATAACAAATCTGGGTGGAGAATGTGTAGACAAAGCTCTGCTAGCAGAGGGAAAAGAAGCTTTGCCTTGTATTAGAGACCTAGTGTTTGTAGGAGGAAGACTTCTAGTTCATTAAAGGTGAGATGGTGAAAGAAATAGATCAAAATTACTTTGCTATACCAACTTGAATATAGGGTCAACAATACCATTAGCTCTCTAGCTTCATGTATACGGTGGATCTACCAGAGAGAAAAATGAAAAGGGCAAGAACTGGAATTGCTTCAATTTGAAGCTTGAAGCTTTAAACTATGTGTTTTATCCCTAGCAGAGTCACCAAAAACTATTGGGTGAATATTTTGTCACCAGCTAACTGACGGAAAAATAGGTGTTTCAACCATAGCATAAGGAGATTGATTGGCAAAATGTGTAGGTCTACCACATCAAAATGGGATAAATCTCTCCTCTCATTAAGGGGAGGTTCCCTATACAATAGAGAAGATTCCCTGTTAACTATATATATATATATATATATATATGTATGTATAAATTACACATAGGGGTGGGATAACACCATCCATCTCTCTTTTTTTAGAGATGATGTCCACATAACAAAGGAGAAATTTTGGGTACATAACTATAATATATATATATATATATATATATATATATGTATATATATATATATGTATGTATACATATGTGTGTGTGTGTGTGTATAAATTACACACAGGGGTGGGATAACACCATCCATCTATCTTTTTTCAGAGATGATGCCCACATAACAAAGGAGAAATTTTGGGTGATTACTAAGGATACTTCTCTTCTTTCAGAAGTAATATTTAGTCAAAAGCCAGATTTCTTCCTGGTAGTAAAATGCAATAGGATGTAGTAACATAGCAGAATGAGGTGTAGCACAAAGTATCCACCTCAACTGCCAAAGAGTAAAAGATACGAAGGATAATGGGGGCACAAAGTCTTCCCAAGAGACTTTACATAGAAATAGAAAACACACACTAAAGATAATTGTAATAGCACAAAGTCTCCCATAGTTGGCTTCAAAACACCTTTCAGATTACTTCCACTAGTTATACTTATATAATTAAATTTACAAGATGATATTTAGAAAACAAACATAAGAACAATCCCCTAAACAACACAAGCTATCTTAGCATAAAGTTTGAAAGGTCACTTGCTTTCTCATTTATTCAAGAAAATATGATTAACAATCTAAGCTCAAAGTCTCAGTAATGCCTTTCAATTTGGGCAGAGTTTTGTTTCTATAATAGAGAGATCTCCCTTCTACAAAATGAGAGATTACAATATATAGCAACTAAGAAAGACTTGGTGCTTTGTTTCACAAAATGGCCCATGCTGCATTCAATGCCTTGAATGCATTTGAAATTTTGTGTAGGGGCCATGCTAGAACAGAGTATCAGGCTTAACTTTGGCATGTTAATTCTTCTCAAACGTCCTCTCCAAAGTATGGGACACTTGGTCCTCTTCAAGATATTTGTGCAACTATCCACTTTGTCTTTACTTGATGAAGAAAAATAGGCCACGTATTTGAGTGCTTGCACTCTCTGATGTTCACTTGGTGGACTATTTCACCCACTGGAATAAATCCTACATATATTTTTGGTCTTCCTATAGAATTTTCTCTCTTTCTTGCCATGTTTTGTCCTTCCTTGGTGATCTGATCTCTTGAGCTATCTTCTCGCTTTTAGTTGGCTCTTTCGGCTTCTTCTTTGGTTGGTCACTGAGTTTATTCTCATGTTTGTGCCATATTTGAATATATTTCATTACCCTAAATTTGATGACCATGGGGATGTCACTAGTCTCTAGTCACTTGAACCACTTTGAACCTTGAACTTTTAAACCTTCAGAGTGCATCAGTTCAATGGTTCAATGGTTCGGGTGGTTCAATCGGCTTGTCAATTCAATCGGCTCTTTGGTTCAATTAGCTCATCAAGGGCCACGTTCACTCTCTTTTTATTCTTTGGTTGAACCTTTTCTTTGAACCATATGGTTGAACCATTTTCTAGAATCTTTCACTTCTTTCATTCACTTGAAGTTTCCTTCTGAACTTTGAATTCTTTGAACCCTTTGAACCTTTGAATCATTTTGGTTCAAAGTTCAACAGTTCATTCTCTTTCTTTGAATCCTTTGAAGCTTTGAACTTTTTATATCTTTTTCTTTTTTTTGAACTCGTTGAACCTTTGAACGTATGAACTATTTCAGTTCAATGGTTCAGCAGTTCATTCTTAACTCTTCGAATCCTTTTATTCTTCTAAGTCCGTCAAACTTATTGAACTCGTTGAACCTTTAAACTTTAAAATCTTTTGGTTCAAGGTTAAATGGTTAAATGGTTCAATATTTATTCTTATAAGTCTTCTTTTCCTTTAAGTTTTTCAAACCTATTTGAACCTTTGAAGCGGTTGAACTTCTGTGAAGTGTTCAACTCTTTATGTCTGTCGATGCCGTTGAACCTTGAAATTTTTAGAAGTAGGGTTCAATGGTTCATTCCATTTGTTTGTATTCTACCATTAAGTCTTTTGATCAAACCTTGGCATTGAACCAGGCTTGAAATTTCCTAAGTGTTGGAACTTCTTTCTTTGTGAAAGCCCGCCAGTTTAACCTGCAGAATCTATTGAACCTGCAGGTCTCTTAACTGAAAATGCTTGAATAATTGAAAAACTTGGATGCTTATAATATTTTTTTTAAAAAGGAAGAGATTATTTTGGCCTACAAAACTAAAATAGTTGATATGTTGTCTCCAAAAATAAGTGACATATTTTGGGAAGAACACATAGACCTATTGTAGAGAGGATTAAAAAGCAATTTAGTTAAACATTAGTCCATAAATCATGAAAAATGCATAAATAACTAACTAACTAAGCCTATCTATTCCTATGGGAATTACAAAGGATAGTAAGAAACAAATGAAAGAAAGCAAACATCATAATACCTTCCCAAATGGATTCACCATACCCATGTGGCTCAAAAGCATGTTCTCCCTTGATCAAGCATCCTTGTCTTTGTCAACAAAGGTGGTAAAATCCTCCAATGTCTCAAGAAAACTCCATAAAACCTAGGATCATAATTCTAAATCACTAAACTAGCCTATCGATGAAGCTTTAAAATAAAATCAATGATCAAATGCAAAGGACTGTTAAAATAATTTAACATTATAACTTTGCAACATTATAACTGCACATGTCAACCTACACATACTTCCATCTAAAAAACATATGATAACTCCCCCTTACTATAGCAACCTATACCTATTTCTTGTACCTATTTTTGCACCTATACATGTTCTTCTCCCCCTTTGACATCAATGGCAAAAGGCCTATCTAGAGCGAACACTCAGCTCCCCCTCAACTGATGTTGATCCTCAATGATAGGAATTAAAAGAAATTACTCCCAACTTCTCCTACAGATACTAAAATGTGTTTTTTGGTAGTTCCTTTATAAAAATATCTTCAATCTACTCTATATTACTGATATATTCTATCTTAAACTATTGATCTGCAACCTACTCTCTCAAAAAGTGATATCTGATGAGAATATGTCTTGTTCTTGAATGCATTACTAGATTCTTCAAAATATTAATAGCACTTTTGTTATAATAAAAAATATAAATAGGTTCATCATATTTTACCTTGATATCTTCCAAAGTTTTCTTCATCTAAAGCACTTGAGTATAACACAATATTGTTGCAATATATTCCACTTCAGCTATAGAAAGTGATATTAAATTATGCTTTTTGCTTAGCCATGATACTAAGCTATTACTAAGAAAGAAATATCCTCCCCTTTACTCTTTCTATCATCCAAGCAACTTGCCCAATCTGAATCTATATAAACAACCAAAGTGAAATCTTTGTCTATGGAATACCACAATCCATAATCCAATGTCCCCTTAATATATCTAAATATTCTCTTCACCAACTGAGCATGACTATATTTTAGAGATGATTGATATCTTGCAACCATACCTACTACATGTATGATGTCTAGCCTTGATGATATCAAATATAAAAAACTACCAATCATAGATATATACAAATATTGATATGCAACAAGTTAATCTTCATCTTTGCTCACCTTATTTTTTGTACTCATTAGTGTGCCAACTAGTGCACAATCCTCAAAACCAAATTTATTCAACATTTTCTTGGCATATTTACTTTGAGATATGAAAATTCCTTTATCTAACTAAAATATTTGCAACCCTAGAAAAAATGACAATTCTCCAAGCATAGACATCTCAAATTCTTTTTGCATATTATCAAAAATTATTTTGTCATATTTTCAATGTTTCCTCCAAAAATGATGTCATCAACATATACCACAACAATCAATTCATGCTCACCTTTTATTTTGATATAGAGATTACTGTCAGCAAAGCCTCTCTTAAAACCTTGATCCTGTAGGTACTTATCAAGTCTTGTATATCAAGCTTTACGTGCTTGTTTCAATCGATACATTGTTTTCTTCAATCTACATACATGTCTACTAATATTTGAGAGAATAAATTTATTAGGCTACTCAATGTAGACCTCTTCTTCTAAATTCCTATTTAGGAAGGCAGATTTGACATCCATATAAAATACTTTGAAAATTTTAAATATTGTATATGCAATAAACATTCTAATAGCCTCTAGCCTTGCCACTAGTGCAATTTTTTTTTCAAAATCTATTCCCTCAATCTAAACATATCCTTTACATACTAATCTTATTTTATTCTTGATCACTTCTCCATTTTCATTCAACTTATTTCTATAAACCCATTTTGTTCTTATCACATTATGATCTTTTGGTGTTGGCTCTAATTTCTAAATATCATTATTTTCTATCTGATTTAATTCTTCATCCATTGCCTTAACCCAATGCTTATCATGTCCACCTTTTGAAAAAGTTTTAGGCTAAATTTTGGATAACAAAAAAAATTAACTTACTCAGATTCACTTACCATCATTCTTTTGATGTGAATTCTTTTATTTATGTACCTGATGATGTTACTTTCATTATGATTTATTTGAACATATTTGGATGGGGTTTTGGTGTCTTTTTTCTCCTTCTTCTCATCTTCATCTGATTCTTCAAAATCTTCCTCTTCAATGATTTTAGGAATGTCTATTGGATCACTGATTCTTTGTGTTTCATCTTCTTCTATCCTAATGCTTACACTTTCAACTATTTTCTTGGTTCTTTTGTTATAACATTTATAAGATTTAATTTTACAAGAATAACCAGGAAATATATCTTCATATGCTCTCGATTCAAACTTACCAAGTTTTTCATTGACTCTCTTTATGAAGCATCTACTACCAAAAAATCTAAAATAATCAACTATTGTTGGTTTATCTTTTCATAGCTCATAAGGCATCTTGTCAATTTTGAATCTCAATAATGATCTATTTTTAATATGCACTACTATAGCAGCTACCTCTCTCCAATATGTATCTAGTATCTTGGATTCATTTAGCATTGTCCTCACCATCTTCTAAACTATTCTATTTCTCTATTTAACTAATCCATTTTGTTGTGGAGTTTTGGCTACTGAATAATGTCTCTTTATTCCACGGTATTCACAAAACTCAATAAACTAATCTAACTTATATTTTCCTCCTTGATTCGATTTTAGACACTTAATCTTCAAACTGATTTCATTCTTAACTAATGCTTTGAAATGTCTGAAAGCTTCTAATTTTTTGTTTAAAAATATTACCCAAATCATATATAAAAAATAATCAATAAACAACATGAAACATTTCTCACCTTGAGTACTTTGAGTTTTCATAGGTCCACACAAATTAGTGTGAACAAACTCCAATATCTAAGTGGTCAAGTACTCTTTTATTTTGAACTGCCTTCTGGCCTACTTCCCATGCTGACAAGGTTCATAAAGCATGTTGGATGGCTTTATAATTTTTAAAAGATTTTGATTGATTGCTTCTTACTGATTTTGACAAGATTGTCAAAATTTATGTGTCCCATTCTCCTATGCCATAGTCAACTTTCTTTAATCTAACTCAAACAACATCTTTGACCTTTGATGTCTGATAAAATATAAAAATTATTGACTATTCTCTGAGCATCTGCAATCAACACATCTAAATATTTTCTCCTAATTTCACAACCTTTGCATAAAACTTTAGTGTGTGTCCTTGATCACACATTTGACTTACACTCAAAAGATTATGCTTAAGACATTCTACATATAAAATATTTTTAGTTTTAGTTCTACCATTATCCAAAGTTAGTGTACCTTTTCCAACAATTCTGACAGTAGTATTATCTCCAAATTTCACTATGCCACCATTTATCTTATTCAAGGTTAGGAACTTGCTCTTGTCTCCTATCATGTGCCTCAAACATCCACTATCAATAAACCATCACTTTTCTTCATTTATTACATGTAAAGTCATTTGTACTAACATAGATTTTTTAGGTTATTTCTTCTACCATGAACTTATCTAAACTTTCTTCTTGATGAATGGAGCCTTGAAACTCTGATCTTTCTTGACTGACTTGAACACACTTCTATATTACCATGATATATGTCTAAAGTTGTTGCACTTGTAACATATTATGGCCTCTTTATTAAACCCTGATAGAGGAGCAAAAGAGTTTAGCTTTTGCTTGACTCTGCATGAGTTTCCTTCTCCTTATTTCTAAAATTGGTATCCCTTTTTTGACATTCTATTTTCTTATGACCATATCCATTATAATAAAAATAGTAACCATAATAATATGACCTATTTGTGTATCTCTTACCTGATTACCTTTTATAGCTATGTTCTTTTAAGCCTTTTTTATTTGAGATGTCCTCTATATTCTTAACTTCTTCCCTTTTTATTTCCTCTTTTGTAAGAGCTTCAACATAGCTCTTTCCTTTTTTTGTGTTAACCTTGTTTGTAAAAGTAGTAGCCTCTCATTTTTATTTTTCAAATCTAACACCTATTTTATCTGACATTGATCTTTGACTTTCTAATATTTTATTCAACATATTAGTGTTATTTTCAATTTTTGAATAATTGGCTACTCTGTCATTGATTGCTTTATTTATTTTCTCAAGATATGCTTTTAAAGAAGCAATTTCAATAACATACGTTTCACATTCTTCACTTACTTTTTGAAATTGTGCTATTAGATTTTTTTCATTCTTCTTGGCTTCTTTAAAGTGTGTTTATATATCTTCAATTTCCTCCTTTGACTCCTTTTCATTTTTCTCGATCTAGAGCTTTAATCTTCGACTCTTCTTCTCAAGAGATTTTAACTCTTCTAAGGCATAAATGAGTTCTCCTTCCAAATTCACTTCAGCTTTATATTGTTTTTCTTCTTGATCGTCTATACTTTTGCTTGTAGAAGCATTTTTATGTATGGTCATGAATAGATTCTCTTCTTCTTTTGAATCACTAATTCCACTATCTTTGACAAGCTAGGATCTTTAGAATATAAACTCTTCTTCTCAAATCCCTTCTTGAATTTTATTTTAAAATTCTTATTTTATGTAGACTTTCTTTCTTTATTATCACCATTACCCTTATTTAGGCACTTAGCTGCAAAATGTCCAATCTTTCCATAATTAAAACATTTAAAAGTTAATTTTCTTTGATATTTACATGTGCCCTTTTTTGACTTTTGAATGAACAAAGCTCTATTTTCATCTTCATCATCAATAGAACTGTCACTTGATTATTAAATCTTAGCTTTCTCTTTCTTTGATGTCTTGAAAGCAACTTCTCTCTTTGAGGGTTTCTCTTATTCAGTCTGCATCTCATATGTCATAATAATACCATGTAGCTCATCCATCTTTAGCTTGGATAAATTATTCATCTCTTCAATTGCCAAATTTTTTGCATCATATCTCAATGGTAGAGATCTCAAAACTTTTTATACCATGATTGATTCTTCTAACTTTTCTCTAAGACCTTGTATCTGATTAACTATTTGATCAACCCACAAAAGGTAACTTGTTATATTTTCTTTCTCTTCCATTTTCAAACTCTCAAACTATCTTTTAAAAGTTTGAATCTTAGCTCTTCCCATCACCTTTGTAAATATTCTTAAGCTTTACCCAAGTTTCTTGAGCAGATTTACATTGCATAACTTTAATAAATTTTGATTCACATAAACCATATAAAATATCATTTAAAGCTTTAGCATTATTTTTACTTGTCTTCTTTTCGATTGAAGTAGTTACAAGTGTCTGTGGCTCTTCATATTCCACCACAACTACTTGATAAATATCAAATTCAAGGGCCATCAAATAAGTCTTCATCCTTATGCTCCAAAAATCATAATTTATCCCATCAAACAAAGGTTCCTTATTTATATAAAAACTTTCATGTGATCCAACCATCATACTTTCTCTGATCTACCTTTAAGCTGTAAAACTTTTTGAAAAAGAAATTGCTCTAATACCAAATTTTAAGCATGAAATATATTGAAAGGGGGGTGAATCAGTATATTATATATCTTTTACTTAATCTAATTTATTTTTTTAACCACTTAATCGCACGTTCAAGATATGTAATAAAACTAAAACAATAACATGCACCATGAGAGAGAGAGAGAGAGAGAGAGAGAGAGAGAGAGAGAGACTAGATTTTATGTGGAAACTGAAAGTAAGAAAAATTATGGAGAATAATCTCAAGTATATGAATGAGCATGAACTCAAATTAAAATTTTTGCAAGCACCAACTTGTAGGAGCACCAACCCCTTTTCTGAGTACCCCACAACAATTATTTGTGAGCACCAACCCACAGGAGCACCAACCCCTCTTGTGTATAAAACACAACTATCTCTCAATGTTTCTTACTCAACAAATGATAAAACTCTACAATATCTCCTACTTTTTTCTCCTCTTTTGTTATATAAAATAATTACAAAACTATGTACTCACTTGCATATCACAAATGGATTCTCAAGCCTTTATTTATAGTTGTCCAAATGACTTTTGGCATTCACCCTTTATGACCATTAAATCCTCATGGAAAATGTTGCCAAACTTGTATTACCCTTTGTATCCTTTTATTTGAAAAGTCGCATGGTGATCCTTCATAAGCAAATACATCTTTTGCTCTTTTGTATTTATTTTGGTGACTTTTTGTATTCCTCAAAGTGTCCCTTCATGGAAAAATGCACCATACCCTCTTTTATCTTCACATGGTGACTCTTGGAATTCCTCAAGATGAATCTTCATGAGAAAATACGTCCCATTTCTCTTTTGTCTTTACCTCGTGACTCTTTGACTTCTCTATGGGCCCTCTTTTGACCTATATGCAACCAAAAATATATTCATTAATATTAAATAAATATTAACACACATTAGTCAAGATATGAATATTAAAAACAACATTAAATTCAATGGGGCCTTTGTCACCAATGCTAGACCTTTGATATCAATGACAATATTTCTAATAAAAAAGAGTGATCTAGAGCACTAAATGGCAAAATTATCATTTTGACTCAAAATGATCTGATCAAAGTTAGTTGGTCTATAAAATGCATTACCTTATTTAAGGATACTTTAACCTAAACTAGCACTTGTAAGTGACAAATTCAAACCATTTAGGGTGTTTTATGGATTTTGAACTAAAATGTGCATTTGAATGCAATTCGAGTAAGATTAACAATTTCAACACAAATAGTGTTAGGAATTAGTTGTCTACATTTTTTCCCTATTTGAGAAGGCATCGTGAGACATTCAGGTGAATCAATGTCTTTTCAAAGAAAATATTTGTCAAGAATAAATTGGAACATACCCATGATGCCCCCTCAAGAAGACATACTAGGATGAAAGAAAAGAATGGACTCTTGAAAAGGGAGAGAAAGTGAGATGTTAACCCATGGAATAGATCACATATAAATGAGTTAATGCTTTCACATATGATTACCATCAATAATCAAAATATAATGAGAAGTATAATAGGCCCCAAATATGGGGGGAATGGGAAAGATACAATCCATAAATATAAGGAAAACATTGTAAATGTACCCAATTTGAGAGTACAAGCTGTGTGCTTATGGCATTGATCAATCCCAAGACAAGTTTCACACTAAAATATTTCCATCATAGGATTTAATGTGGAGAGCTTAGAATTAGAGGAAAAGAGAGAATGTTCTACTTTAGAAAGGGAAGCACCACTAGAACGGGGTCTCTAAAGAGAATATAATAAGTACTCCAATAGAGCATATTTGATCGTGATAAGATAGTTTTGCCCCAGTAGGGTGAATCTTGATCATTGATAAAGAATAAATAATGATTTGCCCTTGTAAATCTGATTTTATTCAGATGTGGTTCAGATGTTGTGCCCCAACATGGGTAATTGGCAAGCAAAATAGCTCAAGGATATAACCAAAAAGATAGGTTAAAATGAGCAAGTGAAAACATACATGCGATAGTGTGATAACTTAGAAAGCCATATAAAACTAAGCATATGAGAATGCACAAACTGATGAGAGAGATAAAAAGAAGAATGGAGATATCTAAGATGACCTCAATAGAAATTAAGCACTGCCTACATAGTTCCATGGACTCATATTCCAACATGAACTTTAGGCCAACGTAGTTCATCCAAGTTTGGGAGAGAATAGAATGAGAAATGATGAAAATAGACCAAGAATTGATTAAACTCATAATATATGTGAAGAGATGCATGTCTAAGAATAGATTTGAGTGCTGAAAAACATGTTACCTAAATGTCTAATTCTATATCATGAGCCTAGGTTTTGCAAAGTGTTCTTGAGAATTATTTATCAAAGTTGATGTTGACATTAGACTTTGAGACCTGAGCACAAATTACTTGCAATAGCAAAATAAATTAGGCATCATAAATATAAATAACTTATAATGACATAAGATTCTAATTGTACTGAGATAGTTCAAATGTGAATACCTATAACTAAGGATAATGGTAAAACAATGACCAAAACCAGAGTTACAATGATTTATATTTAAACAAAAAAGCAAAGACAAAGAAAAATATAAACATAGATGAACCTAAGTTGAAATCAAGATATGATCAATCAAGACTTAAGTAGGAACAAAAATATTTAAAAATAAAAGGCAAGAACATCTTAATGAGATGAGACCAAATATAAATAATCAAGATCCATGTGGACCATCAAGATGTACTTGGAAAAATAAAACAAAGAAGCAAGACTAAATAGAAAAATAAAAGACCAGACAACAAACAACAATCATCACCAGACTTAAATTTTTTTGAGTTTTTGAATGGTTTATGATTGTTTTTGGAATTTTCTAAGTATCTCAACTCGATTGAGGATTAAGAGATACAGAAAGATCTAGCTCATGAAATGGTGAGAGTGCACCAACTTAAAATGCTCGTAATATGACAAGAGCATATGATAAGAGGGACTGAGTTTGACCTTAATGTGAATCAAGCATGGCCTATATAACCCCAAAATAATCCCAAGTTAGAGTAATTTTGTCCACACAAAAGGTGATGAAAAAATAACTAGGTCACAACAAGTTCACAAACAAAGATGAATAATAAGATAAATGATAATAGTAATGACTAGATGATGTGGCAATGCATGATAAAAAGGCATTGTACCTAATTTGCCCATAAGTGGTTATAATTAGGGATACCAAATAAGAGTATAAATGAAAGATAAATTATCATATCAACTATCACACTATGTTCATAGACTATCCTTCAACACTAAATTTAAAAACTATTGAAACTAGATCAAAATCCCCCTACAAAAAGTGCAGGATGAACCAAAGAAAACAAGATGTAGAGAGGATTACAAATCAAGTTAGTCAAACATTAATCCATAAATCATGAAAAATGCATAAATAACTAACTAACTAAGCCTATTTATTTTTATGGTACTTACAAAGGATAACAAGAAATAAATGAAAGAAAGCAAACAGCATATTACCTTCCCAAATGGATTCACTATACCCATGTCGCTCAAAAGCATGTTCTTTTTTGATCAAGAATCCTTGTCTTTGTCAACAAAGGTGGAAAACTCCTCAAATATTTAAAGAACACTCTATAAAACATAGGCTCGTGATTCTAAATCACTAAACTATCCTATCAATGAAGCTTGTAACTAATTTTAATGGTCTATTGCAAAGGATTGTAGATACAATTTTGCATAATAACTTTGCATAAATCAAGTTTTTTTATTCATGTCCATGGCCTCTCTATTTATAGATTTTTGAGATTGGTTAGGATCAACCATGACCATCCATCTCAATATTTGGATGTGTGGCCATGGACAATACTAATATTTGGAATTAAACTCATAAATATCCTTAAGATAAATAAGCATTAAAGAGGCATGGGTGACCCATAATCTTGATATTTTATGCACTTATAAATTGATCAATGCCACCCCATAGATGATGTCACTAGGTGATGTAGATATTCAAAATCAATTTCCAATAATGAGATATTCAAAAAGATCTATGGAATTCTTACTTAAGCTCTTAAATTAGATTAATTAGCTTAAGTAAGTTTAATCAAGTTTAGTGTAATTCTTTGGAAATTAGTACATAATTAATCAAAATGGTGAGGAAGTCATATTACTAAATCATAATTTGACTGGAGAGGAATTGGAAGGTGATGTTAGATGCATTGGAGTTATATTCCCATTTAGGATGTTTCTAACACTAAATAACAAAGGTACGTCATGTGTACCAATGAATTAGAAAAAAAGAGTGATCTAGAGCACTAAATGGTGAAATTATCATTTTGACTTGAAATGATCTGATCAAAGTTAGCTGGCCCATAAAATGTATTACCCTATTTAAGGATACTTTAACCTAAAATATCACTTGTAAGCAACAAGTTCAAACCATTTAGGGTGTTTTATGGATTTTGACCTCAAATGTGCATTTGAGTTCAATTCAAGTAAGATTGACAATTTCAACACAAATGGTGTTAGGAATTGGATGTCTACATTTATCCCTTATTTGAGAAGGTGTAGAGAGACATTCAGGTGAAGCAACATATTATCAAAGAAAAGAGTTGTCAAGAATAAATTGGAACAGACCCATGATTCCCCCTCGAAAGGACATACTAAGCTGGAAGAAAAGGATGGACTCTTGAAAAGAGAGAGAAAGTGAGAGATTAACCCATGGAATAGATCGCATCCATATGAGATAATGCTTACACATGTGATTACCATCAATGATAAAATTATAATTAGAGGTATAAAAGGCTCCAAAATGGGGGGAATAGGAAAGATACAATCCATAAATGTAAGGGTCACACTTTAAATGTACCTAATTTGAGAGTACAAGCTGCACACTTATGACATTGATCAATTCTGAGATAAGTTGCACACTAAAATATTACCATCATGAGCATTAGTGTGGATATATTGGAATTAGAGGAAAAGAGAGAGGATTTTGCTTGAGGAAGGGAAACACCACTAGAATAGGGTCTCTAAAGAGAAGATAATAAGTACTCCAGTAGAGAAAATGTGATCATGATAAATTAGTTCTGCCCTAGTAGGGAAAATTTTGATCATTGATAAAGAATAAATAATGCTTTCCCCCCATAGAGATGATTTGATTTAGATGTGTCTTAGATGTTGTGCCCCAACATGGGCAGTTGGCAAGTAAAATATCTCAAGGATATAACCAAAAATATAGGTTAAAGCAAGCATATGCAAACATACATGCGATGGTGTAATGGCTTAGAAAGCCATATAAAACCAAGCTTATGAGAATGCAAAAAGTGATGAGAGAGTTCAAAATAATAATGGAGATAGTCAATCTGACCTCAATATAAATTGAGTGCTACCTACATAGTTCTATGGATTCATATTCCAACATAAACTTTAGGATAATGTAATTCACCCAAGTTTGGGAGAGAATAGAATGAGGAATGATGAAAAATAGACCAAGAATTTATTAAACTCATAATGTATGTAAAGAGATGCATGTCTAAGCATAAAGTTGAGTGCTAAAATGTATACCACCTAGATGCCTAATTCTATATCATGAGACTAGGTTTTTAAAAGTGTTTTTGAGAATCGTTCATCAGATCTAATGTTGACGTTAAGACTTTGAGACCTGAGCACAAAGTGCTTGCTAAAGAAAAATAAATTAGGCATCATAAGTATAAATAACTTAAAATGACATAAGATTCCAATCGCACTGAGTTAGTTCAAATGTGAATACTTATAACTAAGGATAATGGTAAAATAATGACCAAAATCAAAGTTACATCAATTTACATTTAAAAAAAAAGGCAAAGACAAAGAAAAAGATAAACATAAATGAACCTAAGTTGAAATCAAGATATGGTCAATCAAGACTTAAGTAGGAATTAAAAAGTTTAAAAACAAAAAGTAAGAACATCTTAACAACATGAGACCAAAATATAAATAATCAAGATCCATGTGGACCATCAAGATGTACTTGAAAAAATAAAACAAAGAAGCAAGAAAAAATAGGAAAATAAAATACCAGAAAACAACTAATAATCAAATAAACACGTAAAATGTTTTTGAGTTTTTGAATGGTTTTATGAATGTTTTTGGAATTTTCTAAGTATCTCAACTTGATTGAGGATTAAGAGATATAAAATGATCTAGCTCATGAAACGGTGAGAACAAACCAACTTAAAATGCTCATAATACAATGAGAGTGTATGATAAGAGGGACTGAGTTGACCTTGATGTGAATTGAGCATGGCCTATATAACCCCAAACTAATTCCAAGTCACAGTAATTTTGTCCACACAAAAGGTGATGAAAATTTGACTAGGTCACAACAAGTTCACAAACAAAGGTGAACGACAAGATAAATGATAATAGTAATGAATAGATGATGTGTTAATGCATGATAAAAAGGCATTATACCTAATTTTCCCATAGGTGGTCACAATTAGGAAACAATATCATAATATTGATTTGCCCAAAGGTGTTTATAATCAGGGGTACCAAAATAGTTTTGATTTTCCTATAGTCAGTTAAAATTAGGGATACCAAATAAGATTATAGATGAAAGATAACTTGCCATATCAATTGTCACACTATGTTCATAAACTATCCTTCAACATTAAATTCAAAAACTATTGAAACTAGATCATAATCCCCCCATAAAATGTACAAGATGAACCAAAAGAACCAAGATCAAAATGTGATAAACAATATGACTAAAAACAAGCCTTGGTCAATAGTAAAGAAATGGTATAATAAAAATGGTATAATGAAATGATTAGAAGCAAATTGGATATAGTGGTAACAAAGTTTTCTCTAAGCAATGACTAGATCAGATTGCTCATAAAATGATGAGAGCGTTGGCTTAGGTTGCTCACAAAATGGTGAGAGCATTCAAACTTAACAATTTCTTACATAATGGTGAGAGTGTGGGAAAGGGGTGACTAAGCTGACCTCAATAAAAATTGAGTGTTGCCTACATAGTTCCAAAGGACCTCAAGTCAATGTAGTTAAAATGACATGGTTCATGGATCTCAATGATATAATAATGCCTAAAAAGGGTCTATAGGGTTGTCCCCAAGTGGGGAGGCATGATAATATCAAATGGGTGAATGGTAGATGAAAAATGGTTTTTTTGCTCTTGCTAATAGGGAGATGCATGTCCTAGTCAATATGTGAGACAACAAAAATGATTAGCTATATAAGTTGTTATCTAACACCCTTTCAAAATAACTACTCTGTTAAGAACTTGGTGTTGATCTAGATCTTAATAATGTGTTTTTGATCTTTATAGATAATTGATTCTACTTCCTTCAAATGTTGAGACAAGATATCCTTATAACCTCGATAAAGGAAAGTGTTGCCAATGATGGTAAATAATGGTAGGATAAATGAGATAAGTGGATAATAAATAGGTGGGTGATAATGGAATGTATAATGAATGGGAAACAAATAGAGATTGGGATTTTTTTTCAACATGTAATGTTTTTGATGCTAGATTTGACATAATTTTGGTTGTGGTAGGGCCAAAGACCTCTGAAGATGCTCTCAATAGGACCATCAGATTATTCTATTTCTTGATTTTGAGAGTAGCTACCATCTGATTATGTTATAGATTAGAAGCTATTTTGATTTGATCTTTGATATTATCTTCAGTAAATAATGAAGAACTTTTGTGCTCAACTATTGGTGCCTTGGTGAGGTTTTCACCAATGAATTTGTTCTGATCATCCCATAGTGCCTCTGAGAAGGTTTCACAAAGAGATGTTAACATTTGACTTTGATTGTCTTCTAGTGCCTTCAAAAAGGTGTCACTAAATGATGTTGAGTTTGATAATTGCTTATCCCCTAGCACCTCTGAAAAGGTTTCACTAGGAGATTGTTCTTCTTCTGAATGGATGTGGTCTTGGTCCCCCTGATATTTGACAAATGATATGTTGCCATGGATGTAGTTGAACAAAGTGTGATTCTATCAGTCCTGATCGACACTTATGGGAGGTGGAATGTCAATATAATGGCTATGTTGGGTTGTAATAATGGGATGGTGAAAGGTAGTACAATCCTCATAGAAGATACTAGGATAACTTGTGTTGATGCTAAAGTAATCATCCTATAAAACCATAGAAAGATCACAAATATATTAAAATTGATTTACAAGGCAATTATAACCTATGTTATAACAACCAATACTATAATCTATTTTTGATTCTGATTCTAAAGTAAGGGACTCTAAATCTAATGTCATAATTGATGTTGATTTTGTTTCTAATGCTAAATCCAATGTTAGTTCAAAAATGGAACCTGACTCTAATATTGATTCTTCATTTGATATGGTTTTTTTGATAATGTTCTATTGAATGCTAAATTTTTGACAAGTAATGACGTGTGATGGCATAATGGGCTCAATAATAACTAATTCATCTTGGAAGGGTTTAACATAGACTGACTTGTCTATGTGAATCCCCTCAAAAAGAGGCAATTTCTCAAGGAACATCTCGACAAAATCATGTCTGTCAAAGTGAGACTCCTCGACGAGTGGGAAAAGATCAAGATACAACTCTATCAAGTCTAGCTTGTCAAGGAGATGAGGCTATTTAAAAATAGGTAACACATGAATAGGTAACTTATCACAGTTTATCTTGTCATAAATGGGTGTTTTAATACTAACATATTGATTTTTGTTCAAAATTAGTTGCAAAAGATCAATTTTGAACACATTTTGATCCTCATAAGATGGCTTTTGAAGAGGTAATGATTCTTGTTTAGGCTCAAAGATCGACACAGAGTTTCTAAAGTGAGGAACATTTGGTTTAGTGAGAAAAATGGTTTGTGGTTCAATAATGGACTCTCCAAAGATTAAACTATTGAATAAGGGATAAAAAACAATTGGTTCATCAAATGGAAGTTATTCAATAATAGGTTCATCAAAAACTAGTGATGAGCTAAGAATGGTAACAACTAGACACTTCTTAGTTTGGTTGCTTGTGCAAAACAAAGGAGGAGGTCCTAAAATGGTAATGATGAGACACTTCTTAGTTTGGTTGCTTGTGCAAACCAAAGGAGGAGATCCTAAAATGGTGATGATTGGATGCTTCTTAGTTTGGTTGCTCATGCAAACTGCAGGAGGAGGTCTTAAAATGGTGATCTTGGTATGTCGTGGAGTTTGGTTACTTACACAAGCCAAAGCATCCAAGTTATCTTGATAAACCCAATCACTCCAATCATGAGTTGGATCATAAGTTGGCTCTTGATTCTGTTCTCATGACTAGTTTTTGTGAGGTGGATAGAAATCTGTCTCACAAACTATATTGTCACCATAGGGGTCTTGACTACAGTCATAAAAATCATTTTGTGTGGCCATTCTATCAAAATTTTGATTATCCATGACTGAACCATAAGTGTAGCTAGACATATTTGCATTTAATGAAGAAAGATCTGAAAACAAAAAGTCTTAAAATTTTGCAAACTCTAAAAAGAGATTTTTAAAAGATAAAAGATTCAACCTTGGTTTAAAGGGTGAATTTGCATCTCAAAAGTAGTTTGTGCCAAGATTTGGCATACAACAACCTAACGTCAAATGTCTAACATTAAAGGTTTTTGAAGAAAGGTTGTGTTTTTCCAAATAAAGTCACAAAAAATGATGAGGATAGGCACTCAAATAAATAAGCAATCAATAGTGTTCAAAATTGGATAATCATTTCACTAAAATTATGCAACCCAAAAGAAAAATATCTATGTACCAACCCTATAAATTGAGGCCTAAACAAAAATCAATGTTTGGATCTAAACTTGACAAAGTTAATTGAAAATGTAATTTTGAAGACTAGGATTGGACCAAACAAGCTAGACAAGAGCGGACAACATAAAGACACATAAACAAGGTCCAAAATGGTTTAAAATGATTGGTTTTTTATACAATGGTAAATAAGTTTTTGAAATAAATTGAGCGGCCTAACAACATAAGCATGCTCAAATGATGTGGTCAATTTTTATGTTTCAAAGACTCAAAAGCAAAAAATATTTAACATGACTTGGGCATCATAATGTTACCCTTCTTAACTCAAATACATGATTTTGACATGGCTTATGAACAAATAAACAATTTTTAGCCTCAAAACATACCATGCAAATAATTACCAAAATACACTAAGTATAATCATCCAAACCCTAGCAAGGGTATGGAAAAATAGGGTTGAATAAAACTAATTAGATTTTGATCATTCTAAGGGAATCAATTGCATAATGAATTTCACATCAAACGATGCAAAAGACAAGTAAAAAAATTGGGTGACTATGACATTGGATAGTTGTAAAAAGGTCTAGTCATTTTTACAACCACTACATCTTGTTGTTCACTTAGTGTAGTGTGATGTCCAAATGTAGATACGTCCCATGTGCAACTCCAATTAGGAGCCAAATGAACTCAATACTGGGAGGTAAAACCTTGGGTCAAATCTTCCCTAAAGAACTCACGAGAGGTAATGACGTCCCCCTCACAAGCCAAGTTTGCATAAAAATAAAGAAAGCATAAAATATAAAGACCTTAGGGTCATTTTCAAGATCACCAAAACTTTAATGAGTTTTTGGGGAGTGCTTTAGATAACATTCTTTCTAAGCCTTGGACTAGGATTTTTACAATAGGAATGGCACTTTTAATTCTAAAGGTTCATTAAAGGGGACAAATGGAAGAGCATATATGTGGCATCCCTCTTTTTGCCAAACAAAATATAACTTAAACAACTAAGTAAATATAAAAAACTTGGAAAGGTGAGTTCATTTTTAGGCCCAAATGAAAAATGAGGTGGTGTTCATTTAACCCCTTAGTCTTAGTTGTAACTTTGAAAACTAATGCTAAAAACTCACTTAAGCACCTAAATGTTACTTTAAGCACCAAAATAATGTTCCTAATTCATTTTTAAGCATGCAAAAGGTGATCTAAACAAGTTTTTAGCAAATGTCAAGCTTGTTCTTGAAACAAAAATGCTAGCATGTCCTTTAGCCTTGAAGTTATTTTGGGTTTGAAACAATGAACTTCAAAAAAAGAGCTCTTGGGTTTGTGTTTTAAGAAAAACACAATGACCGATTTGGTTATATAACCAATATCTGTTACACTTACTAACTGAAGATGGTTATCTACCGACATCGGTTATATAAATAGTGACCAATGATAGCTATCCAACTGATGACAGTTTTACTAACCGACATCGGTTATTGTGTAAACCTATGACAAAGAAAAATGGAAAAACAAAGTTAGAAAATCAAATTGCAAGAGTTTTAATGATCCAAAATAAGATTTTAAAGCTGCAAAATGATCTTATTCATGTGTGGTATGTGTTTTGTCCCACTAGGCATGCCAAAATGTAAAGAGAATTACAAAGCAAGTTAGTTAAACATGAGTCCATAAATAATGAAAAATGCATAAAGAACTAACTAAGCCTATCTATTCCTATGGGAATTACAAAGGATAACAAGAAACAAATGAAAGAAAGAAAACATCATATTACCTTCTTAAATGGATTCACTATACCCATTTGGCTCAAAAGCATGTTCTCCCTTGATCAAGCATCCTTATCTTTGTCAACAAAGTGGCAAAATCCTCCAATGTCTCAAGAACACTCCATAAAACTTAGGCTCATGATTTCAAATCACTAAACTAGCCTATCATTAAAACTTGTAACTAATTTTAATGGTTTATTGCAAACGATTGTAGAGATAATTTTACATAATAACTTTGCATAAATCAAGCTTTTTTATTCATGTCCATGGCCTCTCTATTTATAGATTTTTGAGATTGGTCAGGATCAACCATGATCATCCATCTCAAGATTGAGATGTGTGGTCATGTATAATCCTAATATTTATAATTAAAATCATAAATATCTTCAAGATAAATAAGCATTAAAGAGGCATGGGAGGAATTAACCAAGCATGGGTGACCCATAATCTTGATATTTTATGCACTTATGGTTTAATGGATGCCATCCCATAGATGATGTCACTAGGTGATGTAGGTATTCAAAATCAATTTCTAATAATGAGATATTCAAAAATATCTATGGAATTCTTACTTAAGGACTTAAATTAGATTAGTTAGTTTAAGTAAGTTTAATCAAATTTAGTGCAATTCTTTGAAAATTGGTACACAATTAATCAAAATGGTCAGAAAGTCATATTACTAGATCATAATTTGACTGGAGAGGAACTGAAAGGTGATGTTAGATGCATTGGAGTTGTATTCCAACTTAGGATGTTTCCAACACCAAATAATAAAGGTACATGATGTATATGAATGAATTAGAAGAAAAGAGTGATCCAGAGCACTAAATGGTAAAATTATCATTTTGACTCAAAATGATCTGATCAAAGTTAGTTGGTCCATAAAATGCATTTCTCTATTTAGGGATACTTTAACCTAAACTGGCACTTATAAGTGACAAGTTTGAGCCATTTAGGGTGTTTTATGGATTTTGACCTAAAATGTGCATTTGAGTGCAATTCAAGTAAGATTGACAATTTCAACAAATGGTGTTAAGAATTGGATGTCTACACCTATGACGTTGTCTCCTAATTATAACCACCTATGGTTGACTTAGGAGCAACACCTTTATCATACATCTCCACATCACCTTGCCATTACCATTCTCATTTACATTGTTGTTTACCTCAATTTTAGAACTTGTTATGACTTGGTCAGATCTCCTAGCCTTTGTGTAGGTAGAGCTACAATGACTTGAGGTCCCATCCTTGAAATTTGTAGGTAGTGCTTGATTCAAATTGATGTCAATTCAGTCACCCTTTTACCATGCTCTCATTTTTTATGAGCAATTTAAAGTTTGAACACTCTCATCATTTTGAGAGATTAAACTATTTAGTTTATCCTAATTCTCTATCAAGTTGAGATGCTTTGAAATCTCAAAAAAAATTATAAAATAATCTAAAAAATCCTAAACATTGACCACTTCTTTGCCTTAAGGATTATGGGATCTCTATCTATTTCACAAATAAACACTTATCATTTATTTTACCCATCCTTACTAGCCTAGCGTCCCACACTCTCACCATTTTATGAGACCATTCCCCTATTCCTCTACAACACCATCATGTTTTCTTCTCAACATTTTATGTTATCCCATATGCTAGGAGAACTACATTTGGATAGAATTTTATATTAGATCTTGCATCCATGAAACTATGTAGGTAGCATCCATTTGCCTAGTGTATCTGGAGACATCGCAGCCATCCCCTTCCTTTTCTTCTCTTCCCCCATTTTTATTTGTTTCTTTGTCCCCTATAGTCTAGGGGAAATGTTCATCATCTTGAATGTCCTCTATTTGTGCTAACATTATGATTAATGATTATTTTTTTATTTTTTCTCTTTATTTTGTTTTGTTTATTTTTTTGGTGTTTTGTTTGTTTATTTGATTTCTTATTGTGCCTTGATTCAGTCTATGTATGTTCATTAGGAAATTCCTTGCACACTCTTTTTGAATCCATCCATATTCATATGTTAACATTATCATCATGGATTTTATCATTAGTGCATTATTTTTAATTATTTATTGGATCACATGTCAATCCTTATGCATATTTTGACTAAGTTATCATGGTGTTCTATCATGATGCTTGCCATCGCATTCTACAACAAAAATCATCTCAAGAAGTCTAGACAAAAATGAGGTTGTGATACTCTTTGGCACGTAAAAAATTCATGACCTACCCCCCTCATTCCCCAATATAGATTAATTAAATAATGAAATAATTTTAACCCTTTCAAGTTTGGATGAGCATCTCCTTACAGTCTTCCCAAATTCATCTCTCTCCTTTGTACTATCTTACTCTTACTCAGTAACTATAAATTCAATTCGTAATCCCCATTATTATATTTTCCATCATCAAGATAGGCAATGATTATAACTGCCTCTAGATAAATCATTGTACCTCATCCCACTTACATTATAAATGATTATAACCACCTTTGGGAAAATCATTGTGTATCATCCCACCTATTAAGCTAATGATTATAACACCTATGGGAAAATCATTATGTTTCAATTTATTTTGAGGTTAATTATTATAACTGCCTATGGATAAATCATTCTCTTTCTTCTACCCAACTAGGGCATGCTTTTATCCCACCAATGATTATAACTGTTTATGGGTAAATCATTGTTTTCTTTTTTATTGATTATAACCACCTTTGGGTAAATCAATCTCTTGTTACCCTAAGCCTTTTTCAATGATTATAATCACCTTTGGGAAAATCATTACCTTTTTTTGTCCCGCTTATGCTGATGATTATAACTACCCATGGGCAAATCATCTTTTTTGTCTACCCAACTAGGGTAGTTCCATATGCCACTACTTATAATCACCTATGGTCAAATCTATCTCTTCCACCCATTTCATCATTTTGGTATCATCATTTCCTCATTTCAAGGGATTGATCTCCAACCCCTTTTTCCAAATCACTCCCTCGAGGGGAAACCTATAGTTTATCCATTACCATTAGAGTCGTAGGCATATAGGACCTTTTCACGTTTTTAGAAGACATTACTATGCCTATATCTTGTAATGCCTTCCCAAAGAGGGGGAAACTATAGACACTTAAATTGGCCACAACTAGATTTTGGCTGGACTTTAGACTGATTCCTACCAACCATTGAAGATTAAGATTGAGAATCACTAAAAATCCTAAATTTGCTTGTGCATCATTCATCAAAGATTAGAATTATGTTGAGACATCCCTAATTGGGGCACCCTATTATATGCAACAATAACATCTCATAGATTCATATCTAATCATCTCGTGGAACAACAATAGTCAAATTTAACCTATGGACCTATTAAGTGGGGCACCTGCACACTTAAATCAAATGCTAGAAATGCCTAAAGTCTAATCAGAATTAGTTAACAAGTTAAAATAAATTAAATGCCTAGTTAATTATTCATTTTAAATTAATGAAAATCTAAAAAAAGAAATTCAAAAATCCAAAATACCATTTCCTATCATCATTTCCTTTATGAGTTGTCAAGCACTTTGAAAATATCCTAAAATATATATTTTGGATATGAATACCTAGTAATTGAAACTCGTGATTACTTGACAACTATTAACTTTATTGGGGTTATATTTGACTCACCTAGGTTAGGTTTGAATCCATTCCAATTGTTAACTCAACCCTAACTCACATTGGGTGAGATTTACATCTATTTTCCATAAACACAAGGCCATACCTCTTCATTTATAATCTTGGGATTGTAGAGTTATTATGTAGGATTTGTTTCATGAGAATCATATCAATAGTGTTATAATGCCAAAATCTTAAGCCAAGACAACATCAAGCCACATCAAAGTCAATGGTGCCAACAAGAGAAAGAGCTGACAATGTTCATTTTCCAAAGACTCTTTGATGCATAAACTAAGCAAGCCAATCAATAAAGCATTTGGATTTCCCAAGGAAGGTAAAGGATCTTGTGTCTATTATATTTTAGTTGTGCTTTTAGTTGTATTTTGTTACTAAGCTCCCCTCTAAGTTCTAGGCTTGGAGTGTAAGTGTTAGTGTGTTTTTATTTGAGTTTTTTTACTTAAACTAACATATTACTAACCTCCCTTCTTGGATTCTTATGATCACACTTATTACTATCACCAATGTTCTATTTAACTCCCTTAATAATAAATTTCCTACTTTTGATAATAATATTCCAAAATAAGGAACCATGAGTGGGGAGGTCTAAACTTAGGAAGAAATTTGCATTCCCTACTTCCACATATATATCCTTGACTATCTTCACCAACAAAATGTTTTGTCATAATCTTCCATCCCATTAGATACTAAAGTTTCATTAATTATTTTCATATTTCTCAATCCTAGACCTGACCTATCCTTAGGAAGATAAATTTTATAACAAAAAACAATGTGTATTCTATTTATTCCTTTTGTACCTGACCATAAAATGTCTATTGCATTTGTTCCACTATATCTATCAGTTTAGAGGGAATTATGAAGAGTGACATTAAATATATTGGTATATTTTATATATAACTTTTGATTAACTATATTTTCCCCACTTGGCTTATAAGGTTTCCTTTCCATCCTACTAGTTTCTTTTACATCCTATCAAGCATAAAATTCTAGTTTTTAGAGATGACAATTCCTTTAAAAAGAGGCATGCCTAGATAGGCTGAGGGGAGCAATTGGATTTGGCATCCAAAGATTTTATCTATCCTTATTTATTGTAACTTAGGGGTATTGATGAAAAATATAAAACTTTTGGCAAAGTTGATACATTGTTGGTCACTTCTTCATACACTTTGAGTATTTCATTGACCATCTCAGCTTCCCTCACAATAGTTACCCCATGAATAAAAGTCTTCTAAAAAAATTATTGATGGGTGATATGATCAAGGCCATGGTATATTTGAAGAACATTTAGGTCCCCTTAGGATCTTAATTTCTCCATTTACCTCTCAAGGGTTTTAACCAAGATAATGAACAACTAAGGAGATAGCGGATGTCAGTATTGTAACCTTCTTTCTGGAAGGAAGAAGCATTACAAGATCCCATTGAATAGAACTTAAAATTTAGTAGAGGAGACATGAGAAGAAATGATCTATATGAAGGGTTGTTGGAAACCTAACCTTTCCAATATTCTATCCAAAAAATGCTAAGAAACCTAGTTGTAGTCTTTATTCATATCAATTTTCAAGAACATACCTGCCTAGTAAGATTTGATAATAGAATGGATCGATTTTTTCACCATAATAATGTCATTCATGATTTTCCTACAAATCATGAATGCCCCTTACATTTATAATTGATCTTAAGGAGCAAGACTTAGAATCTCAAAACCAGATTCTAGGAAAATATTTTATAATTTGTATTACATAGACTGATAGACTTAAAATCCTTTAGCCATCTAGCCCCCTCTTTTTTGGGAATTAGGATTAGAAAGGTATTATTTAGATCCCTATGAACACAAACAATGTGAAATAATTTAGTCACTACTACCACCACATCCTATTGAAAAATATCCCAAAATATTTGGAAGAAGAATGCAGGAAACCTTTCAGGCCCCAAGGGTTTATCTCCCTCCATAGAGTTGATAGAAAATTAGACTTATACCAACATTAAGGGTCATAATAGCTCCACATTGTATTCTTGAGATATGACAAAAGAAAAAATATTTAACAAAGAATCCTCCTTATAAGAGAACTAAATTTTGTATTCAGCAAGTAAGTTTCTAAAAAATAGACAACTTCAATTTTGATTTCCTTTTTGTCCTTACTCACAAATTCATCCTCCTTAATTAGTTCAGAGATTTTGATGTTGCTCCAATGTTTGAGAGTGAACATGTGGAAATTTTTGTGTTACAGTCACCTTATTTTAGCCATATGAGGCTCAACCTTTTCCACTTAAAATTTTCCTCCTTGGCTTCTAAATTATGAAAAAAAATTCATCAAAATACTATACTTTAGCCACTTCTCATGATCAAGGCCCCCCAAATGAATTTTCTCATCTAAGAAAGAAAGCACCTCATTAATAGCCTTGTTTTGCTAAAAAATGTTCCAAAACACCTCTTTATTTTGGGTTTTTAGTTTATTTTTGACAAATGTGATCTTTTTAGATATCTTATACATATTCAAGCCTAAAACATCCATATTCCACTATCATTTAATATTGTCTTCTGGGGATGAGTGTTGAATCCACATCTCCTTGAACCTAAAGAGATAATTCATTCCTCTTCTTTCCTTGAATAAAGTGAACAAAAGTGGATTATGGTCTGAACCTGTCCTTAATAAGGAGAGAGAGAGAAACCATATATGAATAACCAATCTAATGATAATAGGAATTTTTCCAACATAACCTAGATAAATTTATCACTTATTCTCCTATTGGATAATGTGGATCTTGATCCATTAAGATCATAATGCACCAACTTATTGTAATAATTTAAATCATTCAAATCTCTCGTGTTGTCTGTAAAATCCTTAGAAGAACCTTTATTATCTAAAAGGGTGAGGGGTTGTTAAAATCACTTGCAGCTAGTGATTTTCATTCCTTGTAGGTGCTCATAAAAATATTAATTTTCTTCCATAGAATTATTCTTCTCACATACGAGATGGGGGCATAGATATTGGAAAGAATCAAATTAAAAATATGAGATTTATCATTAAAAATAATTTCCAAATTATTGTTGGTACTAATCATAACTACAACATGAAGTTCAAAGGAATTTCAAAAAATTGAAAGTCCTCCTAAAGCACCTTACAAACTAGCTCCAATGCAAAAATAATTTTCCATACCCTATCCTTGATCTAGTACAAAAGAATTTTACACATTTTGGTTTATTGGAGAAACAAAATACTAGGATTATGGATTTTCCTCATGCTTCCGACTAACCTCTGCTTACTAGGGTTATTCAACCCTCTTACATTCCATGATAAAATATCAATTCTTTAAAATTGGTTAAGGAATTTTCCTTCCTTTATCATTCTCTAAGTTCCTTTGGTAGCCTACTTAACTATTTCTCTATGTCTATGTATTTGTTTTATAGGGCATGCTTATATTGGTGTTTACACCACTTCTGTGTCTTGTTTCTTTGCTACTAATGCATAACATCAACATATCATCTTCTTGTCTTGGACAAATTCTTTTGTGAACATCATGCTTTCTACCTACCCTTGTTATTTAAGAGGTAATAAACCTACCTTTGTACCACCTTTCCAAAAAGTATGTGTGTTCTTTTATCCATCATGAATTGCCTTTCTATCAAATTATCATGGCCTTCACAATAACACATGGCGTGCATCCATTGGTATAACATTACACCATATTTCATCCTTGTAAGGTTTTCCTATAGAAAACTTTATTAAGCACCTTATATCTACTATAATGTCATTCCATTTCTTAAACCATGAAATCCAAAAAGGATAAGGATACTTTTCACATTGCAAACCTAATTTCTCAATCATGTCCTTAAAAACCATATTTTCACCACGACCACCATTTATAATTTCTTTGCATATCTTACCTCCTAAAGTACACCTTGTTAAAAAAATATTTGTCCATAGCCATGCATCACCACGTTATTTATTTTTCATCTATTATTTCCTTTGAGCAATCATTGTTCTCTTCATCATGATATTTTATCTAATATCTATTATTGCAAATTTAGTATTTTGCTCTTCTATCTCAGCCTCAACTAAATTCACTCTTGGACGATCCTCTTGTCTCCTTTCTTGTTCTTGGTAGTGAATACACTCAAATGATCTATGTCCTTCTTCTCCACATCTGTAATAAACATAAAACCTGCAATAATTTGTAAACCATAATCGATCACCACCATAACCTTGACCTTTCTGAAATCTTCTTCCTCTTTGCTGGTATTGAATCCCTTATCTATTATCTTCATGTTTTTTTCACCATATGATAATTATCCTCTAGTGGGATTAAACCCAACTCTAGTGGTATTGAATCCACCTTGTCCCCTTATTAGAGGGCATTGTCTTCTTTTTGTCCTAATGCCAATGATCTTCTGAACTTATGTTTTTTTTTCTGCCTTCAAAGATAATTAATAAGCCTCCTCCATGCAAAGTATTTTATGCATACTCAATTCATCTTGAATATAAAACTTCAAACCATTTACATACCTTGCATCCATCTATTTTTTTTTTCATCATGCTTCACTCCTACGGAAAGCTTGTAAAACTCATCTACATACTCTTGTATATTGTGATCCTTTTGCCTTAAATTATATGATCTTATGTATAGGGTTTGGTCATAATACATAGGAATAAAATTTTCCCTCAACTTCTTTTCCATTTTTTGCCATGATTTGATCTTCTCTTTACCTTTTCTCCATCTCTCTTTCTATAGGTGATCCCACTAAATCATTGCTTGACCCTTCAATTTCATACATGCAAACTTTACTTTCTTGTCTTCTCTCAAAGTTTTCAATTCGAAATTTTTTTCCATGCTATTCATCTAGTATATAAAATCCTTTGGTTTTAAACTTCTTCCATAATATAGAACATCAACCTTGATTCCTTCATTCCTTCCCTCCAAATCCCTAACCATCATCTCTTCCATTGATGGTCGTTATTCCCATTGTTTCTCCTCTTGCTGAATTTCATCTTCATGATATGTTTCTTCGTTTGCTTTATCTTCCACTCTTCTTTGTTTTTGATTTGTGATAATTACAATTAATTATTCCATTTACCTCTGTAGTTATTGCATAGTCATGTTAATTTGATCAATTCCTCCTCATTGTCTCACCATCTCTTACACTTCCAAGAATCGAACTTACTCTGATACTGAATAATGAACCTAGATACTATTAAGGCAAAAAAAAAATAACATGTACAATACATAGAAATTTTGAAACATTAACCTAGATTCATATTAAATAAATAAAATAGTTACATACAAGATTATAAATAAACCTCAATTTGGAATTGAAGTTAACATACAAAATTGGAAAATCCAAAAAAATAAAAAAACTCAGCCTGATATTTTCAATAGCTACTATTCTTAGTAAGTTTTGAATATAAGCTCAAGCAGCGTTAAAAATCTCCATATATCTCCTAAACACTAAATTAACATAACATAGGAATTCGAATTGAAGTTTATATCCAATTACAAAAATAAGTCAATTTTAAAAATATAAAAAAACCTAAAAAAATATTAAAATTCAGTTTTAAACCCTCAGATGGTCACATATGGCCACCAATTTTTTTAAAAGCATCCTTAACCAGATAAGGTAGGTTATGGTTACATTAAATTTTTTCAAGATGATCATTTTGGCACTAACAAAGCTTGAACTCCACATTATTGTTATTTGTAATTGCAAATAGAATTGTATTTATGTAACTTTTTGCATCAAAAAGTGGGGTCGCACCAAAACAAAAGTTGTATTGATTACATTGGTTGGAGTCATAGAAATATCATTGTTCTCTACTATAGCTTAGAGAGTGTTGTACATTAGGAGGGTCCCTAATCAACTTTATTTATAAACATTTTTTATACATAGTCTAATGTCTAACTTGAGACATGTTGGGAGAACATCACGGGCTTTAAAAACCCTCCTAAATCCTAGCTGGACTGGTATCAAGCAAGACATTTGTAAGCCATTAAACTGAGTTCGATAAATGTCCTAAGATTTTCCTCAATGATAAGAATGTATGAATAGAATAAAAATGTCTATACTTACCTTAGGTTGAAAGGACCACCAAATATCACCAATTTGTATTGTGATGAGAATTGCCTGCACTTTTTAATTTGAGATTTAGGGTGGAAATAAAAACACTTACAAAAAAATTTGATGGGAAAATTAGAAAGGGAGAAATATTATGTTAGAAAAAATATAAAACAATCAAATAAATAAAAAAAGGTGAGTATAATACGAAGTTCATTCATCAATGAATTCTAGTTTTAAGATAAATTACCAATATTAATAAAATAATCTTATTTTATAATTTTAAAAGTAAAATATTAATATAGAATACAATCATTACTTCTTTTTAATCCTTCAATAAATATGATTACATCATTATCATCAAAATATAAAATGAGTAAATAGTTAAAAGAGGTTGAATTTAATACCAAACTCATTGATTAATCAATTTTAATTTAAAGATGAACATATAAATATGCAAAAGTGTTAAAAATATATAATCTTAAACTATTGACTACTTCAATGTATCGATAACTTGATTTGGTTCTCTTAATACTATTTAAAAATATATGATAAGTACATCACATTTAATAACACAAGTTTATACAACATTAAATTTATTTTTCACATGTGATATCATACATTTAATTAGTATATTTAATTGGTTAAATATTTTATTGAAACTTTTATAAAAATATTTAATACATTGAATTAAATATATGCATGAACTCTACCATTTTCTAAAGTAATTTTGTCATAACTAAATATTCTTGATGTGACAGCGTGATAAAACCAAAAAAAAACACATTAGTTAATTTAATTATGGATGAACAAAATATGCACGGAAATAAAAATCCCATATATCATAGTCATGTTTAAATATATGGATTGAAAGTACGTACCAAAAATTTAAAAGTATACATTTAGGGGTTTTGCTTAATAGCTACATTTGATGTGAAAGTACATTTAGAAAAGAATAAAAATCAAAAAATTAAATTAAATAGAAATATTATTTATTAAAAATAAAATAAGGACTTATAATTTATTAGATTAGAAATTTTAAGGTTTTATTTAAATAGTCTAAATCATGGTGAATGTAAGTTTGTTAAAAAAGAATAATAAAAAAAAAGTAATATTGAAAATAAATGAAACAATTAAAAGGTACAAGTTGCCAGTGAAGATTTACATTTTATATCTTACAATTATAGGATTTGATTTGGAACATCTATCACATCAAATTATAATTTGAATCTTTTATAATATGTAAATGAAGTATTTTTATTTATTGATGTCTTTCATATCTTACAATTATAGGATTTGATTTGGAACATCTATCACATCAAATTATAATTTGAATCTTTTATAATATGTAAATGAAGTATTTTTATTCATTATTTATATATTGAAACTAACGAAAGTTTTAGTAATAATATAAAAAATAATTAATAATTGTATGAAAGGTATAAGTTATATTAGAAGGGATTTTATAATTTTCACTTTAAGTAACGAACTTGATGAATTTTAGGAAGATATACATTCAAAATTTAGTGACATGTTACATCTTTCAATATATTTTGTATCATAGACAAACGAAAGCTATAAGATAAGCTATGAGACTCAATGTCTTATCCTCATATTAATGGTATTGCATCATTGATTCGAGCCACACATTAGACATGGAACCCTATTGTAATCAATTTATCTCTCATGACATCAACACCCACCCTTGACAATAAAAAATAATTATTTAAGATGATGCCACCTTGCAAACTATAAACCACTTCACAACGGAGGATGGCTATGTAAATCCAAAAGTTGCCTGCCTTGAATTTGGGTTTGGTGTTCAATATGGTCCCCTTGGTGTATGATGTCATTGTAAATACCTTATCATTGCCCCTCACCATCACTACTTATCTAACTTTGAAATATTTCACTATTTTTAATTTTTGTATGATATTGTGATTTTTTCTAGGTGTTTGAGTATGAAATTTTTGTATGTTCTTAAGCCTAATGTAATTACTTTGAGCATCAATATATTGTCATCATGGATGAATGGAAGCTAAAAGATAAAATTTAGGACCTCAACATCTTGTCCAAGATTAATGACATTGCATCATTAATTCAAGTTGCACATAAGATGTGGAGCCCTACCACAATTAAATAATCTCTCATGATGTTCTCACCCACCCTTGACAATAGAAAATGACCAATCAAAGATGTCACCACCTTTCAGGGTGTAGACCCCTTTGTAATGCACGTTGGTCATGTGTATCTAATAATTTCCTTAAATCTGGGTCTAGTGTATGATATGGGCCACATGGTGTACAATATCCCCTGAATAAGCTATCAATTCTCCCTATCGTTAGTGCCCAACTCACCGTAAAATATTTCATTACTTGCATGATTTGTATGGCCTTGCCTTTTATTTTAGGGGTTTGAGTATGGCATCTATGTTTTTTCTTAAGCCTGACGTAATTGCTCCAAATATCAATATATTGGTAGAAATGGGTGAACAAAAGCTACAAGATAGACTTTAAAACCTCAATATATTGTCCTCACATTATCGACATAGTAATATTGATTCAAGCCACACATTAGACGTGGATCCCCATTGTAATAAAATCAGCTCTCATGATGTCCTTGTCCACCATTGACAAAAGAAAATGACTAATCAGATATGCTTCCACCTTGTAAACTATATACCCCTTTACAATGGGTGTAGGTCAAGTAAATTCAAATAACCACCCCAAATATATTCATGTACAATATAGGCCCTCTAGTGTATGATGCTAAATATAATATAATATAGGGTACCCTATTGTAGAAACTATGTTATGGATTATATAGCGCCTCAATCTTGTACACTCAAAAAACTCAGACCTTAGTTGTTCCTCTCAGTTTTAGACCTTTCCTACTTTTCAAAGTATCACATCTACTCTATCTTGTGCATCTAGGCCTATCTCTTAGTCTAATCAGTCTTATGTTAATGACCTAAACCTTCTATCCTACCTAAAATGCTTAACACCTACTTATCTTTCATCTCTATAAGTTTTGAGTCTGTGGCTACTTTCATGCTCCCTATACACTAGCATCTGAGATAGACACCTGCATCAACGCTAGTGTCTTGTTTCGATGCAATTGTCTAGTGCCCTAAAGTCATCCAATTTACAAATGAAACATATCCTAATGGTTGGACTAATTGATTTAATGTGAGTTAATTTTCTATAGGCATTGATATAAATATAAGATCAACTTTCATTCATTCCTCACCCAGAATCTTCTTACCTACTCACTAAGAAACTTACAAAAATCATTCAGTCAAGAACTCAAATAAACAAATATTCCTAATTTTATCCTATTCCCATATCAGTCATAAGGACAAAACATACACAAGTCTAAATTATTAAAGGAGCAACCCAAAGGCTATATTTTCCAAGTTATAAACTAGGTCACTGTTGTACTTGATTTATATATATTACATGATTCTCACATATACCAACACGTAGGGGAGAGCTACATCAATCTGAATCCATCTTTTGAGTATTGTCTATGTAGACAACACTCATTGATAGAGAGGTCTTTGGGGTTAGCTCAATACCATGTGCCCACTAACCCATTTTCTCCCAAGGTTACTATGAAGGTGAAAAATTAGGGCTTTACAAATTCATGAGGAATGCTAGTCCATGACCAAGATCTAAATGCACCAGAGTGAAGGTAAAGTCAAACCTATAACAATCTAGTTGGTTGCATACTTTTCTAATAGATATTATATATAAGACACTTGCATCAAGTTTAGACAATATCATCGATGTTATTGTCCCAAGCTAATGCTAGTGTTCACGATGCTAAAAGCATCAAATCTAGAATCTAATAAATATTTCAGAATCCTCTTCTAGTCTACTTCCCATTTATTCTAGATCCAAAACCATATTAGCATTAGAACAAGCTAAGTATATTACTTCTTTGTTATTTCTATATCTAACATAGTTGTACCTACTATTTTTATCTTATCTCAGTTTAAGAAATTTAATATATGTTTATCTCTGAGTTTAGCATCCAATTGGCCTATTGTAGATATGATTATCAACCTGTGCATTTTTATTTCTATATTCATAACCCTATCTACTAAAGTAGGATCCAAATCTAATTTAGGGTTAAGTATTTGGTGAATCGGATCTTTAAACATCAAACCCTAGGTCAAATTAGGGTTTTCTAATTTTTTTATTGTTGATCTTTGATTGCTATAAAATATGTGTAACATGGATGCATCTATCATGCATTTTAGGTTCTAATATGTCATAGTTGATATGGTTTGCTACATTAGTTTCCTTGTCAAATCTATTAATCAAATCCATACCAATAATGCGAGGGGTTTTAAGCAGAAAAAACACTTGAACTCTCTTCAAAATTCCTTTTGTAATGTAATAGATCTAGTATCTAAAAGCCAAAGTGCAAGCTCTCAACCATTTGTCTACCTAAGTCTTATTTGAATGAAAACTAAAATCCCACACCCATTATTCACTCATGGTTTATATTGGATTCTATGGTCCATGATGTTACTACTTAAAGATGTAAGGTTACTCAACCCATCTTGCCACCTGTTAATATATAACAGGTGCCTCTTAAACCTAAGTTGTAATAAAATATAAGGGATATGACATCATTGACCAATTGAGAAATGCATTTGAATATGATCCTTATTTGCAGCCCTTATTCCTATGTATGCTTTCTTTGACATTTGAATATGTCATTAATTGTTGTATGGACTTTTTAATATGTCATCCTTACTTTTGTGTAAATTTGACTAAGTTGTGTTCCTTTGATTATGCGACATTTGAACATGCCCATTATTTGTAGTCTCATTTGACTATTTCCTTTTGACTTACTTTTGAGTGCTCTTGTGTGCTTGATTTGATTATTAATCTTGTATTAGTACTATCTAGATGTTGCCATGATCTTTATCATGCATCTTAGGACTTCATGTGATCACATTATTCTATGCACTTCAATATTATATATACCTAGACATGTTTCTTCTATATTCTACATGGTTCTATTTAAAGATTATACAGTTGTATTATCCTTTTGAGGTGAGGTAAATGATAGTGTATATTCTTCCATCACCTCAAATGGGGGTCATATTAATGGGGGAATATCATAGAGACATGTTCTCCACATTTGGCACAATTTTTAGATTTAAGGGGGCATGCATTGGAAGCATGTTCTCCACACTTATTCAACATTTGGTACTTATATAAATTTTAAAATTTAGTGGGGGAATGCCATATAAGCATGGATCTCATACATTTATAATTATAGATTTAGTGGGGGCATGTTTAGAAGCATGTTCTCCACATTTATTTAGTTTTGACACAACCATATTCAATGGGAGTATGGTTTGGATACATGTCCTCCATATTGGTACTTATTTTAGTTTTTAGTTTTTCTCCATATATAGTGGGGGCATGCTTTGGAAGCATGTTATCTACACTTACATAGTTTATGAATTGGCCAAAGCACACAATGATGTAGTTTAGATTCATAGTTGTGGTAAAATTCTAATGCATTGGTACCATTGTTATATATAGTTTCATCATGAGACATATCTAAGGTGCATATACTATGTAATGTGCACCTAATATTATAAAATCCAAATTAGTTTCATATTTTAAAACACTCTCAGGTACTATCATCACCCACCAGGATGTACTTTTATAGATTGTATTGAGCCAATCTACTACAGTAGTTGGTTCAATTTTGGTATGGTTGAGGTGATTAAATAACTCAGTCTTGATAAGTTTTTAGGTTGGATTTGATTTTATCATCCAACCTTATTAATTTTATAGCATGAGTTAACTTGTTCACTCATGCTCATCATATTATAATATGAATGGGTTGCATGATTGAGCTAATCTCAACTACCAAGTGGCAACTCATTTTTTATTCTAGGTTGGGGGCATGTACCTTCCAATATCCCTCTCTTTATCTCCATAGATTATGCAGTTTTTAGATTTATATATATTTGTCTTAGTCTCATATTTAGAGCCTTATAATGATACATAATTCAAATCAACTTGTAAATATGTGTACTCCTAAACCTTGCTCCTTCAACTTCAATCTTTTCAAGTAATTTTAATTCTATATTATATGGACGAATAATGTATTGTAGCATGCTCTTGGTTGCAATTCAGTCACTAGTAACACTCAAGTTGGACTCAAGTAAAGGCAAGGTATGTTATACACACCCAGGTATGCATTCTTTTTCTTTAAATTATAAATTTTATTACTAGATTAAAGATGGGGAAAATGTAAACACTATTTTATGTATTATATAACACCTCAGTCTTGTACACTTGGAAAAATCAGACCTTGGTTATTCTCCTAGTTTTGGACCTTTTTCATTCTCTAAAAGTCTCGCATCTACCCTATCTTGTGCTCTTGGACCTATCTCTTAGTTTGACAAATCTTATGTTGATGACCAAGACCTTTTATCTTTCCTAGAATGCTTAAAACCTGGTTTTCTTTCATCTTTGAAAGTTTTGAGTCTATATCTACTTTGTTTCTCTCTAGACACTAGTGTCTAGGATATTCACCTATGATAAGTGTCTAGTGCCCTAATGCCATCCAATTTTCAAATAAAATGTATCCTAATGGTTATACTAAGTACTTTAATGTGAGTTACTTTTTCAAATAGATTAATATAAATACAACATCAACTGCCATTAATTCCTTACCTATAAACTTATTATATACCCACTATACAACTTACAAAAGGCATTCAATCAAGTACTCAAGTGAGCAAAGATTCCCTATTTTATCATATTTCCACATCAATCATAGGGACAACACATATATAGGTTTGAAGTACCAAAGGAGTAGCCTAAGAGATATATTTTCCAAGTTACAAGCTACGTCACTATTATACTCACTTTATACATATTGCATGATTCACGCACAAGCCAACACATAGGGGTAAAAATAAAAGTTTGAGACCCTCTTTAGAGTATTGGATATGTAAGCAACACTCATTGATAGAGGGAAATTTTGGTTCAGATCGATACCATGTGCACACTAGCCCATATTTCCCCAAGGTCACTATGAAGATGAATAATAAAAGTTTTACAAATTCATTAGGAGAGATATTCCATGAACCATATCTAAATGCATGAGAGTGAAGGTGAAATTAAACCTAGAAGCATCTAGGAGGTCACATCCTTTCCTAATAGGTATTAAATATAGGACACTTGCTTCAAGTTTAGATAGTATCATCAATACAACCATCCCAAGATGACACTAGTGTCCACAGCTCTAGATGTGTCAAATCCAAAATCTGATGACTATTAAAAAATCCTCTTCCAATCTGCTTCTAGCCTTTTCTATATTCAAATTTGAGTTAACATCAAAACAAGCTAAGTATATTACTTCTTTGTTATTTCCATATCTAGCTTAGTTATACCTACTATTTTTAACTTATCTTAGTTTAAGAGATTTAGTATATGTCATATTTGAATTTAGCATGCAAATTGACCTATTATAGATCTGATTATCACCCTTGTGCATTATCATTTGTATATTCTTAATCCTATGTACCCAAGTAATATCCACATCCAAATTAGGGTTAAACACCTTTATTGTATAGTTATTAAATAATGTAATAATAATTTAAATAAATATTAAATATCTATTTAATAACCCTTCTATATATAATTATATCATATTCATATATAATATGTTAATAATAGTAACATTATAATTTTTTTTTTATTTGATAGGTAAAGATGGGTTGAAGGGACCTAGACCTAGTACAAAAGAGCCAGAGAAAGAAAACAAAGCCCAAACGAGATAAGGGTGAAAACCCTAATGAACAACCTAACTATTGATAAAATTCAACTAATAATCGAATGATAGATCAAAAAGGACCTGATCAAAATAAGAGACAATAGAGTTATTGAAACTCAGAGCAAACAACCAATTGTTTGGTCATTGTATTAGTTTTTTTGTGACATTTACCTCTAGTGTGTCTGCCAATGAACTACTCCTCATTATCCAACTTCTTCCTTTTGAAATCCATGCAAGGGGATTTATTTATGATTTACTCAACAACCTGGGTATCCTCCTCCTCATTATCCTTTTCGATAGAATCATCTCTAAAGTTGTGAGTCTTAGGAGTCCTACCATCATGAACCACAAAATTGTTAAAACCAAGAAAGTTAATCTCTCGAATTCCTTTAAGATTTTTATGCAAAGGAGATTTTGGATTGTGATTTTGTTATGGATTTTCTGGAGTGAATATTTGACACCCTTGTTTCCATTAACCCCTAAAACAAATTTTCCTTTATAATTCAAAGAAGGGCTTCCTAAATCAAATTTGTGATTTTTCTATGCATGGGTGCTAGAAGCCCCCAACTATCTCCCTTAATTCTCCTCTTCAGAGTTTAAGGGTTAATCACCCTCTACCCCCAACTCCTCCTTATCACTGTTAATATCAATAGCCTTTGAAATGGTCTTGGACAATACCGATTCCCCCTTTTGATTAGTAAGAAAATGAGGCCTTGGTGGATAAGATCCATGGCAGGGTTCTTAAAATTTAAAACAAAAACCTCCAAAGATTACAAAAAAAAAGAAAGGGATACTGATAAGAAGACCCTTGAAATGGTTCAAAATTATGAAATGATGCGAATAGAGAATGGTGTGTTTACCTTTCAAAGTGATATAAAGCATTATTTAGAGACATACCTTCAACCATTTCCTTGGCAAATCAGTGTGCATGTAACCTTTGTTGGACAATGGTTTAGGCCTGTATTTTTCCTTCTCTTTCTTGAAAAAAATTTGCATGAGTTCCTCCTTGCTACACTTGTCTTTAAATGACTTTACTTCATGGCATTCCATTCTTGTTGTCTCCCCAATCAGCTCCTATATAATTTAAATCTTTAGCCCATGCATTTTCACCTCATGATTATTTCAACCATGAGGAAAATCCCTTGAAAGCGATGTATCATGCCCCACCAGATGTTACATGAATGGGGCCATCCCTCCTTTAACCATTTTCTACCAAACATGATCATTTTTCTTTGTCAAAATAAGAAATTAGCTCAAAGTGATCTCTATCTCCGCCCATATTCGCTTCCACTTTGTTTTTATCTTTGTAGGTGTTCTAAAAAACACTTGGCCATATAGGAGAATAAAATCATGGGGAGAAATAATCAATCATGAGATAGGTGTAATGGCATGATGACTGACCCTCATGCCACTCCTTGGAAAAGATGGCTTTGCATGTGTGGGAAGCCATATGCTTAACCACAGTCTCAACTAAAAAAAATTAATCATCATGACTATAAATGGCAAGTCCCTTTTCCTTCTCAACTATTTAGATGATGTCATCTAAATATTCACCATCATGCCAAGTGATGTAATCACTTCTAAGGACCCCTATATTTGTAAGGCAATCAGCTCCCTTGTTCCCTTCTCTATAAACATGTTTGATAATAACTCCTTTAAAATGATTGAGAAGGGATTTGGCATCGCTGATGATTCCAAAAATATTCTAGGAAGAAGGGGATAGACCCTTATGACAATTAATGATGTTCATTAAGTCCCCTTTTATATGAATAAATTGAGAACCCATTTTGACCACCTCTTTAATGTCCCACAAGGCCACTGAGGCTTCTACAATGTGATTGGTTTAAATTCTAAGGGTCCTGCATAGATCACTTTGATATTTCTTGAAGAATCCCTGATCAAGCCACCCACCCCAACTAGACCAGGATTCCCATTTGCTACCTCATAAAAATTTAATTTGACCCACTGAGGAATGGGGGGAGGCCATTTGATGAGAGATATATCCACCCCTTTTGCCTAGGCTTTACCTAGAATGACCAAATTAAGTTATTTCAAAATTGAGGAAGAAAATGGGGATCTTGGCTGATCAAAGGTGTGGGTAGAGATTAACTAATTTTCCTGCATAAAAGCCTTGATCCTTTTGAAAGTAAACTCAGGATGAGGTTGATGAAACTCAAATATGTAAGCATTCTTGGTTTTTTAGATACCCCAAAATATCTGGGGTAGGGCCAAATTCCACCAGTGAATTAATGGTGGCTCTTTCCAAGGGGTTTTCCACTTGGTAATTAAGTCCAAGATAGAACTTATAAAAACCCATGACACATTGGAATCACTAAAAATTTGCTAAAAATTAGTCGACCCAAACGGGCAAAAAAGAAAGAGATATTCCATTATTTTTGCTACCTATTTACAAATAGAGCATCTGTTAGGGATGGTTAAACCTCTTTTGACTAGATTGTCCAATGTTAATATATTGTTTTGAGCTACCAACCAGTAGAAGACATTAATTTTAGGGATGAGGTTTTGTATCCAAAGATATTTCCAATTGAAATCCTCCTCATCTAAATTTCTCAGAGATAAGAATCCTGATTTCATTGAGTAAATCTCATTGGAATTATGTTCCCAGACAAGTTTATCTTCTCTATGAGCTTGACTAATATGAATATGTTGAATGGATTCATTTAGAGTTTGGAGAAAATGGGTTTGTTGCTAGTCCAAACCTAGTTTGGCTAAAGTTTTTCAGCACTTTCTCCCATTTCTAATTTCTTAATAATCCATTACTTTGAGCCCATAGTTATTCTTGAAGAAAGATATCAATTTTGGGTCTTAGAGAATGAATTATAGAGGGGTTGAGATCCAAAAATCACTCTAAAAATGCACCATATTGCCTCTTCCAACATTCCATTTGAGCCCTTTGTTAAGAAGGTTCTTACCCACCTACAGAGCTTTCCATAAAGTAGGAACCGTTAGGAGGACCTAAATCTGCTAAAAAGTGAGAGCCTTCCCCCGAGGAGAGATATTTGGTCCTAATGATTTTAGTCCATTGATTTTCCTTCATGATCACTCTCTAGCCTTACTTCACCAGAAGAGCTTGGTTATGGTTGAAACCCTTCTCAATCTTTGGCCTCCTAAGGATATTGGGTGATAGGCATGATCCAAGAAAATGAGCAAAAATCTAAATTTGTCCTTCGAACCTCTCCAAAGGAAGGTTTTTTAAATACTCTCCACCTTGTCTATAATGGAATTTGGAATGGAAATAGTGGACATGAAATACACTAGAATACTCTAGAGGGAATTCTTAAGAAGTTGAACTTTACCGGCTTGTGTAAGGAGATTCCCATTCCAGCTTGCCAACTTCTTCTGAATCCTATCGATGAGGGGGATATAGAAGGAAGGTTTCAATGAACCTTCAAATAGAGGGATGCCAAGATAAGAAGATGGTAAGATATTAATGTATACTATATTTTAATATATCATAAATATATATATATATATATATATATATATTGATTGATTGAGTACAATCTTGGATTACTTGCATCCATGAATGTTGGTCTCTCAGCCCATATTTTGAAGTAAACATGTAGTAGATTTATAATATGCGTAATTGAACATCCGATTTAGTGAATTAAATTCCAGCTAAGCAATAATGACTAAGGGTATCCATGCCGTCAAAATCACCCAGGGCATGATCTTGGCCTCATCCAGTCAACTCTTTGTGTCATGTGCCTAGACCTTGCTAGCATCAATATTTGATCCCTGGTGGGTTCAATGAGAGCCAAGCATCTTCACTAGTGGGTTAAATAGCCATTGACTAAATTATAATATATTAATATCTTAATATATTATTTTTTTAGATAATGGTATACAAAAGGGTTTTACGATCTCATAACTTGATATGCATACAAAAGATAGGCATATATATAGTAACATTATTATTTTAATATAAATAAATATAACTAGTATATTATATTTTAATATATAATAAAATATTAAAATATATATTAATATATTAAATTTATAAACTATATAATATGATATTAAATTATAAATTAAAAAGTGATATATAGTATGATATTTATATTTATATCTATTATAATAATTAAATTAATTATAATATATTAATATATTATTTTTAAGATAATGGTAAATAAAAGGGTTTTACAAGGATCCCATAACCTGATATACATACAAAAGATAGGCAATACAGTTCCAACAAAAACATATACAAGACAAGCCCTTAAAAAAATTGGCTATAGGGGCCACCTAAAATCAATAAAGAGTAAGCAAAAAATACCCAAACCTTCACCAATCAAAAACCAAAGACCAACCTTAGAGATCAACCATCTCCTCTAGGTAGATGGTAACTTCCATTTCTTATTTGAGTGCTTAACTCGTGGTATATAGAATGTCATCTTGATTTTTGGGGTTTTGTCTTTATTCATCTTCTTCCTCCCCTTGGAACATTTATGTGGACCACCCAGATAACCCTCATAATATATTTTGTGTCAGACTTATTTTTTGGTTTCTTTAGACTTGATCTTAATGTCCTTAGTGTTTTCCTTCTCTTTGTCTTTATTTCTCCTCCTTTCCTCCTCAACATTATATGATCTAGAGGCATTCTTAGTAATATCTTCCTTTAAATAACTAATGGCATGTTTGAAATTCAAAAAGGCTTGGTTGGATACTTTGCACTAGTCCTCCATTTTGCTCTAGAGCTCTTGGATAGCTTAATTTTTGAACTATTTGACTAGTTCTTTAAGAAGGTTAAGATAGAAAAGCATAGTTTTCTCAAATTTAATCACTCTATCAATGGTGGGAGCCTTTGATTGAGAAACACCACTCATTTTTCTCCTTGTATTGCCTTACTATTATTGATAATGTCCTTCTCTGAGGATTGATCCTTCTTTTTCAAAGTAGGATTGTTGGTGATACCTTCCTTGATATCCTTATTTTTAACAAAGATTTCACCCTTATTGTATTTAAACTTGAGATTTTCCATAAATTAGGTAAGGGTTTCCTCACCATCATCTTCACTGTCTTAAATGCTATCCTTTGAAATCTTAACTAGACCCAACCCTTTAGCATTCCCTTATTTGTTTTAATTTTTCACCATAGCTGGTTCAATGGTCAGGATGATGGAATTAATTGGTAATAAAATGAGTGCTTAGTGAAGTAAAGAGTCACTCTTTTCCTCCTAATAGTTTGTGATGGTATTCTCCAAGGACATTAATAGAAAAAAGGCAAGTTGATCCTTAAATTGTGTTTGAAATGGTTTAACAAAAGGAAATGGTGGGGATAAATGACCCTATAATTTCCTTCAAGATTCAAGTACTACATGAGATATTTTGTCCCAAGGATTAGGCAGACCCGTATGAAGATAAATTTCTTCTGTCTAGTGAATTCTTTCTTTGAGTTTTAAGAAATTTCAAACCAATTCCTTCTTCCTGCTTCTATCCTTAAATACATTCACCCCATATGTGGGCATCCCCATCACCATCATGATGAATCATGTAAAAATTCCTCTAGTAAAACACCTTTTTTACACTACCCTCTCATTCCATACCTTCACAAAATCCAAAGAGAGGTAAGTCAAAGCCACTTATTCTCTCAATAAACATAGTCAACCTACCTTGTCAAAGCTTGTTCCAAATTTATTTACGCTCTTTAATATTCATTCAAGATAGAAATTTGAATTATACTATAGTTACCCTTATTGAAACTAAAATATAAATTTATTTCCTATGGTTTGATTAGTCAATATATTCACTGCCACACTCAATAATGAAAAAAGATAAAAATGACAATTTCCCCACATAGATGCACTGAATACCTTTCACATGCTTGAGATTAATTGGATATAAGGGGTAATGATTTAAATTATCTTACCTCAAATAAATTACACCAAAATGATGAAATTATTACTCACAATATCTGACCACCTTTTTGGACTGATTTCCCATGTCAAATATGAGACTCCCATTAATCCTACAATAAAACAAAAGGCATAGGATAACCAAAGCCCAACCCACTATCTTAAAAAACTAATCCATTTGGTTAACTAAATCATTAAATAATATATTCAAGTTAGAGGGTAAATCACCCAACTTAGTGCATATAGAAAAGTTTTAACTAGCAATTCCCTTATTTACCAACCAGTCAACACAACAATTTCATTCTCGATAAGTATGAACTATGTTTTCTACCTCCAAATTTCACATAAGGTCATAAGCATCCAAAATTAAATTGAAAATATACCATATCATGGAAGAGACACCCTTAATACACTTAATAATATTCATCAAATCCCCCTCTATGATAACATTCTTAATCTTCAAATCTTTGGGCAAAATGATACCCCACAGGGTCGTTGTGGCTTCAAACATATGACTAGTTTTCTGATCCATAGGAACCACATAGGTCACAACCATGACTCCCATGGAGTCTTTAGTAACCCCCCTCCTCTTTCCTCTCTTAGGTTCATTTTGGATTCCCTTCAAAATTCAATTTGAAGCATTTTGATGGTGTATTTTTATATTTAACATATTTCCTTTCAATCTTGTTATTGAGCATAGGCTAATTTTTAGAGAAGCTCATATTCCAATTACTTAGGATACTAACTTACAAAACTGAGTGTGGCTTCTAAACATACTTACAAAAAACCTCCTAATTTTCATTTATCAATTCAAATATTCTTCTTCTCAACTTTGGTGCTTCCCATTTTCTATTCTTGAATATTCTAGTATTTCACTCCTTCCACAAACCCCACATTATGTGTGGGAGAATTAGCATTCAAAGGAAAATGAGGGATAGGGAGGACCATGGCCAAACCCATTGAGAAATCAGATATAATTTTTTTTTACCCATGTTAGGTTGAAGAGAGAAAGGATAAAATATAAAATTCTAGATGAAAAATAACACTCTAGAAGAAGGTGGTGGACTATCTCAGAATCTTTCTCACATTAAGTACACTTTTTAAGGATGGGTAAAATTATTTTAATAAGGTCATCCACCATAAGGATTTGGTCTTGCACTATCAACCAAATACTAAGTTAAATTTAGCCATGAGGTTATTAATACAAGACCTTCCTCGTCAAGGCCCAATTCCACAAGATAACTTGATTTGACCATGTGACCTCTATGGTCTTCAGCATACCATATTATCTCATCTTCCTTCACCACTTGGAAGATGTGAGCATTCCTTAGTTTTTGACTGAGAATCCTCATATGGTGGTTGATTACAAGGTCATATGTGATCAAGGTCATATGGGTATTATATTTTTTAATTCCATACCTGACCATAAAATGTCCTTTGGATTTTTTTCCACTTTATCATCCACTTTAGAGGGACTAATGAAGAGTAAAATTAAATAGATTGGTATATTCTATAAATAAATTTTGATTAACTGTAATTCCCCTTTCTAGCCTAATAGTTTATTTTGCATCGTGTCAAACATATAATTCTCATTGTTAGATTTCATAATTCCTTTTAAAAGAGGCATGCATAGATAGACTAAGGGGCTCTATAGGATTTGGTATCCAATGATGTTAGCTATCCTTATTTTTTACAACTCAAGGATATTGATGAAGAATATTTTTTTAAAAAAAATTAGACATATTGGTTGATCACTTATTTATAAACTTTGAGTATTTCCCTGACCATCTCAGCCTCCCTTTAAAAACCTTCCCCAAGAATAAAAGTGTTGTCAACAAAATTTTGATGGGTGATGAGATCAAGGCTAGGGGCTATGTTAAGGCCCTTCAAATCCCCTCGAGAGATTTATTTCTCTAAGCACCTCCTAAGGGTTTCAACCAAGATAATGAACAAGTAGGGAGATAACATATGTCCCTACCTTAACCCTCTTTCTACTAGGAATAAGCCTTCTATGATATAGTTGAATAGAACATAAAATTTAGTTAAAAACCTAACCTTTTGAATATTTTATTAAAAATACCAGGAAACCTAGTTATAAGCACTATTCATAGCAATTTTCAAGAACATTCTTGCTCTAAAAGAGTCTCTAATCGAATATAGCCCTTTATGCACCATAAAAATTCCATTCATAATTTTCATACCAATCACGAAGACTCCTTACAATTTTGAAATGATCTTGACGAGTAGGACTTGGAATTTCAAAGCAATATTTTTATAAAATTTATTATAATTTGTGTTACATAGGTTAATAGGCCTAAAATAATTTAGACATCAATCCCTCTCTTTCTTTAGAATTAGGAACATAAAGGTATTGTTTATATCCATAAGAACATAACCAACATGAAGGAATTTAATCATTGCTACCACCACATAATCTTGGAAAATATCCCAAAATATTTGGAAGAAGAATAGGGGAAACTCCTAAGGCCCTAGGGATTTATCTCCCTTCATAGAGTTAATGAAATATTAGAGTTATTCCAACATTGGGGGTTGTAAGAGCTCCACATTTTCTTCTTGATATATGACAGAGGAAAAAATGCTCAATAAAGAATCCTAATTATAAGAGACTTGAATATTTTCTACAACAAGTAGGTTTCAAAAAAAACTAGATAGCTTCAGTTTTGATTTCCTCTTCATCATTACTCATAGAACCATCCTCTTTAATTAGTTCAAAGATTTTGATGTTGATCCTATGATTGAGAGTGGAAATATGGATTTTTTGTGTTATATTTACCTTCCTTTAGGTGTAAGCTCCTCTACTTTTGTCACTAAAAGGTTTCCTCATCTTCTAAATTATGATTTTTTTATATCAAAATACTCTCTTTCTATCACTTTTCTTAATCAAGGCCCCTCAAATGAATTTCTTCATCTAATAAAGTATGTGCCTCCTTAATAACCTTATTATGCTAATAAATGCTCCCAAACACCTCTTTATTTTGGGTTTTTAGTTTATTGTTGACAAATATGATCTTCTTGGATATCTTATACATATTCAATCCTATAACATCCATATTCCACTATTCCTTGATATTTTCTTCAAGGGAAGAGTGTTGAATCCAAATCTTCTCAAACCTAAATGGATAGTTCCTTCCTCTTCTCTCCTTGAACAATGTAAGAAAAAGAGGATTATTGTTTGAACCTATCCTTAATAGGGAGGAGAGAGAGTAGTCATATATGAAAAACCAATCCAAAAGTAATAGGGAATCATCCATCTTGACTTGGATAATTTTATCACATATTCTCTTGTTGGACCAAGTAAATCTTGATCCATTAAGATCACAATCCACCTATTTCTAACTATTTTTCACTTTTCCACATTTAAAAGAGATGAGAAACTAAAGGGTAATGGTCAGGGGTTTGTGAGTACCCAGATGAAGTCTGTGCATCGTATCCAAAAGACTGAAGGAGCTCCTCTTTGGCTATGGAAGATGACACCTGTAGATAAAATAAGACTCAAACACAAAAAATGTTAGATAGATATAAGGTGGACTACCAAGCAAAGCTCGGTCCTAGAAGTGCAAAGACTTCCTTGAGGGATGCTAGTCCACTTGTTGATAAAAAGAATGTCAGATAAAGATAATAATGAAAGACTAAACAAGAGAAATAGAAATAATGCGTACCTGTATTCTATTGTCAGTCTGCCATAGTCGCCGATGTCGATACTCCTGCCATCATCGGTTTGTCAAGGTTAACAGCGTCAGTTACTATGCCGACGTCGATAGGGGCAATGGGTCTAGAGGCCGATGTCAGTGGGGGTAATGGGCTTTGAATGAGTTTTAGGGCTATCTGTGGTCAATAGATTGGTCTATGATGTCTGTGGGAGTTTAATGGCTTGTGTGGGATTTGTAGGGTAGAGAGTATGGCCTGAAAAAGGGACTAGATAGAGGACAGGGGTGAAAGGGAGATAAGGATGAGGGAAGGCTTTTCAACCTTTTAGGGAAGAACAGGTTGGGTTGTGTCAACAGTGCTTATAAATGGATAATGGACTGATTACTAATGTGTCCTAAGAGTACTAAAATAAAAACCAGTAGAAATACTTAGCTCTTGGTGGAGAAGCAAAAGTGTAGAGGACCTATTTTTGTTATGGCTGATATGGGAGATTTTGTGCAACCTTCAATCCAGTGTGGAATGACTGATGCAGAGTTTCTGAGCTTGGAGAGTGTTGTTGGGATGCTAATGCCTGCAAGGAGTCGAGGAGTAAGAGAACTTGGAACCTGGTGACTGATGCAGAGTTTCTGAGCTTGGAGAGTGTTGTTGGGATGCTAATGCCTGCAAGGAGTCGAGGAGTAAGAGAATTTGGGTCTGTGATTTTAGTTTAAAAGAAACCGATGTCAGCTATACCGCCAGTGGTGGCCGACTGTTGACCGATGTCAGTGGCTAAAGAATGGGAAAAGAGGCTATTTTTAGCCTTTTTCCCATTCTTCCAACTGCCAGGGTTAATTGTCGTGGGAAAATGGTCCAAAGGTGGATTAAATAAGTGTGAGAGGCTAGTGGGAGGGTTGAAATGGGGTTTAAGTAATTAATATTTTCCATGGGGTGATGGAGGTATCCAAGGAGAGGTATCCAAGGTGGGGTGAGGTGTCATGGGTGATGTTATCAATTTAAAATAGTTAATTTATTTTAAATTAATAAGCGTGTGGGTTAGAAATGTTTAGGAGTGGACCAAGGGGACCAAGGGGGGGTGACCAAGGAGTAGACACAATTTTGGTGTCTACATTTGCCCCTTTTTGTCTTGTTGGTTGTTCTTGACGAACTGCAAGACAAAACTAGGAGTAAGTTGCCCCAGGTATGGGATGAGGTCTTTTTTGTCCTGTTGGTTATTTTGGTGAACTGCAAGACAAAAATAGGAGTTGGTTACCCTAGATGAGGGATGAGGTATTCCCCCTCAAAGTGGGAGTCGAGGGAAGGGAACCTGATATCGAGTGTCAATTTGATAGATAGCAGATGGAAATGGTGAAATTTGAGTGTGAACGCTGCAAAGGGTGAGATTGTGCGTATACCACTCCATGTGATAGGTAGGTCAAATTGTCATAGTCAAGGGTTGAGGAGTGCTAAAATCAAAATAACCAGTCCCTAGCATTTAGTCGTAGCTGATTGGGTTAAATGATCCAAGCTATAGCTCCAATGGTTGTTGTGTTCCAAGTATCCTGGGCTCAGGAAGTGCTCCCAGAAAACACGAAAATATCACAAGTAGTGGGGATCAACTTGCTAGTGATCCAAGACTTGTGAGGGTCATAATGTGATGTGCAGACAATTTAGCTAACTATTCGTGAAGTAGCGTACATACAATCAAAACAACTAAGGCAAAGTTGTCTCGAAAATGGTCATGGTCTGAGGAGATAGTCGTGATCTCCAAGGTTGTTGGTCAAGAGTGAGGTTGAGATATAAGTGATCTCAAAAGTTGTGTGTTGGCATGATTATGGTCATTTTGAAGGAAGAACGATGTTTTAGCTCTGCCGATGTCAGTTATAAAATTGATGTTGATGATAAAATAGGCCGACATTGGTGGCTTGGGGTGCAATTATGTCGATGTCAGCGGCCTGCCAAATCTAACAAAACTAGATTGGCAGCCCACCAAAAGTCATTTGTGCTATTTGACAAAGTGAAAAAGTGAGCTCTAGATTTGATTGAGTGAAAGTGACCTCTAGGTGACTGCTGTAGTGGTGTGAGGTGTTAGAGTGAGATTGGGTGAGAAAGTGAGTGAGGTGGATAGTGATTAGAGGTTAAACAGGTAGTTGTGGGCCAGCAGGAGTTCATGGAGAAGCTGATGTAGAAGAGATGGCAGAGGGCAGAGGAGCCCCACAGGAGGACCACCACTAGCAGCACCCATCGTACCACCTCAGTGGCAGTGACGAGATGAGGTAGGAGGTTCAATTTGATGTTTTGGTTTGTTTTTGAATTTGATTTGGTTTTTTGATTTTTTTGTGTTTGGAACTAGAAATTGAGGGGAAGGGGTAGTTAGAGGGATGGGTAGGCTAGGTAGGTCATTTTAGGCAGGTTTAGGAGGGTTTTGGGGGGGATTTAGGATAGAAATGGGGAAGCCCTAATTTTTAGGGCTCATGCCATTCGGCCTTAGGGCCGAACTAGTCACCGATGCCGGTGGGTTTGCCGACGTCGACCAGCCAGCAATTGATGTCGATCACTTAGCTACCGATGTCGGCCACTATGTGACCGACGTTGATTAGATAAGTGCTTTGTCAACACATTAACTGATGTGGGTGGCTGCAAAAAGTTGACAAAGTTTAAAAATTATAAGTCGAAGGGCCACAGTCATGTAAAGAGCTTCTCGGGTGTAGGGATAGGCATAAAGGTATGGGCAGAGGGTCAAATGGGTAGATGAATGGGCGAATGGCTGAGCTAACCTTAGGGGACCCCATGTTAATTGAGTGCTACCTACATAACCCCTGTTTTGAGGACCTCAGGCCAATGTAGTTATCCCGAAAGGGAGGAAGGGTCAAAGTGGTTGGTTTGGTCATGATAATGGTTTAGCATTTCCCATATGTCTGAGGGTACATGCTTGAAATGATGGGGGTAAGATGATGTTACAGCCTTTCCCATATTGTGTGATGGTGTATACTATAACATTGGTTGTGGTTTTTCATCCCTAGCAATTTTCCATATTGGTGATGGTGTATGCTAAAAATGAAATGAGTTGATTTATGCTTCAGCAAGTAATGGTTTATGCTTGACATAAATTATGTGGTTGATAGTTTCCATGTGTATTGGTTTCCATAGAAACTAGTGTGAATAGGCTATGAGAATGTTAGTGGTCTAAAAAAGGTTTGGTTGGTTTGGTTTGGTTAGCAAAGGATTTGATTGGATTTGGATTGGTTGTATGTGACCAAAGTGCGTAAGCAGTGAAAGGTGCATTGCTCTTTCATTGACAAGGACCATAATGATAGCATAGATAGGGGGTTTTTAGAAACAAAAGCCCTGTTCATGCATTACGTCGTTGACCATTGGTTGTGTTAGAGAAGTAATCAAATCACTTTGACATTAAAAAGAGCTCAAAATCTCTTGAGTAGGTGATGTGATATGTTAGGATAGGGTAACCCTTTTTTAGTAGGGATAAATTTGCCCCTTTTTATAGGAGACCTTGAGAATGACTATAAGTCAAGTCCATGACACTTTTTTTTTGGTAGACTGATCAATGCAGGAAGTCTACATAGGGATGTCATTTTGTTTTGTGGTCATTTATGAAGTTGATCGATGTGGGAAGCTTCTGAGAGAGTGCTGTTTGTAGCAAGATTTGTGTATAGCCATCCTTCGAGGGAGTGGTCTATATTTTTGCTTTATATGTTTGAAAGTCTTTGAATAGCTGTCCTTTAAGGGAGCAGTCTATTAGCTACAAAAATGATGATGCAACTGTCCTTTGAGGGAGCAGTCTGTATTTAGAGTTTATGACCTTTTGATATTTTGACATCCCAATTTATTTTTGATAGAACTTTTAGTCATGGACAAGACTATAAAATTTTAAGGGCTCCCTTTTATGAGGACAAAGCATTCATACTTTATAAAAGGGTTACATAGTGTTTGTGTAGGGTAACAGGGTTGAAAGGAATGAGGATTAAAATGACAGGGGTTGCTCAAGGGATGAGCTCAAGTTAAATATCAAGTGAACGAGTACTTGATTAATAGTAGAATGGTCGCATATGCAAGGCATTAAGAGGCTTAGGTTCTAGTTGGCCTTCAAGAGAAGACAGATGATAAGTCCTTGATCCATACTTGTGCATTATGATGTAAGGTCTGAGCCAATTAGGAGCAAACTTTCCTTGTTTACTTCTTTCCATGTTGGTCACGTGTTGGTTCTCTTTGAGGACGACGTCTCTGATATTGAAATCTTGTTCTCTTAGATTTTTGTCATAGGCACATTTGATATGATTTTGATAGACATGGAGATGGTTGAGGGCAGCAAGATGACGTTCATCGAGTAACTCAAGTTGAGCTAATTGATCTCAACAAAAGTCATTGTTAGAAAGTATGTAATGCAAAGAGACGTGTAAAGAAGGTATCTATACTTCAAGAGGTAGGACAACCTCTATTCTGTACACTAAAGAGGAAGGTGTAGCACCTGTAGGGGTTCAGATGCTAGTGCGGTAGGCCCACAAAGTGAAGGGAATGTAGATGTGCCAATCCCTTCCAGTGTCGTTGACTACCTTCATTAGAATTTTGGTTAAGATTTTGTTGGAAGCCTCAGCCTGCCCATTTTCTTGTGGGTAGTAAGGTGAGGAGAAGCGGAGCTTGATGCCAAATGAGTCATAGAGTTTTTGGATAGTTTTGTTTTTAAATGATTTTCCATTATTGGTGATGATCTTATGAGGTACACCGAAATGACATATGATGTGGGTGTTGATGAAGTTGACAATTTTGTCAGCCTTTGTGGAGATGAGGGGAATAGCTTCCACCCATTTAGTGAAATACTCAGCTGCGGTGATAATGGACTAATGTTGGAGAGATGAATGAGGGTTAATCTCACCGATTAGATCTAAGCCCATTGTGAAAAGGGCCAAAAATCCTGAGCAACTTGTAGAGCATGGCTAGAGATGTGAAGCAAGTTAGCATGTTGCTGGCATTTAACACAACACTGAACATAGTCACTGTAATCTTGGTGAAGAGTGGGCCAATAATAGCCCAGGTGAAGGATGCGCTTGGTGATCGAGTTACCACTGAAGTGTCCACCACAAATCCCATCATAAACTTGTTTGATGGCATGGGATGCTTCAGTGGAGGTTGACAATGAAGAAGAAGGCCATCAAAACCTCTTTTATAAGGAAGACCTCCTGACATGGTATATCGAGCAGTACTCTTAATGAACATCTATTGTGCATTGCTAGAGAGATCAGGAGAGATGACAGAATGAGTTAAGTAGTCCACGAGTTGTTTATACCAAACCTCTTATGGACTAGAGTCAATGGTGTTGATGAGATTGATGTTAGTGGAAATATATGAAGGCAACATCACATGATGCACCGTGACATAAATTCTTGATGAAGATGACGAAGATGGAATATGGGAGGCGAGAGAAGCCATGGTATCAACAAACTTATTCGTAGATCGAGGAATAGTTTGCAAGAGGTAATGGTTGAAAGATTCTAGTAGGGTGTCAACACGGTGTTTGTACCTTTGCAAAATTTTGTTTTTACAAAGATATGAACCGTTGATTGATTGACGACTAGTTGTGAGTCGCCAAAGATGTTGATGGTCTTGATGCCTAAGGAAAGGGTGGTTTGAAGTCCCAAATTTAAGGCTTCATATTCAGCCATGTTGTTGGTATATTCAAAGTCAAGTTTGAAAGATAGGGACATGGGCTCACCCTCATGTGGGATGAGAATGACCCCCACACCCCCACCAAGTTGACATTTGGATCTGTCAAAGAACATTGTCATTTGATAGAAAATGTCATCAGTAGAAAGTGTGGTGATAGATTCGTTGGGGAATTCATAGTGAGAAGGTTGGTTGTCAAGTTGAGGGGCATCTGCTAGTTGGTCAATGATCATTTTCCCCTTTATGGATTTTTGTTGGATAGATTCCAATTCAAACTCAGCAAGAAGCATGAGCCAATGAGTCATACGTTGGTTTTGGTATGGTTTGGAATGCATGTATTTGAGGGGGTCAATATGAGTGATGACATAGGTTTTGTGATTGAGAAGATAATGACAGAGTTTGGTAGTGGCAAAGACTAATGCCAAACAGAGTTTTTTGGTATGAGTATATCGAGTTTCATAGTCAATGAGTGTTTGGATTATATAATAAACCACTTGCGCATGGTGTTGCTCATCCTGGTGTGTGATCATGGCACCTAGTGAATGGTTTGTTGCTAAGATGTAGAGGTAGAAGGGTTGGTCATCTTTAGGTGGAATAAGGACTGGTGGAGAGACAAGATAGCATTTAAGGGCTTCAAAAGCCTCTTGGCAATCCTTATCCCAATTAAAGGAGACATCCTTCTTGAGGAGGTGATGAAAGGGTTGACATCGGTCGAAAAGCTGGGAGATGAAGCGATGAATAGATTGAAGCTTCCCTTGCAAGCTGCGAAGTTGATTTAGATTGGTCAATGGTGGCATCTCGAGTATAGCTTGAATCTTAGCGGGATCAATCTCAATGCCACAGGGAGAAATGATGAAACCCATGAGCTTCCCTAAGAGAACCCCAAAGATGCATTTTTTGGGGTTAAGGCGAACATTGTATTGAAGAAGGCGAGTGAAGATTATTTTAAGAATGGTTAAATGGTCACGACAAAGCTTAGATTTGCCTAGTAGGTCATCCACATAGTCCTCCATGATTTTGTGGAGGAGATCGTGAAAGATGTAAGTCATGGCACATTGATATGTGGCGCCTGCGTTCTTTAGGCCAAAAGGCATGACCCTATAGCAAAAAGTCCCCCACGGAGTGATAAAGGTAGTCTTGTGTTGATCTTCTGGCACAATCAGGATTTGGTTATATCCTGAAAACCCATCCATGAGCGATAACATCTCATGACCAGCTGTAAGATCAACAAGTTGGTCGATGTTGGGTAGAGGAAAATCATCTTTTGGGCAAGCCAGGTTAAGGTCGCGATAGTCAATATAGATTCATATTCCCCCAATTGCTTTGGTGACAGGGATGATATTAGACACCCATTATGGATAATCAATGGGTTGGATGAAGGAGACAGAGAGAAGACGTTGAAGCTCCTCTTTGACAAGGAGTGTAACTCGACGATGCATTTTGTGAAGCTTTTGCCTGACAAGCTTAGCCTCTAGGTTTGTGACAATGTTATGAATGGCAATGTTAGGGTCGATGCCGGGCATGTCACTATAGGTCTAAGTGAAGGCTCTGCTAAGGTCCGAAAAGAATTTGGTGTAGTGAATTTGTTCCTAGGCATCCAAAGATTGACCAATCTTTAAGGTGTGAGGAACATCGGAAGATGGGAGGCTAATGTCAATGGTTGATTCATTTAACATAACCTGCATTTTGGAAGGAAGGGAGCGTTGAATGGAAGAGTCATCAGCACCCATGTAGGTGAGAATGGCATCATCATCTATGCATTGGATAGTGTTGATGGTTTCAGATTCATCATCTATCATGTTGGGATAAATGAGAGGGAGAGACCTAGATACCTCGCCTAGTTGATAGGTTAGGGGTTCTAAGTGGATGGTGTTTATGCAAAAAAAAACTAGGAGGGATGGAAACCGCCGACTCCATAGATGAAGATGGGGGAATAGGCAAGTTTGGAGGTGATTGGTCTATGATAGGTTTGGGGCAAGGGTTTTTAGAAGCTTTAGTAGGTTCTTCAAAACCCAAGCCATGTCGCTTCTTGGCATTCTTTATGGCCCCATCATTTGGTGGTTCGATGGGCTGGTGGGAGCCTTGTTCATAGCGCCCAAAGCCAAAGCCTTTCCATGCACACCTATAAAGATAGGTATGAGCAAAGTTTGGATTGCCAAGAAAAGAGAAATCAGATGTGAATAGTTGAGGTGATGAAAGAGGATTCCCATCAGTGGGAGCTCGATCTAGCCCTCCATAGATGAAATTTGTTTGAAGATTGGGAGGGCCATAAGGGATGACCATTCTGATACAATGGTCATAGGTAGGACTGTGATGATGTTGTCCATACTCTTGAGGAGTCTGGAACATGTCCAAGGTGAGTAAACGATACTCCCCAAGTGAAAGACATTGGAAGATATCTTCCATAGGGTTTTTTATTGTCACTTGAGGAGGTGGTGTAGGTGTGACCGCCGTTTGAATACTTATTGAAGCTTCCACGAGTGGAGGCAGTGTTTGGGTCAGTGTCTTGAAAGGAATGAGAACATCATTGGGTCAATAAGTTGTGTTGCATGTATTAAAAGGGGAGGGGTCTGCGGGAATGACATGGACTTGATCGTCGTGTTCAAATTTGACACAATAGTGTAATGTAGAAGGGACATAGGCCATGGCACGGATCTAAGGTCATCCTAATAACATATTATATTAGAAGTCTCCCTTGATGATGTAGAAGAGCTCTGGGACTGTTCATGGGCCAACACGAATATGTAAGATGATGGTGCCAATGATAGTGGTAGTGGTGTCGTTAAAAGATCAAAAAATTGCATCGGTTTTTGATACGCAATTATTTGGCAGGGATAATTGGTCATAGGCATGGGTGGAAATGATATTGATGCTGGTGCCCCCATCAATCATAACCCACTTAATGTGAGTTAAATCAACTTAGGCTGTGATGAAAAGGGCAATGTCCTGATCTTTCGAGTTGGAGGTAGGAATTTCAAAATCGCTAAAGTTAATGGAGGTGACGGGGGATAATGATTGGACTAAGGCAACTAGTGTTTGGGGGTCCTCGGGTTGGACCTCTACTGCCTGTAAGGCTTTGATTAAAGCTTGACGATGTTGGGAAGAGCTTTGAATGAGGTCATATAAGATCATCTTCATGGGTGTTTGGTGAAGTTATTTCACCATAGAATCACGGATTGCCTCTGAAGAAGTGGGTTTGGATGTACCCAAGATAGAAATTTTGGGTTTGGGTGGTTGAGGCGATTTGACAAATGGGTAGGTCCAAGGAATAGCAACTTTTTCTTTTGCTTTATCCTTTTGTGACCTAGTGGCCACATTAATGGTGTTAATTTTGAATAGAGGGGGCAAGGGAGGTGAAGGGACCATAGTTTGTTGATGAGATTCTGATGAAGGTGAAGAGGTTTGAGAGACATGAGACATTGTTAGAGGTTTGTCAATAGTATCTTTAAGAAGAAGGGTGTCTTTTTCCATGTATTGGCGAATGACCACCTTGAGGGCACAACAATTCTCGATATCATGTCCCGGTGTGTGATGATATAGGAAAATTTTAGTGTCATCAAACCAAGATGGTTTTGATCCGAGAGGTTGAAATGGTTTAATAGGTGGAAGAGTGATGCTAGAAGTTTGCAAAAGTCAGCGCAATATCAAAGCATATGAACCTACTAAGGGGTCCGTGCTTGTTGATGCACTAAATGTTGATGACTTTTGTTTGGGAGTTGTTGAAGGATATTTCTGTACCACCTTTTGGGTTGGTGGTGCGGCCACTCATGTAGACAACACTTTCTTTGTGAGGGGTGCCAAATTTTTTAGAGGAGGTAGGTTTGTGGTGGGTAAAGGGAGTAATGGAGGTAACTTGTTTTGGTTAGGGGTTGGAGTAGGGAGGACTCCTATTATGGTAAAAGGATGAGGGCTCAAAATGGAGGGCAATGATGATGGTGGAGAAGGAGTTCACTGCCATGGTTTAATAGCCTTCTTTAGTTTGGTTTGAGGACTGCTATTGTGTGAGGCAATGTTCAAGTCTACCTTCACTTGCGGGTGAGTGAGGTTAGGTGTGGGGCAAACTATGAGGGATTTAATCAGTTTTGATATGGTAGATTTTTGTGAGGGTTTAGGTTCGGATGTGGATGGTTGAGTTTCAGAAATAGAAGCCTGGTCCTTGTTGGAGACTTTTGGAGATTTTGTCACAGGAGGGTCAACAGTACGAGATGAGACGGGACGTGCAAGGTGAGGAGCTTTGAGTTGCTCCCATAATGCCTCATGTTCTAATTTCCTTGAATGGAGAAGTCCTAGTTTCTCCACTAATTGAGAGAATTGTTTGGAAGATGTTGGATGAGGTTTTGGTTCTTCAGAAGATGTGGGTGGTTGTGAGACCAAAAATGTGCTAGATGAAGTGATCTCGGACCCAAGGCGTGAGAGAGTCATTATTGGATCATCTTCGGTTGAAGTAGATGAAGAGACAAGTTCTTCTCTCTGTGGAGAAGGAATTGGAGAATGTGACTCCTCAAGAGGATAGAGGGTAGGGATGATTGTGCCTTCTACTTGTGGTTGAGGAGCAGAAAAGGTAAGGTCCTCCATTGGTAGTAGGAAGGATGAAGGTGGGGCTAGTGGTGTTGGTATGGTCAAAGCATCCTCCAATATAAGAGAGGTTGATGGAGAATTAATAAGAGAAGAAGGTTCATCTACCTGTGGAGGAGAAATGGGAGAAGAAGGCTCTTCTACCTGTGAAAGACCAATGGGTGGGCTAACCTCTTCAGACTATGAGAGAGGTTGGTTAGGCATAAGAGGCGAGACCGTGTTGACTGTGCGTATATTATGCTCTTAGGAGTCATCAGCCATGGTCTGCATGTTGTTTTGGCTAGGGGGATGGTTAGGAAAAGGTTATCTAAAGATGTATATGTTTTGGTTAGGTGGTGCATTCAGGTTATCCAAGATAAGATCACCTTTATCTAACATGTCCTGAATGATATTCTTGAGGGTCTTACAATTGTCTATGTCATGGCCTTTGACACGGTGATAATTATAGAAGTCATTCTCCCTGTGCCATGCAGGGATGGCATGCGAGGGATCAAATTGAGGTGGTGGTCAAATTTGGGGGAGATTGAGGACTCCCTGTTTGACAAGTTTATCCAACACGGATGCATATGATTCTCCTATTAGAGTATATTGACGCTACACATATCGTTTTTGTAATTGTCATGTGATACTTTGAGATGTGGAAGGTTCGGATTGGTTAGTTGTTGTTGAAGATGATGGTCTAATGACTACAGCATTTGCTGACCCCTTAGATTTAGAATTAGAGGAAGAAGATTTGGAGGAAGGGTCATTTGACTTTGCGTTGGGGTTTTTACTTCACAATTTGACTTTATTTTCCTCGACAGCACAGAGTTCAAGCTTCCTAGCCATGGTGAAAGCTTCATCAAATGTGTGGAATGTTTGGACGAACAAAGTAGATGAAATGTGTTTAGCACACGCTTGTGAAAAGAGCTCAATGAGCTCAGGTTGAGGTAAAGAAAATGAGAGTTGGTTGATTAAGCCTCTCCAATGGGCAAAAAAATCAACTATTGATTCATCTTCAAACTGTTTGATAGAGTATAGCTCCGTGATGGAGACCTTTTTGGTGATGTTGATCGAAAAGTGGTCAAGGAAAAGTTGAGCTAGTTGGGTTAATGTGAAAAGAGAGTGACTGGTAATAGAACTATACCAATCGAGGGTAGTGCCAGAAAGTGACTGGGGAATGTGCATAGCAATAAAGCTTCATCATGTGTTATAAGGTAACAAGCATGTCTAAATGCTTGTAGATGTTGCTATGGGTCTTCCTTACTCTAAAAGTGAGTAAACTTGGGAAGTTCCCACTGACTAGGATATGGTCGGATTGGGACTGAAGGATGAATGGGTTCATTACAAATTTGTTCATATGAGAGGACATTTCTTGAACCCAAAATAGGCATCTCAAGATTAGACATCTTGTCCATCAACATCTTGATTAGATTGGTTGATGGATTTGCAGGTGGGGTGCCCCTAGATTGTAGGGCACTTGGAAGGTGTTAGGAGGGGCGTATGACGTAGTTGGTTGCGCTTGTATAGGTGCAACATATTGGTAACTAGTCATAGGGACTGATGTCGAAGCCAAGAGTGGTTATGCCATGAAGCTAGGAGGCACAACTTGGCTTGATGTCACCAGAGGTGGTTGGATGGTGGCAACATTATCCAAAGGATGAGTAGCCACCCTTGTGTTGATGGGTGCAAGAGTAGGTGGGATGGAGACAACTAGGTTTTGGAATGGTGTAGAACTTTGTTGAATAGTTTGTGGTTGATGGGGTACCAAAACCCCAATGGAAGTACGCCCAGAAATAGAAGGGGAAGCCACACTTTGAAAATTGGTCATGGTCAGGTTATTAGTTGAGGCAACAGCCTCGGTGTCTATGGGTTGAATTACAAACGTTGTTGATATGACTGTAGTCTCAACTAAGGAAGTTGGCATCCCATAAATTGGGTTGCCTAAAGGGTCTCGCATTTGACTTCTCACGAGATAGTGCAGAAGGGCCTTGACATTGAGGTCAAGGAACCTTTCAAAATCTTGGTCCCCTTCGGGAATAATAGGGGGTTGAGTCGAGGTTGGTTGGGTAGGAGTTCGTTCAGTCTCTGAATGATATTCCATTAGAGGACTTGATATAGAAGGCGAAGGTGGGAGTGGTTGTTGCCTTGCATGGTCAAGAAGAGTTTTGGTTTGACTACGTGTCAAAACCATCCAAGGCAAGAAAGATTCTGGTTTTAAAACTATATGTTTCAACCTCAGAAAACTAGAGTTGGCATTTTTAATAGCAAAAAGGTTAGGTTTTTAGCATGCTGTTTTGAGAAGAAATTTTTTGACAGTGACCGACGTCGGTGGAAAAATTGATGTCGGTGAAAAGTTGCCGATATCGGTCAAATAACCGATGTCGGTGAAGATAAGTTGGCGACGTTGGTGGAAAAACTAATGTCGATTACTGTGTATTTCCAGAAACTTCAAAAAACTAAAAGTTTTTGGAAGAAAGAAGAAAGTTTTGAGTTGTTTTTAGATCTCAGAATGCGACCTCACCAGTTCAAAAAACTAGATGAAAATAGAAAAGTAGACAAAGAAAAGTAGCCTCTAAATGTTAAATCCTAAGAATAAGTTTTAGAGTCTTTTTGGCTTATGCCTTAGAAGAGTGTGTTTGGGAAGTTGGCTTTCAAAATGGGTCCTAGAAGAGGCAATCTAAGATTGGTTTTGGGTTAGTTTCGGTGCTCAAGATCTGTATTAGGTTTCATATGTGGCCTGGTGCTAAGGAGCAAGCTCCCCTCACTTCACGAGCCCAGAGATAAGCTGGGTTGCTTAGCCAGTATATACTTCCCCTAGAGTTTATACTTTGCTAGAGAACAGAGTGGGTTCTCCCCTTAGTAGTGAAGTCCAAGTAGGATTACCAGGAAGGGTAAGGTATCCTCTAGGTGATGAAATCCTAGTTGGACCTTTTCTCAGGTATGTTTAGATGTTTGATTTTGTGAAAGTGGTTTGGTCGTGTAACATATGTGGACTATGCTTTATTCATAATGTGGTTTTAATTACTAGATGAGCTAAAAAATGCATTCAAGTAGAAATGAGATGCAATAGATTTTAAGCCCAAATTGAAATGTTTTGTTCAGATGCAGACAAGTGGAGAAAAGATTGAAGAGTATGAATTTCACTACTCTAAAATTTAGGAAAGAAAAAAAAAGAAGGATTCTTTTTAACTTGCTAATGGTGTCTTTTCGAAAGAGGTAGAAGAAAAGGATGCAAGAAGAGATCTAATGCACCTATATGAGAAGTTTGCTTTTAGAAGAAAAAGTATGAACCCAAGGAAAACTCCAGGGTCCCACCGGGCATGCCAGAATGTTTCTAACTATTTTTCACTTTTCCACATTCAAAAGAGATGAGAAACTAAAGGGTAATGGTCAGGGGTTTGTACATACCCAGATGAAGTCTGTGCACTGTATCCAGATGACTGAAGAAGCTCCTCTTTGGCTGTGGAGGATGACACCTGTAGATAGAATAAGACTCAAACACAGAAAATGTTAGATAGATATAAGGTGGACTACCAAGCAAATCTCAGTCCCAAAAATGCAAAGACTTCCTTGAGGGATGACAGTCCACTTGTTGATAAAAAGAATGTCAGATAAAGATAATAATGAAAGACTAAGCAAGAGAAATGGAAACAATGCATACCTATATTCTGTTGTCGATCTACCATAGTCATCAATGTCGGTACTCCTGCCGGCATCGGTTTGTCAAGGTTGTCGGCGTCAGTTACTATGCCGACATCAGTAGGGGCAATGGGTCAAGAGGCCGATGTTGATGGGGGTAATGGGCTTTGGACGAGTTTCAGGGATGTCTATGGTCAATAGATTGGTCTGGGATGTCTATGGGAGTTTAATGGCTTGTGTGGGATTTGTAGGGCAGAGAGTATGGCCTGAAAAAGGGACTAGATAGAGGACAAGGGTGAAAGGGAGATAAGGATGAGGGAAGGCTTTTCAGCCTTTCTGGGAAGAATAGGTTGGGTTGTGTCAATAGTGCTTAGAAATGGACAATGGACTAATTACTAATGTGTCCTAAGAGTACTAAAATAAAAACCAGTAGAAATACTTAGCTCTTGGTGGAGAAGCAGAAGTGTAGAGGACCTATTTCCATTATGGCTGATATGGGAGATTTCGTGCAACCTTCAAACTGGTGTGGAGTGACTAATGTAGAGTTTTTGAGCTTGGAGAGTGCTGTTGGGATGCTGATGCCTGCAAGGAGTCGAGGAGCTTGAGAACTTCGAACTTGGAGTAAGAGAATTCACATTCGCGGGGGTTGTGATTCAGGTCTGTGATTTTAGTTTAAAATAAATCGACGTCGGCTATACCACCGGCATCGACCGACTGTTGACCGAAGTCAGCGGCTAAAGAATGGGAAAAGAGGCTATTTTTAGCCTTTTTCCTGTTCTTCCAACTACCAGGGTTAATTGTTGTGGTAAAATGGTCCAAAGTCAGATTAGATAAGTGCGAGAGGTTAGTGGGAGGGTTGAAATGTGGTTTAAGTAATTAAGATTTGCCATGGGGTGATGGAGGTATCCAAGGTGGGGTGAGGTGTCATGGGTGATGTTATCAATTTAAAATAGTTAATTTATTTCAAATTAATAAGTGTGTGGGTTAGAAATGTTTAGGAGTGGACCAAGGGGACCAAGGGGGGGTGACCAAGGAGTAGGCACAATTTTGGTATCTACACCACCAACTCATTATAAGAAATGAAATCACTCAAATCTCTCATATTATTCGTAAAATATTTAGATGAACCTTTATTCTGTAAGGGGGTGAGGGGGTGTTAAAATCACCCAGAACTAGTGATTTTCATTCCTTTTAAGTGCTCATAGAAGTAATATTTTTTTTGGAAAATTAGACATATTGGTCAATCACTTATTTATACACTTTGAGTATTTCCTTGACCATCTCAGCCTCCCTCAAAAAAAACTTCTCGAAGAATTAAAGTGTTGTCAAAAAAAATTTAATGGGTAATGAGATCAAGGCTAGGGACTATGTTAAGGCCCTTCAAATCCCCCTAAGAGATTTATTTCTCTAAGCACCTCCCAAGGGTTTCAACCAAGATAATGAACAAGTAGGGAGATAACATATGTCCCTACCTCAACCCTCTTTCTGCTAGGAATAAGCCTTTTATGATATAGTTGAATAGAACATAAAATTTAGTTAAAAATCTAAAATTTTGAATATTCTATTAAAAAATACAAAGAAACCTAGTTGTAAGCACTATTCATAGCAATTTTCAAGAACATACCCACCCTGGAAAGTTTATAATAGAATAGATCCCTTTATGCACCATAAAAATTCCATTCATAATTTTCATACCAATCACGAAGACCCCTTATAGTTTTGAAATGATCTTGATGAGTAGGACTTGGTGTTTCAAAGCAATATTTTTATAAAATATATTATAATTTTTGTTACATAGGCTAATAGGCCTAAAATCCTTTAGACATCTATCCCCCTCTATCTTTAGAATTAGGAACATAAAGGTATTGTTTATATCCATAAGAACATAGCCAACATGAAGGAATTTAATCACTGCTGCCACCACATACTCTTGGAAGATATCCCAAAATATTTGGAAGAAGAATGGGGGAAATTTGTAAGGCCCCAAGGATTTATCTCCCTCCATAGAGTTAATGAAAAATTAGACTTATTCCAACATTGGGGGTTGTAAGAGCTCCATATTTTCTTCTTGAGATATGACAAAGGAAAAAATGTTCAACAAAGAATCCTCGTTATAAGAGACTTGAATATTTTCTTGAATAAGAAGGTTTCAAAAAAAAGTAGATAGCTTCAGTTTTGATTTCCTCTTCATCATTACTCATAGAGCCATCCTCCTTAATTATTTCAAATATTTTGATGTTGATTCTATGCTTGAGAGTGGAAATGTGGATTTTTTTTGTTACGATTACCTTCCTTTAGCCATAAGCTCCTCAAATTGTATCACTAAAAGGTTTCTTCATCTTCTAAATTATGAATTTTTTGATCAAAATACTCTCTTTCTACCACTTCTCTTAATCAAGGCCCCTCAAATGAATTTCTTCATCTAATAAAGTATGTGACTCCTTAATAACCTTCTTATGCTAATAAATTCTCCCAAACACCTCTTTATTTTGGGTTTTTAGTTTATTTTTGACAAATATGATCTTCTTGGATATCTTATACATATTCAATCCTATAACATCCATATTCCACTATTCCTTGATATTTTCTTCAAGGGAAGAGTGTTGAATCCAAATCTTCTCGAACCTAAATGGACAGTTCATATTCTCTCCTTGAACAAAGTAAGAAAAAGAGGATTGTGGTTTGAACCTATCCTTAATAAGGAGGAGAGAGAGTATTCATATATGAAAAACTAATCCAAAAGTAACATGGAATTGTCCATCTTGACGTGGATAATGTTATCACCTATTCTCTTGTTGGACCGAGTGAATCTTGATCCATTAAGATTACAATCCACCAACTCATTATAAGAAATGAAATCACTCAAATCTCTCATGTTGTTCGTAAAATATTTAGATGAATCTTTATTCTATAATCGGGTGAGGGGGTGTTAAAATCACCCAAAACTAGTGATTTTCATTCCTTTCAAGTGCTCATTAAAGTAATGATTTCCTTCCACACAATTCTTCTGATCATACCCAAGTTGGGGGCATAGATATTGGAAATAATCCAGTTTAACTTATGATCTTTATCATCAGACATAATTTATAAATTATTCTTGGTAATAATTAGATCTACACCTTGAAGTTATATGGAATTATAAAAAACTACAAGTCCTGAAGCTCCTTAAACACTAGCTTTGATGAAATAATAAATTTTCCACACCCTATCCTTGATCAAATACAAACTATTTTAAGACATTTTAGTTTATTGGAGAAATAAAATACTAGGAATATGTGTTTTCCTCATACTTATTACCAACCTCTTCTTATTGGGGTTATTCAACCCTTCAAAATTCCATGATAAAATATTCATTTGTTCAATTTGTTAAGGAATTTTTATTCCTTTAACATTCTCTAGGTTTCTTTTGTAAACTCAACTATATCTCTATGTCTAATAGTTTGTTTTGATGGTCTTACTTTACCCTCATGTTCCTTTCCTACATCATCTCTCTTCAACCCATTTCTAATTTTCCTTTTGCTTAAAGATGAATCTATATTAGTGGGTTTGTTGCTTTGAATCGGGGTCTAAGATAATGAGCATCTCATTATATCTTCATCCTCTAATCCTTCATATATTTTCCCTTGTTTCTAAGGGGTTAATATCTCTATTATCACCTTTTTCTAGAAAACTTATCCTTATTTTCTTACTTCATCTTTGGTTCTTAAGGATTCCTAATTTTTGTTTGTCTTTTGATTCCTCCTCCTCATTGGTTTTTATTGGGATTGGATTCTCACATGCTTCTTTAGTAATTAAAAATTATAGAGTTTTATGAAATAAATCTTTTCTATCTCCTCCATTGTTTCCTTAGTTTCGTGTTCTAGCATGAATACAATGAGACCTTCCTCCTTTTTATGCTAATTTTCCATACCCTCATCCACATGGGGTTTTGGTTCCTATAGGTTCTCCTCACTTCTACCCGATTATTTATTTTTCTACCTTCTTCCCCCATGGATTCATATCCTTTTTATAGATCCAAGGTTTCTTTTCTTTCATGCACATGAAAATCCATCTCTTTTGTCCACTCATCTCTATCTACTATAAACCTGTTAGTATTTCATTATTTTTCCTTCTCTATCTTCTTAATATTACTAGACTCACTAATAACAGTGTCCCTCTTCCTCCATTATGGTTTATCCACATTAATGTTAGGATAAACTACCTACTTGTGCTCATTTTTAACATTTAAGGTAGATATCAAACCCTATTTTATAGACTATCTCTTGTGTGTAATCCTTGTATTTAGATTTCAGCTAGATAAAATCTAGGAGGGTGTTATCATATGAAAAAGAAATGTAAAATCTAGCCACTAATAGTCTCCTTTTAGATTGAGTCACCACATCTAGAGAATTCAATTTCTCTATAGATTTAGTGATTCTAAGGATGATTTCATCCTCCCAATATTCCATGGGCAAATCTGAAAGGTTAACCCATAAAAATGTTTCAAAGAAAGAGTCACTATTCAAGTTTAACTTATGTTTCCATTTCCTAAGAAAGAGATTCACCTTCCTTGGGAACCAAGGACCTTCAACAAGGACCTTAATAAAATCATCCATATTAGAAAAAGTGATAATAAAATAATCTCTTGCCATGGCTACTATTTCTACTTGACCCTTAGCATTCCATTTATAATTAGCCTAGTCCTTGACGGTGTTGATATTTGGCCTATAACCTTGAAATTTTCCCACTAGGAATATATCCAACTTAAAATTTTGATCTTATTAACTACAATGTTTGGGATATCAAGAAATACCCAATTTTATTTCTTCATCGGGTCCAGGAAAGAGACTAATCTTCCATGTTATTCTTATCTTTTACTTATTAGTCGCTCTATCGATAATATTTTATCCTCCCCCATGTTTTTGTTGACCAATTTCTGGTCCTATAGGCCAAATTGGGAGCCCCCCTTCCTTTTTATAATGAGAGTCATTTAATCCATGTTCTGGTTAGTTTATCCCTTAGCTACCTTATGCAAAATTCTCCCTGTCAGACCATTTCCCATGAAAAAACCAAGTGTTTTCCTCTTTTGCTTGCCAAGTGCATTTTGGGTTTGACAAGTGAATTTACTTGTAAAAAAATCATGAATAAAGCCACTTTAAAACCTTGATTTATTACTGTATGCTTTGAAAGATAAGTGAATTACTTCAAAGGACCTTTTGTTAGCAAAATAGACCAAATGGAAAAGTTAAAGGGTCATTTGCAGGGTTCCTAAAGGGTATGTACCCTTGCAGAGGGCACTTAAGCAAAAAATGAGACATTTAAAATTATTTTGAAAGGAAAATTTGGGCTTGAATTACCCTTGTGAAGGGAAACTGATTGGAGTAAAGGGGGTAGGACAAAATCTTGAAAGGAACATGCCCTTTAGAAAAATTGACAAGCCAAAAGAGAATTCCTTCAGAATTTTTATCCAAAGGAAAACCAAAGGATAAAAATCAAAAGAGAATTCCTTTAGATAAAACGTCTGAAGGAATTCCTTTAGATAAAACATCTGAAGGAATTTATTTGGATAAAATGTCTGAAGGAATTCCTTTAGATAAAATGTCTGAAGGAATTCCTTCAGATAAAATGTTTGAAGGAATTTCTTTGGATAAAATGTCTGAAGGAATTCCTTCAGATAAAATGTCTAAAGGAATTCCTTCAAAAAATTTGTCTGAAGAAATTTGACAGTCACAAAAGGTCCAAAAAAAATCAAAGACAAGAATTATGAAGGGTAGGTGTCTTTATGGGGGCACTTGGCTTTGTAAGAGGACCATTTTAATCTTTTTGAAGGGTCATTTTCCCTTCAAAAAAGTTTGTTTGCAAAAATGCTGAAGGAATTGTCCTAGTGGGTGATGGGCCTATGAATGTCAATTTTAGGGTAGTAAGCTAGCTGTTGGGATTCAAATGTGGATGAAAGGCCTATGAATGTCAAATTTAGGAAAGTAAGCTAGCCATTTGAAAAAATCAAAGGAGAATTCCTTCAGGCATTTTGTCTGAAAGAACTCAGAAAAGGAATCCCGAAGACCCACCAAAGTTAAGTCAAAATTTCAAGCCCAAAGGAAACTTCGTTCAAACATTTTGTTTGATGGAATTAAAAGCCTAAGAGCTTGAAGGATGAATGAGTGAAAAAGTGAAGGAAGGATCCTGGGAGATAATAATAAGTGCTGAGAGCTTAGATTACTAGGACAAGAGGAAAATAGCAAAGTAAGGGAGAAGGGGTGGGTAACCCTCCACATGGCCACATGCACATAAAATAAAAGATCAAAATGCTCTATGTGATATAACAAGTCAAAGCACAGACCCAAGTATGAACTAGACCAAGCCAGGTGGCACAAGGGTTGTCAGTAAGAGGAGTAATGCACTTAGGGTGAAATATTCTCCATCGAAAACCAATAAAAAGATTGGTTTTGAACATTGAAGAGAGTGGCCCATGTTTCCTTATTTTGCCATTAATGAACAACTAGTTGCACTCAACATTGAAGAGAGTATGGCCCAGTCAACACCACTTGGAGATGGCCTTGTCATTTACTAGAAGAAATATCATATGCTTATATAGGCCCAAAAAAACATGGGCAATGACTTGAGCACCTACAACATGGCTCTCCCATATGTAATTGAAAGGATACAACAATAACATGGGCTTATGGTCACTGCAGAAGAGTTTAATGCAGCATGGGTTCCCATTTCTTGAATATTAAATTATTTATTTTTGAGATATCTATATATGTTTCTAACTTTTCATTTGAGAGCATCTCTCAGCATTATATGGAAAATCCCTAAAAATTTTACCTTGAATAAAAAAGAAGCATTTTTACCTCTATTTGATCTTACACTTTTGCATATATCTATGGTCTTATTTTATGTTCAGTCATTTATTTTTAATGCTTTCACAAGTTATACCATCATATCTAGTGTATTGTGAGTTCTTCTCTATAGATCAACAAGAAGTGTCCAATTCAGAGTATAAGCACATGTGAACAGACTGTCCAATAGTGTGTTTTATAATACCTCTAGTAGTTCTTCCTCCCTATATCTTCATAGGATTCCCTATTGAAACATTTATTTAGGAATTTTTTTCATTCGAATGGAGTGTTTATTTGCTTCTCTTTGGTGTAAAGTGTAGGTAAAAGTTGAGTAGACCAACCAATTTGGTGCATCACCATATTAGTTAGGTTCTATTTTTAGTATTTTTCTCTCTTTTCACCCCCCATTGTTAGTAGTAGGAAATCTAGGGCCTCAATGTGCATCAAGGGGATCTAGCCCATAATCTAGAGATTCATCCCTCAATTTTTCAATGTACAGCAAGAGGGATGTCTCCATTGTGTTGCATGGAGGAAGGGAGTTGAGTCTCCTTTAAGAGGGTGCAATCCATAATGTCAATAGTTTTTGGCATGCCCGGTGGGACTAATTTATGAGTCTTGTAAGTTTCAGGATTGGTGTTGGTCCTGATATTGTTAAAAATCTAAAAGAAGGAGATATATTCCAATACCTGGTGACTCCATTCATGAGCTCAGTCTCTATTTAATGGTCATCCTAGCATCCCATGCCAAAGGTCACTAAAAGATCTTCTTCTAGGGGTGTCCCTTTCAAATTTATTGAGCTACCTTTGAATTCAACAAAAAGGCTAAACTTTTAAAATACTCACCCTTATGTAGCAAGCCACTTTCCCAAACTAGCCATAAAATACACCTACTCAATGAGACCTTAGTTGAATCCTTCCATAGGCATGGCTTTCCCTTTTATGGCATTCAACGGTTAGAGTCCCTTGAACCTTCAGTAATATGACCTGATTCTAGGGACAAATATCAAAAGTGTTCCTCCCTTTAGTGGAGAGGGTCCAATCACTGCTATCAAGCATATCAAAAACATAGCCAACCTCTACAACATCCATAATATCACTAAGGAAAATGTAGCCATCAAATTGCTAGCCTTGTCTTTCAAAGGGAAAGTTTTGGACTGGTATGGGACCTTGCATATGAACTTTGTTGGCTCATGGAATGAGTTAGGGACCCTCTTAACAAATAGGTTTGGGGAAAAAAGTGACCATTTATCTCTAGCTAAGCAATTGACACCATGAAGAGAGCCCCACATGAATTTATGCAAGATTTTAACACTAGGTTCCAAAAGACTTGGGATAGAATCCCAATTTTTATGAGGCTAACCCTAAGCTATGCTTTCCTTTACTACTTGAAGGCCTTGAATAGTGACAATTTTATCATGATATAGTCCATGGATGGACATATTCTACCCACTACTTATGAGATAGCCATAGCTAATCAAAATTGCCTTGTTCAAGTAATAAAGATAACTCCTAAACCTCATATGCCACTCTTTCTTAATTTATAGCCCTCAGTCCGACCTAATACACCCACTCTAGCTCCTCTACCTAATCAAGAGAAGTTGGCTACTACCCTTGCAAATGATCTCCACAAAGTTAGGAGCCTGCTGTAGAGCATTACCAATAAGCTAGTTGCCCTCAAGAGATAACAAGCTCAAAGTTATAGGCCAAATCAAGGATACCAACAATTTAGGAAGATAAATAAACCTCCCTTACAAAATTATAATCAAGGGTAGGGTTAAATTACACATGTCAAACCTTATCAGAGCTATAATATGAATGTCCCTTTATCTTCTAAGGCTCTTGTCCCCACACAAAATAATTTAGCATAGGAGTAGCCCAATTATCCACCCTTGGGGCATGGCCAAGAACATGTTGCTTATGCTAATGAGGTACCAAATCAAATCATGACCACACAAAGTGATTAGGCAGCCCAATTCTCAAGTTTTGAGATATCAACATAACTTGGGATGGACTGTAGGCAGGCTCAATCTGATTCCACTCTTATGAATCATCTATAAGGAGAGTTCTACATAGTCAACTATGTGGGGAGCACAAGTGACCAAAATTATTATGTTTCAGCCAATACTAGGTCTAAAAGAGAGCCATGGATGAGGCTCAAGTAGCCACTCAAGCACCTTTAGCATCTCCTTCACCACAAGCAAGTCAAAAGTTTCCCAATTACAGACTGCTGATTGTAGTTTCAACTCCTCAAGTTACACCATAGGTTATGAATGTACCCAAGGAGAGATCTAAAGGAGGAAATCCTTCAATCAATGTAGTGGACCAAGTGAAGAAGCTTCATATGAACAACTCATATGGGATTCTTTAGCACTATCATGGCAAAAAGATATACTCCAAAAGGAATTGCATAGGCTAGGTGAGCAAGCTATCCCAACAAGAAATGATAATTTGTTGATAGTAAATGGGGCTCCTCCCATGGGAGGTCAAGCAAAGAAGGATGAGAAGTTTCCTCCCTTCTATTTGTCCCTAATTTTTGGTGATTTATTGGTCCATAATTGCATCGTTAATAGTGGGGTAAGCACCTCAGTTATGCCCAAATGCATAGCTGATATGTTAGGCCTCAAATATGAGCAAATAACCAAAGGAGTTCTACAGTTGGATGGATCACCAGCTAAGACCTTAGGAGTGGTAAGAGGCTTGAATTTGACTCTCCATGACTATCCAACCTTCTCAATTCCCCATGATGTGGTAGTGGTATATGCTCCTCCCTAATTCACTCTTTGATTATCAAGGGATTTTACATCCAAGATAGGTGGATACTTGGTAACCAATTGGCTTTACATGGTTTTTATGACAAAGTATGGAACTAAGGTGAATATTGAGTCAGAGCCCATCCAAAAAGGTCATCTAGAGCCATACGTGACCAAAGTAATGAATGTGAACTATGCCATCATTGATGAAGAAGAGCTCTAAGTGGACCAATCTCCATCATTTTCCCTTGTAGGAGTTGTTGACCTACTCCTAGATGAATAGGGAAATGACAATTTTTAGCATGATCCTTACAAGTTCATTGAAGAGGCTAGCCTTGGAATCTAATACATGCATGAGAAAAATGATTTCATGCCAAAATTAATGAAGATAGATCCAAAGGACTATGGTTTATGGTAGCTATTCTTTGATGGATTTAGAAGCAAGTTGGGAGCTGGTGGTGGAACAATGCTAATTTCACCTTCAAAGGACAAATACTTCTCAACATTTAGGTGTTAATTCTCCTATACCTGTAACATATCAGAGTATGAGGCCCTTTTTCATGGCCTAAAATGGGCAAGGAAGAGAGGAATCAAATAATTATATGTGTTTGGAGATAGTGAGTTAATTGTGAACCAAGTGAGAGGGCAGAGCTTGACCAAGAACTCCTTACTCAAGTTTTACAAGCACAGAGTGTGGGACCTTGTGGAGAAATTCACTACTTTCAACATTACTTCCATTCCAAGAGAGGAGAACAAGCATGTAGATAGGCTAAAAGTAGTTGGTACTCAGTTTGATATTCCAAAGGGGGTGATACAAAGTAAGAATCAACATCACTAAAAATTGATTGTGAGGCCCTCCATACTAGACAATGTCACCAATTAGCAAGTGTTTGAAAGCAACCAACAAATAGCACATTTATTACAAGAGGAAGTTAAGTTTTCTTCCAAAAATCAGTCCAAGTTTTAGCAGTAGTATGATGGGTAGAGTACTCTACTAAAGACCAATAGGCTTCCCAAAGGTTTGGTAACTCTGGAGAATATCTTTGATGAAGATGACCAACTCAAGAGGGACAAAACAAGCATGTCAACAAAGAAGGAAAATTATGAAAGGGTAGAGATCTAAAAGGATAAGCTACTTGCACTTGGGAAGGTATATACCAATGAAAAAAAATATGCTTTCATTATTTTATGCCAAGAGTTTGTTGATGTCTTTGCTTGGGAGTATGGCGATTTGAAGGGATTTGACCCAAGCTTGGCCCAACACACCATTGAGCTGGAGGAAGGTGTCAAACCCATCAATAAAAATCAAAAGCCAATAAATCCAAAGATCAAGCCTCTCATGGGGAAGGACCTCACCAAACTAATCAAGTCTAGGATCATTTTCCCTATCAAACACTCTTCTTGGCTGACCAATTTGGTCCCTTTTAGGAAGAAGAATGGGGAGGTCAGATTGTGTGTGGATTTTAGGGACCTGAATAGAGTCTCACTAAGAGATCACTACACCCTCCTAAGTATGGATCATATTCTTTATATGGTGATAGGTATTGAAAGATTCTCCTTCTTGGATGGCTACTCTAGATATAATCAAATCCTAGTACAAGAATGTGACCAATACAAGACAACCTTCACCACCAAGTGGGGAACATATGCTTACAAGAAGATGCCATTTATATTGTCAAATGTTGGAGCTATTATATGATACTTTTGAGATATAAAATCTCTTTCTCAATATCCTTCACTCTTTCTACCTCATTAGATTTACTTGACTGACCAGGGGCAGTTGGCTTATGTTTTGGTGTAGGGATGGGAACAAGACCAAGTTTAGTAGTTTGTAAATTAGGAAATAGAGGAATAGGGGGTCTTGGATAAATATTATCAGCCTATATAAAATATTTTTCATCTCTAAATTCCACTTCATAGTCATTAAGTAATGTGTCCCCTCCCATAGATTATACCACCGTAGAAATATCACTGTTAAAAGCCTTAAGATAATAAAGGAAAACATGTTGTGTAGTAGGTCTTACCAAGATTGGAATCCTATCCCATATCTTCTAAAACCTTATGTTGAAGTATTAAATATATCCTTGAGGTGATATCCTTATGTTGGTCAATTTCTCAGTCAATGACAAATCATTAATCTTGTCCTCAAACCTTATCCTCAAAGCATAACCCAATTAATTTTATGTGGTGATAGTTTCATGAGACAAATTACCATACCAATCAAGAGCCTTCCCCTTAAACTAAATATCCAACAACCTAACGGCTATATTCTCTTCAATGATGTGATGTATATTTCAGAAGTTGGAAATGTTTCTAATGTGATCAATAGGAGTAATGGCAGTATCACTTGTGTATAAAGGGACAATTTTAAGGGTTGATATGGGAATGTCATCATAATGGACAAGTCTTAGAGGAATATATCCATTCAAAGAAACAAAAGGTAGGTTCATTTCTATGATAGCTTTAGGATTTTTTAAGATTGGACCAATCAAAAACATTCTATAGGTCTATAAGCAAGGTATGATCTCTTTAGGTAAGGATGGGTGTTAGCAAATCTATTTGTTTTAACTAAATAATAAGGAAGATATTGTAAATTAAAATGAATGAATTTAGTATGATATATTATGTTTACTATAGTCATGAAATAATGTACTAGTATACAATCAAGAGTTAATTACTGAAGTCTTCAAGTATTGTAGGAAGTAAACTATTACATCCTATTTGTTGTCAATACCAACATCCACCTTGAACAACCTTCTTGGACCAAAGGTTCCATTAGGTGTGCCAAAATTTTTATAACCCAAATTTTAACCCTAGATAATTTAATCATATCTCATCAAATTTGGGATAACATGTGACTATCTTTAAGTATAGGTAGATTGCTATAAGAGATAGATCTCTAGATTATGTGGTAGCTCCCTTGATCTAAATATTTAGGCTCACACACTATAATAGGTTAATCACTTGTGAGGGGTGAAAAGGGGTAGAATAAAAAATGAAATTAACCTACACTAATGGAGGTGATACACCAAGTATATCTCCACAAACATACTTGAAATTGCACTATGAAGGTAGATTGCTAAAATTGATCTCAACTCAAGGTTCTTATAGAGAAAGTGTTTCCATATGGAGGTACATTGTTATGAATTTATAAAGGTGACTAAATAGGAGGTCTAATCTTAGACACTACTAATCTTATTCACACTTTAAATACACTTAATAGATATTTACACTTCATGAGACCTATTCAAAGAAATGTTACACAATGCATACAAGAGTAGAATGGATGAAAGGAGAAGCAATCATCACTTATCATCCAAATGGATAATTGACATACTTAGGAAAGAATTTTTAAATACTAAACTAGGTTAAGAGCTTTATTCAATGGCAAAATAATATTTCAAAATTATTAGGGCTTCACCATACCAATTCTAGATAATTTACAATGCAAAAATGGATTTAATATATATAGTAATAGGAGAAGAGAGAGAAAGAGTGGCATTGAAGAGTCACAATGAAAAGTTTCAAGTCTTGAAGACTAGTTACAATGCAATAGGAGTTAGAGAATAGATCATGAGGTTCTCTTGGACAAGTGTCTATTTGAAACATAACATCCACTTGAAGTTGGCGTAGTGACACTTCATTATCTTTATTGAAACTACTCTTCTTGATAAGGAGTCCAATAAATATTTAGAACTACCTTAGAGGTCATTGACACATGTGCACTAAATTGAAAATGTGTAAACATGATTTGTATAGTTCATTATGCATTCTTCCAATTAATGATCTTCTCTTTGCCACTTGTTACTTACCCCTATAGTAACTCATTAGCCCTCTAGGCCTAAACTATTACACTTGCCATTTTGGTCACTTACACATATTCAAGAGAGTTAATTTAATAGATTTAAGACACATATTCATAACCTATTTGTCCTCTATTCTATTATATATACCTCAAGAAAATTCAAAACCACACTTCTCATATTCAAATAAGCAATCACCTTGCTTCTCACTGTTCTATCCAAGAATACCTAAAATAGTCAGCTAAAAAGAATAGTTTACATACATTACTAAGGTTATAATGGGGTATAAGGAGTTATAATACATCTCCACACACATTTAACCATGAAGTTTACCTTTTTATTCATTTTTTCACCTTCAAATTACCTCAAATCTTACAAAAAAACACATAATTTGACTCATCTATATAAGTTATGGTATGGAATAATTTAGTGGTATGGAGCCTAAGAGAGTTTCAATTAGATTCAAATAACTTTATATTCCAATTGACCCCTTATGGATGCATTTCTCTTCATCTCTTTCTCATTAGGCTCTTATGAGGGTTTTAGGTAGTTTAGGTTCTTAGTAATGGTTCATAAAGGTTAGGCCTATAACCTTAAAACCAATTACATTTAATTAAATTAAATTACCTCCATCAACTCTCTCTAATTTATCAAGGCCCCATTCATCTATTCTATACATATGGGAGTGAAAAAATGTTATCTCTTTAGTAGCTGCTATGCATTTTGGACACCTTTGAGACAAATCAAGGCCAAAAATAGCCAACACGATATTTTATCTACAAATTGATGAGTCTCATAAACCCTCAATTCTACCATGAAATTTATCACATTTATTGGGAAGATCACATAATCATAGGAGTGACATTAGAAGCCTGAGATTTATGCCTAGTTCTAGGCCTCAAAGGTATAGACTAGGTTTTCTGAGTATGTGACCACCTATGAGTGATCACAATGATTTTAAGACATCCTCAAAACTTATTCACCTCCAATTAAATATTAAACATCATTACATAATTACCTAAGACTCTATCATTCATCCTTTTCCATCAATGCACTAGGTCTGCAAGCTGCATTGCTTGTGGGGTATCTTATGGTAGTTATCATAATGGATGTACTAACTATGTACCTACCTTCACTATTATTCATTTAATAATAGGATACTATGTGAGTTATTGACTAATATTTACTAATATATTTATATACTTGCTTAGGTATTAAGTCAATAAATTTGTCTTAGTCTCCTACTACCCCTTGCCTAAGGAGTGGGCCAGATATGATACAAAATAGTGATAACTTACACTATTATTTTGACCTAAAATAAAACATGGAAGTTTTATTCAAGTCATGATGTCTCCCCATACCAATTTTCAAACCTTTTTCATGCTTATAGAGGCCTTAACACTTCAATTTCTCAAGACTAACTGGAGGCTTGTGACTATGTGCAAGGTTTAAAAGCCTAGACTGAGTATTTGAATTTATCACCTTTTTATCAAATATGGATAGTTATAATAAGTTTTAAAAACACTATGATTACGTTTTATAACCAAATTTCATCACTTTATATATTCTACAATCCTCACTTCACACTTCTTTAACTAATTACTCATTCTTCAAGGTTAGTGTTCACAACTTAGACTGTGCAGGGTTTCAGTGTTTCTATTCACCTCAAGGTTGGGACTAAAATATCATAGATTCATTCATCATATGAAAACATATTTACATACTTACTCTCTCTTATTATTTATGGGAAAACTTAATCTTTCACAATACAGTCCTATAGTAAAGATTGTGTGTTAGAACCTTGTATGGAGCTTCATGGCCTATAACCCCTATTTATCCCTTTTTATTTCAAATTATCTAATAAATTTCAGTTAATTAATGACTGTATAACTTCATTCAATTATTATCTACCCTTACAATCTTTAATCGCCACTATCTCAAGATTTAGAGATGGTCCTTAAGTCATTTAGGCAGATTGTCTACATGTGTGTGTGTGTGTGTGTGTGTGTGTGTGTTTTCTTAGGACTTTATGACCCCTAATGGCCACTTCATATAAAAATTTCTTGATTATAACTCCTTTTATATTCAATTAATTTAAACCCTTAACTCCCATATAGACCTCAAATAGTCATGTATCATTGTTTAATATTTGAGAGACTTTAAGTCACTCAATTAGACCTACAGGCCTGTGTGCATAACTATGGTCTTAACCCATAAGCCTTGTTTTCTCTCCATATATTGATAGAAATAATGTATTTATAACCTCAAAATCATTCAAACATCACAATATCAATATTTTGAGAGTTTTGAGTCATTCAAGAGAACCTACAGAAGATTGTATACATGCTTGGGTTTACTTAATTGAGGATGGTTTGCAAACTTGAAGCTTTAATACCCTAATTTCCATAAATAATATTATACATGAATTTTAACCTAATTTAATCTCTAAAAAATATCAATAATGCTTCAAACCTATCACAACACCTCTGCCTTTCACTTTTAGGCTTAACATCAACTGTTTGTCTAGCCCCCTGTATTCTTGAGAGATTTTGCCTATCTTCCAAAGTCACACATGCCAAACCATGTTGAAATCAACATGAAATGGGTGTATATTCTATAAAATTATATATACATTACTTGTTTCACATATAAAAACACCAAAGTGCAACCATGTGAGAAAAACTAAGCCATTAGGACTACATAGGCAGTTTAGAGGTACTAATAATATTAATGATTGTTCATAAAGAACATGCCATTGATCTTGAAATTATGAACATAAAATGGAATCTCATAGGGCCCCTAACATACATAGTTTTTATCAAATTTTTATTTTTTGAAACCACTTGATCCTAAAAATGGCCTTTGGGGATTCCATGACACCTTCTTGAAGCATTCACACCTTCATATGAGTTACCTTAATATGTACAAACTTCTAAAACTAACTTTTTGCAAGTGATCTTATTATTTTTACATTTAACTTACAATATTTAAGTTTAAAAAGCCTTCTTTAACCCTTCTCTAACATAAAATACATTATATTGCTTCTTGAAATAATTGTTCTTTTGTGAAAAATTGTATAATTTCTTTGAATGACCAAAAATGTGGCATAAAAGGACATTAAAAAAAATGGACAAATATGACAGTCTAAAACATGTTGTGTGACCCTCAAAGTATGACTTGAACTCATTTAGGAATATGGTGACCATTATCAAACCTAGAAGACCTTATGAAAAGTTTGAACATGTAGGGGGTTGATCCAATTTGACCTGGGGTAACATTTTGGTCAACAGTAACTTTAATTTGATTTTTTAAGCATATAAAGGGAATACTAATAGAACTATGTAGTGCATTGATTCTTTTACTATTTTTTATTCACTTTATGCACAAATCATTTTCAAAGGTCATAGGGTTTTTGTTAGTAATTACATTTTTATATGTCACATCATTTCCTTTAAGCTATTGTTATGTGTGACATTGGTTAATATTGTTGTGTTTTATTTTATATAAGTAGATAAATAAGTGTAAATTTTATGTCCTAGTTTAAAACCCTTACAAACTATGACTTTAACTTGTATTTAAATAGTCTACTATTCAATCACATAAAAATATATGTTGTTTTTATCTCGAGCCACTCAAAACAATCAATATTAATGTCCTTACTTATGTTCTATTTGTCAACATATCCATAATACCTTGTTTAACTACTTGAAAATTAACTAGTTATAGGTTTATTGAACCAACACAAGGACACTTTATGGATTTTTCAACTTGAGGAGAAAATTGTTTATAGGCTTGACCATGTAAATGCCAAAAGATAATTTTGGCAATCCTATAATCAATAATAGTAATCTCAATCATAAATACTATGCATTATTCAACTGATAATGCTTCACACAAACATCAAATCTCAAAAATGTAGTTACACTCTAATCTTAGTATTATGTAGGAAAAAACCTATTCCATAGATCTATTTTTTACTACACATTATTGGATTTGTTTATATCAACTTTCTTCATGTACTATATATATATATATATATATATATATATATATATATATATAGTACATGAAGAAAGTTAAGTAACTAAATCCCTTTTTCAATAAAAAATATACCCTAATACTTCTGATGCAGAGCATCTAGCAACTTTCACTAACACTACCTTTTTCTTGATTCACTCATTCAACCTTAGTCCCTTGGGATAACATGCAACTATAGTTTTAGGGTTCCACAACATGGTTCATATCTCTCATCATCTTATATATGCTCATATAAAATTTTCAATGTCCTTTGATCATCTTAAAACTTTTTAAAAAACATCAGTTCACCCTTACTCAACTCTGCCTGTCGTTTGGCTAATCCTTGTACCCTTTTTCCCTTGATTTTTTATCTTGTACATCTATGTATAAACTATATTATAAATATGAATTCATATAAAAATACCCTTTATTCTATTTGATCCTTCTGTAAGTTTTAATTACCTGACTCATTCTCTAGGTGATATTACCAATCCTTTCTAGCTCCCTATTTAGGTCTTTAGGTTAATTAGATCTCCATTACTAACACAATCCCATGTCATAGTATGGGTACATATGAAGACACAAAAAAAAAATTAAAAATATATTATCATATCATATTACCTAACAAATGACCAAGTTTCAAGGATTTTTCATGATTTAAACACTCAGAATACTCATTTTTTCTTGTAAACCCTATAAACAGGGTTGAACCTATCTGTCACAGGCTGAGAGCTCTCTATATTGGATTTCATGAACTAAAATTTATTTCCTTCAATTTTGAAGTTTAATATATTCTATTCACAACACATTTCATCTATTCAAAACATTGTCAATTTGTATTTATTTCTCTATTCACCATTTCAAGCTAGCTTTTCATCAGTTTATGCATGCAAACATAGTCTACAGGGTTTCTTAGTCTTATTCTAAAGATCTCAAGTCTTCTAAGGGGATTAAAAATTAATATTGAAGTAATTAAATATTTAATATAAAATTAAACACTTAACTCAAATATTGGTTATCCCTTATAATGTCTCTATTTCATAATTTCACAAGGATTCTTGAAACTTGACTGTAACAGTCCTTCTTGGTTCTATTTCACCTGAGCTCTCACATTCACCTATTGGGACTTAATTATTTCAAAAATTATATATTCATAACTTATCCATACTTTGATACAACTCCACAATAGTTATTATACCTTGTAATACCTTATATCAATCAAATGATGATATTGGTTTGTCACATTCAATCTTTTGTACTCAAACCAGGACAATGAACACTTGCTAACAACTCAAAAGAAATCTCAAAAACATAATGATTCGATTAAACTTATAAATTACATAAACTCCACTATATTTCTTGACACATTATATCATTTATTCTTCTACACAACATGTGAAAATCTTGAATAGATTGATAACACACAAAGAATTGTAAATACATGCAACTTTATTGAAGCACATTAGAGTGCATATCTTATATTAAATTCATATAAAAAACCATGGAAATATAAGAATACATAGTAATCATAATAATTATTCCTCAAAGTGGCATTCTTTATTTATATCCTTTTATATATACAGCTTGGGCTTACATAGAGTTCTTCATCCTTGCTATGGTAGACTCCTCACCATTTCTTTTTAACCATGTTTGCCTTGTTATCTCCTCTCTTTTTACACTTCTTTGAACACAACATAATCTATCTCACAAAAAATAATTTCTATAGACTTGTGTAACAACTCCTAATTGTTTCTTGATTCAAGAAACTTCCAACTATTCCTAGACCCATGTAAGGTGGTGGACACTCTAGCTGCCACCTCACACCTTTACTTGATATATTAACTCATAATCACCTTAACGACCTTTCATAAAACCATAAAATTCTTTTATAATTTTATTAATCATTTACATATAATCACCACTCACTCACACTTTACTAGACCACCTAAAACATATTGAAATTTTGAAAATCTTTTTGGGCAAGAAAATTGTTTTTGCATTCTAATTTAAATTTCATTCACCAACATGACTTCTCATCCATATCACATTTCTCCTAGGATTATTAGACACATTTTAGACCAACCTTGAGCATTTATAAGATGACCCTACATCAACTTCCCATTTAAAATAGGTCATTCGATATATTAATTTTGTTGTTTTGAATTAGATAATATTTCTTTTGAAATAAATTAAAATCAGATATTTTAGAATGATTATAGATAAATATCTATTAAATTTTAAATATAAATTAGTGTTATTAGTCTTGGATGGATCTATAGAATTTTATTTTATTTAAATTGGAATTAGTGGACGGATTTTTGGCCAATGAGATGTCCTTATTCTAAGTGCAAAAAATATGCATGAAATTTTAGAGGGGCAAGGTACGATATCTTTAATGGACCTAGTAAAAATATATTTTTTGTTGCACTATGATAGGAGGAAATATTTTAGACATTATTGGCACCTTCTCTTTGTTTGAGGTAAGTATTAAATGTAGCTAGTAGGGAGGGGCATTACAAGCTACCCAATTTTATAGGTGAGTTAAATGTGAGGATTTTAGGTTATCTAGATTATAGGGAAAGTTAAATGCAAGTTGTTAAAATTGGTTGGTGATAGGATGGGAAAACATGGTTTATGATCTCATCAAAGTTAGTAGGATAATTTTAAACATACTAAATTGCTTGGCATTGAATGTTGGATTGACATGACATGGGATTGAGATCGAGGTAATTGATGACATTCATTTTAGCTTTATTTTTTATAGACATTTAGAAGAGAGACTATTAGAGTTTTGTATTTCATCGATTTTTTTAATATTTTAATTTGCATTATGGGAAAAGCAACAAAAAATAAGTTTGGATTTTTCATAGTAATCAAGTTCGTATGTGTGACCATGACTTAATTTTGTATCTATTTGGCTTATGTATAATATCTAGGTAATATTATTAGGTTTTATATGCTCATAGACTAGGTATACTCTTTTATTGGTTAAAATTTTTATTGTGGAACTTTTTATTTGCATAGAGGTATTGGTAATATAAAAAGGGTACAATTGACTATTGGTTTAGTAAGGAAAATATCAACAAAGGCTCTTAGGGTTCTTGTTCAGTGAAGGGTTTAACTTTTTTACTAGAGTGAAGTAGCCTATTTAGGGGTTGAGGCAATTATTTTCATTGATTTTAATTTCATTATTTATGGGTATGAAAAGAGAAGACCATTAGGGACCGATTATGTTATTATGTCATATTTGTATCCTTGACCTACTTTTCCTTCTATCTAGCTTATGTTTAACATCTGGGTAATATTTAATGATTTTTATATACTCATATACTAGGTCTAGTCTTTTACTGAGTAATAATTATACTATACAACTTTGTTTTTATGCACATAGATATTGATATTACAAAAAGAGTAGAGTAGACTAATATTTTTGTAAGGTAATCAATTACTATGGATTTTAGAATTCTTGTTTAGTGAAGGGTTTAATTTATCAGCTAAAGTGAAGTACGCCATTTAGTATTTAAGGCAATTAATGTCATTGATTTTAATTTCATTATTTTTAGGTATGCAAAGAAGAGACATTTGGGACCCAATTTTTACTTACTAGGTAATTGTGATTTTGGAATAATTCTAGAATAATCTAGATGGATGACTCACATGCCCTATAACAATAGCACTACTAGTTATGTTCACATGAAAGTAAATAACTATAGGCATAACCACAAAGCATTGCATACATATACACCAATATTTTGAATGCTACAAAACCTCTAAGTACTATGTGTGAACAAGGAATACATAAATGGGAGGTTAGTCTTGTGTTATTCCAATAAAACAAATCAAAATAACACACTAAATGCTAATACCTCTAACCTAAACACTAGGGAGAGCATAGATAACAAGAAATATAAATTAAAATACAACTAGAATACAAAAAAAACACTCTTTTACATTCCTTAGGTCTCCAAATGGCTTGTTGAAGTGTCTTGCTCAGTTTGTGCATCAATAAATATTCATAAATGGAGATTTGTTGGCTTCACCTTTCTTTTGCACCTTGGCTTGGCTGATTGGATTATGATTTGGACATGGTAACATTACTTCTATGAAGCTTATGGAGTAAATCTTTAATAATAACTCTACACTATCAAATCTTAAACATCAATAGGTATGGCCTTGTATTTATAGACTCAAAATTTAACTCTCACCCAAGGTGAGTTAATGTTGAAATTAAATATGGAATGGGTTCAAACTAACCCTAGGTGAGTTGAAACTAACTCTATCTAAGTTAAAATTTGTCATGTAATTATGATTTTTAATTAATAGGCATGGCTCTCAAATTATATATTTTGGAAGAGCTTGACAACTCATAAAGGTAATGATGAAAAAGATTAATATTTTAATTTTTGGAATTTATATTTTTAGATATTCATTAATTGTGAATGGATAATTCAACTAAGAATTTAATCTTTTTTAATTAGATAATTCAATTTTATTAGCATTTTTGCTCTTTTAATATTTGATCAAGTGCCCCACTTAATGGGTCCATAGGCCAAATTACTAGTTATTAGGTTGAAAATTGATTGGGGATGAATTTGTGAGAGGTTATTGTTAGTGCATCTTCTTAGTGCACCTTTAGCTTGTGATGGATTTGGTTTGGCTCCTTTTCCATTATGTGAAATAGGAATTTGACTCAAGAGAGGGGGTTAGATCAAGTGTTAGTTCAAAATGAAGATAACACACTAACAAGTATGACATCTTTAGGCATAGACACTAGGGGGAGCTTAGTAACAAACTTACATATGAAAGTAACAACTAAAACATGAAATAAACCTTCCTTCACCTTCCTTTGAGCTTACAAAAGGTTCATAAAGTGGCTTGTTTGACTTTTACATCAAAGAGTCTTCATCTTATTTGGCTCTTCTCTCTTTGGCACCTTTGGCTTGTGATGGATTTGGCTTGGCTCAACAATTGGGCATGATAACACTATACTAAATGGATTTTGAACTCATTTAAACATTATAACTTTACACTATCCAAGCTTAAAATTATGAGTGTGAGGCCTTGTATTTTTAAATTTTTGCAACTAATTAGAATAAACCTAGACCGTTCATCTCAAAATGAAGATGTGTGGCTAAGAATATATTCAATTTTATAGTCTAAAATCAATAAATTCCCTCATAAATATTTGGGATAGAGAGGTATTAAAGATGCATGGGAGGGCTTAATCAAATATTTGTTTCATTTATGGCCTAGGGATGTCTTCCCAAAAAATGATGTCACTTGATGATGAAGATATTAAATATCAATTTACATTAATGAAATATTCAACAATTTCTATGGAAAATTAACTTAAGTTCTTGATTCAAATTAATTAGCCTTAAAACATGATTTATCAATTTTGATGCAAATATTGGCAATTGGTACACAAAATAATCAAATTGGTCAAAATGTCACATTATTGGCTCAAAATTTGACTAGATTGGAATTGGAAGTTTATGTTAGATGCATTGGATATTCTATCTCATTTAGGTTTTTACCAACATAAAATAATAATGAAATGTGTCTCATGCAATAAATTTGGTAGATAAGATCAATCTAGAGCACCCAGGTGCAAAAATGTTATTTTCACTCAAAATGATATGATCAAAGTTAGCTATCTCATAAATTAAATTTCCACATTTAGAGATACTTTGGAAAAAATTGGCACTTGTATATGAAAAATTCAAACCATTTAATGTATTTTAGTGTTTTTAGGCTAAATTGTGCATTTTGATAGAAATTTGTCAAAAGCCAAGTTGGAGGTCATTGGTGGCTAATTTTAGGTGTCTACAAGACTAAATCTAGTTGATTTAAAATTTTTCATGTAATTATGATTTTAAATTAATAGGAATGGATCTCAAATTAGATATTTTGGGATATTTTGGAAGAGCTTGACAACTCATAAAGGTAATGATGAAAAGGATTGATAATTTGATTTTTGGAATTTTCATTTTCAGATATTCATTAATTAAAAATAGATAATTAAAATAAGAATTTAATCCTATTTAATTAGATAATTCAATTTGATTAGCATGTTTTCTCTTTTAATATTTGATCAAGTGCCCCACTTAATGGGTCCATATGCCAAATTACCGATTGTTAGGTCGCAAGGTGATTGTGGATGAATCCGTGAAAGGTTATTATTGCGTACATGATAGTATCCTAAATAAATATGACTTAACATGATTCTAAGCATTTATTAATGATTCATGTCCAAAAAATGGATGTTAAGTGATTCCTAGGCTTAATTAGCAATGTTTGGTAAGAATCAATCTAAAGTTTAGTTGGGAGCCAGTTGTGGCCAAAATTAGGTGTCTACACTATGAAAAATGAAATTCATAACCAAAATACTTGGTAATAAGCATTTGTCTTTGTCCATATCCAATTATTTCCATGAAAATTTTGTTACTAAATTGAATAACCTTGATTTGTCATAATGTTTATCCTATACAATTATCTATGCCTATGACTAATCCATTTTATCTTTTTGTGAATCTTATTTCCCAATAAATTCTCGAAGAATTTAATAAGGTCATCATGTTCACATGGTTTTCCTTATCTCAATCATATGAACATGCCTATTTTGACAGGTAAAACAACTAACATACATTTTAGTGACTAGACTTATTTTATTTTATACTTACTATTACATCTAGAAAACAAAAAATAAATAGTCATAACTAAGTCTAAAATATTTCATTTTATTACACTTACACTACTCTTAATTTTTATGTTTCAAATTTTAATCTATAACAAAAATTCATAAAATCATGTTGTAGTCTTTCCAATGCATAAATTTTGAAAGGAAGGTTGAATAAACCTACTTAATGTTACTGCCAAGCTCTTTATCTCAATCCTCATCTAGTATTTTTTTCTATTTCAACTATGGCCTTTTGTTTTTATTTAATAGCTCCTCAAATGTTTAGTTTATAATATTTATTCTACGTTATTCAAGTTGATGCATTTTTTTCTTTCATTTTCTAGTGGGTACTCTAAATCAATGCCTTCTTACATGAATGGCCTTTAATAGTTTCCTAATTCCAAAAGAAACTTAAAAACATTTATTTTGAAAAATAATATGCCTTCTTACATGAATGTCCTTTAATAGTTTCCTAATTCCAAAAGAAACTTAAAAACATTTATTTTGAAAAATAATATGGAATTAGCTACATTGTGCATGACACATGTTTTATAAATCATAAAGTGACCTAATGCCTTACCTAATATAAATTATTGCATCCATTTTTATTTTTTGAGTTTTCTTGGTCCCTTCAATACAATAATTGCTTCAATAGTTATTCATGATTTAATCTCAGGACATTACTCTAATATATTTATTAGTTCATCTCATAGAATTTTTCATTAATGTGTTTATGTGATGTATGTGTGTATGTTTCCCCATATAATGAGTAGTTCCTCTTATGAAAGAGTAAATAAGGAGAAGACTTGATTTTTATCAATAATAAGGTGAGTGTGACATGACTATTGCATTCATTATTTATTCCATTGGAACCATCATGTTGGTTTTATACACATTTTATTGTATGTATATCTAAGTGTTATGTTTATTCCTCAAGTCTTTTATTCTATGTTATGAAACATCCAAAACATGGAAGCAATTGTTTATATTTTTCATCTATAACAAAGTATTGTGTTTTTTTAAAGTTTCCTATATTTTACCCCCACCCATTATTTATGATTTTCCAGTCTCAGTAAATGTTCAAAATTATAAACTCCATCTTTCTTACATATGCATAAAAATATATCTTCAAAACACCAAAGCTAATAAGAAGAGGAATCACCATCATCTTTCCAGACATAAGCTTTGCAATTTCTTTCCTTGCTTTACATTGATTTGAATGTTTCAATGTTGTTGTTATCCTCAAATGTTTCAATATCCTAATTTACCTATTTACAATAAATTTTATATGACTACGTTCATTGGAGAATCATGGATTTGAGTTTCTAAAAATGTATTGCTCATTCTCATCTAGATTTTAATTCCTCATAAGACCTTTTTTTCACTAGTTTATACTCGGATCATGAAGTTAGAAATTTTCATGGTCTTTGGCTTCAAAATTTAGCATTTATTAATTCATTGATGCTAAGTGCCTTGATGTTAAGTTTTAGTCTAGTTGACATTTGTGTTGAGCCCATATTCAGTGCTAATTAGTTTAACATGTTTGAAATTTTCCTACTAACTATGGAAATATGATAAATCATGTTTTTTTGTTTTTGAATATATATATATGTATGTATATACATACATATATATGTCTGTGTGTATAAATATATACATATAAATACACACACACACACACACACACACACAGAGATACTTGAAAAATATTTAGGTAACCTAGATGATAAACTAATAAAATGAATTATGTATAAGCCTAATGAATGTTATTTCAAGTGTTAAAATGTAACTTATTAAATGCCAATGTATTACAAAAGTTATTAGTTGTCTGAAACATAATCTCTCTAACACAAAGCACCATTTGAATATAAATTTAAGTAATGGTTTGTACCTATTTACAGATGAAAAAGATTTATGGTTTTATCAATGTGATTTGCTTACAAGTTTTAAAAAAATCTAATGTCTATTGTAATTGTTATTGATCTTGGAATAATATGCTCCTTTATTCATTATGTATTTCAAGACAGAGTTTTAAAGATTTAATGCAGACAAAATAATCATTATAAATACTGACATAAACCACCTAGAAAACATTATTTTTTTTCAAAATCAAAACATCAAATGATTATTTTAGGTCAAATTAAAGATCAACCATTAATGTTTACAAGGGTAAAGAGATAACTTAATAGAGTTATACTTAGGATAAGTAATGTTTTCATTGAGCAGTGTCGACCAGATATATTTATCTTCTCCCATGTACACACTAAGTGGGGGACTATTATAAAATTAGTTTTCCATAATAATATTGAATAAATATAAAAGTCATAATATAATAAAATGAGTTATTTGATTTTTAAACTAAATTACAAATTTCACATTGCCTATATATGCAATATCTCTACATTGAATAAAATGTACTACTTGAATTGAATAACGAAGTAGTGAAGAATATTATCAAGTGTTGAAATTGAGAATAATTTTCACTATTTTTTGTCAACATCAAGTGGGCACCGTAACTTCACATTTCATCTCTTCCATAAATGGGGGTATTGTTGAGTCACTTAAGGTACAAATCTATATTAGAACGATGAATTTTGGGGTGAAAATAGAGATATTATGAATGAATAATTCCCAAGGTCACAATGTTAGACTTGTGGTGGGAAAACTAAAATTGGGCGTGAATGAAATCTTCATAGAGGATCAAAATTGAATCATCATGGTGAAAATGATGAGGGAAGAGGACATGGGAAGCTGAATAACATTGAGAGTGAATGAAATGAGAAAGCCCATATTTGGTGAGAGTGGATGTCAAGAGAAATGTATCAAATATTTCATTACATGATTGTGTTAAACTGTATCTCTAAATCAAACTGCCATTCGATGAAATTGAGACCATTTTCCACATTTTTTTCATGGAATGTCTTGTTTGGGTAAGGAAAACATTAATAAAATGTGTGTAACTATTTAAATTACTATAAATCCCCATTGTTTAAAGAAACACTGTTACATTTTTAAAATTAAAATGTATGTATGTATGTATAGATATGTATATATTAAATATTTAATATAAAACAATAATATATAATATTTTTTATTAGATAAGGTAAAAAAATAAGTTAAGGGACCCATACTCATTACAAAAAACATCTAAAAGATAGGTTGACATAATAAAAAGAACCAAGAACCAAATAGACCCATAAGGATCAACCATCCATCAACAATCAACTACAATAGACATACTTCTGCCAAAATCCTATTAAAAAGACAACAAAAAAATAGGCCAGAGAGATTAAGAACCCAAGTCCTATGACTTTGAATAAAGAACCATCTTGTTAGTACCAAAATTTTATTTTTTATTTTCCTTGGCCCTGGTCTTATTATAAGGGATTTGCATAGAATCCATTATATCCTTCTTTCTTTTAATTCCCACAGCTCTTACTTACACCTTTACCTATCCAGACTTGTTCCCTTCCATCTCTCCTTCTGATCCTTGTTGCTCTTTTTATTGTATAGGGTTCAGACAAATACTCCCATATTTTCACTACCATATCTCTTATTACCACCCTTCCCTAAGAAATATTACTCCAGAGTAAACATCAATTTTAGCTTTTCCACTTCTTATAAAATCTCAAAAATCAAGAGCCTCTAGATTGCAACTTTTGTTTGGAGATTTTGTAGAGATAGTAAAACATCAACAAAAGAAGGGCCCATACTAGTGATAGGTTCAACATGAACAAGGTTTCCTTTTTGACTACCCCCAGAGGATAAATCACCATAAACATTTTCTCCCCCTAACCCCATAGGTTTCTTCCCCTTTTCATTTCCCAAAAACTCCTAATTATACGTTACAATCTTCTTGGTCACTTTGAATATGAATTACCTTTGAAATATCTTTACCCCAAAGGGGCTGGCCCTTTTAACAATCAAAAAGATAAGACCCTGGTGAATAAGGTCAGTAGAAGGATTGTTCATGAAATTATTTACAAAGACCTCTAGAGACTTTAACATATAAAAGGAATGCTTATAGGGTGCCCTCTGAAATGGTTGCATAAAATAAAATGGTGGGAGAAAATAACATTGTGCTTGCCCTCTATAGGTACATATTTCATGACCTACAAACACACTTTTGGCCATTTTATAGGCAAATAAACATGGAGGAAACCTTTCTGATTAGAGGTCTTTGGTTTTCTCTTCTCAATACTATAAAAAATGTTAAACAACTCTTCTTTCCTTTTTTAATCCTTAAATGCCTTAACCCCATCACAAGCCATACCTATAACCTTGCCAATAATTTATTTAGACATGGAGATCTTGAGGCCACACATCCTAACTTATCTCTCAGACCATCCTTTTATGAAATCACAAGAAATAGCCACATCATGCCCTATAATCCTCTCCATGAAGTTTGACACTCCACCCTTCACCATATTATTCTAGACGTAAGGGTCCTCCTTAACCTTTGCATAAGAAATCAGCTCCTCCCTATCTCTATTACTACCCATATCTAGATTATTAGATTTACTTTGAGGTCTGCAAAAGTTACAAATTGTTGTCGAAGTGAGAAAGCCATTATTTGGATTTTTATATTTAATTATAACCTTTAAAACCAATTTTTTTTTATTGTGTGTTAGTTTTAGGTATGAATAGATCATGATTATAATACACATTACTTCACAATTACTCCTACGTGACTTAGATTTGCTAATATTTATATTTATGATGTCACACATTTGATCAGGGTTTTTCATTTTGAATAATAGTCGTGACATCATTAGGAATGTCCATGTCACTATACCGGTGTTTGAGTGAGTCACTTCTAACCCCTATATTAACCATCTTGTCTACTCCCTTGTTGCCTTCCTATAATAATATATAATATAATTTTAATATAAATATTTTTTTATAATATATAATATTAGTGTATCTATACACATAGATATATCTTATCTATTATTTTAAAAGTACATGTTATATTATATATTTTTATTTCAATTTATTACTTAATATAATAGTATATAATATATAAATCTAATACATTAAGATATGAAAGTAAGGTAATTTTATTTTGTCCATAATCTATGATGGTGGAATGATTGTTGGGAGGGGAGCAAGTTTTGAATTTGAGGCAAGGGTAAGAAGATTTTGAGAAGGAACAATAGGCAAGGGATCTTGATGGTCAACTAGATCAAGATGAAGAAGAGTAAAAGGTAAAGAACAAATCTTTAGGGGCCTATGGAGGTTAAATTCAACACTAAGGAAACTATTGACACTATGGATTGCACCCTCTGAAAGGAGACTCAGCTCCCTTCCTCCACGTGACACAATAGAGACATCCCTCCTACTGTGGGTTGTAAACTTGAGGGATGAATCTCTCGATTATGGGTTAGCTCCCCTTAATGCACCTTGAGGCCCTAGATTTCCTATTGCTAACAATGGGGGATGAAAAGAGAGAAAAATACTAAAAATATAACCTAACTAATGTGGTGATGCACCAAACTGGTTGGTCTACTCAGTTTTTACCTACACTTTACACTAAAGAGAAGCAAACAGACACTCCATTTGAATGAGAAACTTTCATGCATCAGTGTTTCAATAGGGAATCCTATGGAGATATAGGGAGGAATAACTACCATAGGTGTTCTAAAACACACTATTTTATAGTTTGTTCACATGTGCCTATACTCTGAGCTGGACACTTCTTGTTGACATGTAGAGAAGAACTCACAATACACTAGATATGTTGGTATAACTTGTGAAAGCATTAAAAGGAAATGAATGAACATAAGATAAGACCATAGACATATGTAAAAGTGTGAGCTCAAATGGAGGTAAAAATGCTTCTTTTTTGATTCAAGGTAAATTTTTTCAAGGCTTTGCCATACAATGATGAGAGATTCTCTCAAATGAAAAGTTATAAACATATATAAAAAGCTCAAAAATAGATAATTGACTAGTCAAGGGATGGGAACCCATGCTGCATTAAACACTTCTACATTGACCATAAGCCCATGATACTACCATATCCTTTCAATTATGTATGGGAGAGCCATGTTATAGGTGCTCAAGTCACTACCCATGCTGTCTTGGGCCTGTAGAAGCATGGGATATTTCTTCTAGTAACTGATAAGGCCATCCCCAAGTGGTGCTGAATGGGCCATGCTCTCTTCAATGTTGAGTGCAACTGGCTATTCATTAATGGAAAAATAAGGAAACATGGGCCACTCTTTTTAATCTTCACAACCAATCCTTTTATTGGTTTTTTATGGAGACTATTTCACCTAAGTGCACTACTCCTCTTGTTGATGACCCTTGTACCACCTGGGTTGGTCTAGTTCATCCTTGGGTCTATGCTTTGACTTGTTATTCCACCTAGAGCATTTTGAGAATTTGTTTTATGTGCATGTGGCCATGTGGAAGGTTACCCACCCCTTTTCCCTTATTTTTCTATTTCCCTCTTGTCCTGGTAATTTGGGATCTCAATGCTTATCATTCTCTCCTAGGCTCCTTCCTTCACTTGTTCACTCATTCATCCTTCAGGGTCTCAAACGTTTAATTCCTTCAGACAAAATGTCTAAAGGAATTCTCCTTTGGGCTTGTAATTTTGACTTAGCTTTGGTAGGCCTTCAGGCTTCCTTTTTTGAGTTCCTTTGGACAAAATGTTTGAAAGAATTCTCCATTGATTTTTTCCAATAGCTAGCTTATTTTCCTAAATTTGATGTTCACAGGCTTGTCATCCACATTTGAATCCCAACGGCTAGCTTACTACCCTAAAATTGATGTTCACGGGCCTGTCACCCACTAGGATAATTCCTTCAACATTTTTGAAAATGAACTTTTCTAAAGGGAAAATGACCCTTCAGAAAGATTGAAATGGTCCTCTTTCAAAGCGAAGTGCCCACCGCAAAGACACCTACCCTTCGAAGTTCTTATCTTTAAATTTTTTAGACCTTTTTTGACTGTCAAATTTATTCAAATAAAATTTCCAAAGGATTTCCTTCAAACATTTTTTTGAAGGAATTCTCCTTTGGTTTTCCTTCAAACAAAAAGTCTGAAGGAATTCTCTTTTAGCTTGTCACTTTTTTATGAAGGGCAAGTTCCTTTTGAGCTTTTATCTTGCCCCCTTTACTCCAATCGGCTACCCTCTATAGGGGAATTTGACCCCAAAGTTGCCTTTTAGAAGAATTGTAAAGGTCCCATTTACTGTCTTAGTGCCCTCTGCAAGGGTACATACCCTTTGGGAATCCTAAAAATGACCCTGTAGCTTTTCCGTTTGGTCCATTTTGCCAACAAAAGGTCCTATGAAGTAATTCACTTGTCTTTCGAAGCATCCAAAACTAAATCAAGGTTTTCAAGTGGCTTTAATTATGATTTTTTTACAAGTAAAGTCACTTGTCAAACCCAAAATGTGCTTGGCAAGTAAAAGAGGAAAACATTTGGTTTTTTCATGGGAAATGGTCTAACATGGAGAATTTTGCATAAACCAGTTGAGGGATGAACTAGCTAGAACATGGATTGAATGACTCTCAAAATAAAAAGGGAGGGGGGTGCCTAATTTGGCTTGTACGACCAGAAATTGGTCAACACATTTGGTGATTCATAGGGGAAGCATGCCTTCTATGCTTGAGAAGACTGGTGACCTAAAAGTCCATAAGGCATAGAATTAGGATGCAGCCTAAAATTTTGGCAATAACCTTCTAAAGACCTAAGAACTAACAAATAATTTACCCCAAATGATAAGGAAAACACACACAAAGGCTAAAAACACTACACACATGCATAACAACACTTAGGAAAAATGAGAAAAAACAAGGAACTATGTACATGACAAATGAAAGCTAGTGACAATGCTTAAGATGTATCCCATTGACTAGGATATGTAGCTCTTCACCATCCAACTTGGAGAGTTATAAAGCATTATGTTTCTTGCATTGGGTGATAACATATGGACCACTCCATAAGGTGTTGAACTTTGTGTGTATTCCAAGCTTGGCTCAATCCTCATCCCACTTCAAGACAATGTCACCTTCTGAGAAGCTCCTTAGCATAGAATTCTTGTCAAAATGCTTCTTTGTTTGTTTTTGGTGGCTGGTCATTGCATCCATGGCTTGGTCTCTTGCTTCTTAGAGCTCCATTAGTTCATAATACCTAACTTCTAAGCTATCACTCTCCACCAATTGTAGCTAATGGGCAAGATCTAAGGTTGGTAACTCAAGTGAGATAAGAAGTCTAGCTTCCCTTCCATACACAAGTGTGTATGGTGAATTCCCAATCACCCTCTTTAGAGTGATCCTATCTACCTAAAGAGCTATCTTTAACTTGGCATGCCAACTCCTTTGATTTTTCCTCCATTGTCCTTTTTATGATCCTAATTAGATTCTTATTTGTGGACTCAGCTAGCCCATTCCCTTATGGGTAGTAGTTGTAATAAGTGATAAGATAGATTTCATACTTTAATTCCCACTCACTTGTCTTTGTTCCCAAGAAATCTAATGCATTATCTGAAATGATTATGGTTGGGACCCCAAATATCATCACTATGCCTTCATATAATCTAGGACTGTACTCTCATTGGCCTCTTTCAAAGCAATGACCTCTACCCATCTTTTTAAATAATCCATAACAATCAAAACCCACTTATATTTGAGTGGATCAGAGTCAAACATACTTCTGCTACGCCCCTAACCTATCACATGTATGAGGATAGTATTAGCTGACTTATGGCTTACTTATCCCTCTTTAACATTATATTATGGCTGACTTGTGGCCGACTTGTGGCTTTCTTTAGATTAGTAGGTCGGCCTATGGAGTAACCATGGCCTAGTTAGACTATATATAGGAGGTAGTGGGTAATCATTTATCATCATATTGTGAATTCTGCTCTTATTGAAGCTTGTGGAGGTTGCCCCCTCGAAGTGGCTTATCTATTATCATATATTTGGATATATTTTAGTCATATTTGGATATAATTCTTATTTTATACTTAATTCTTGAAGTAATTTCATTACAAGTGGTATCAAAGCTGCGATTTAGGCAATCTTGTGGGTGAAACACTAATTTTGAGATATATAAAAAATGGTTGCGAATTTATCTAAATTGTTTTTATTAAAGGTGATAAATAGTCACATTAAGCTTCCAATAAAATTTCATATCATTTGGATCTATTTTTAAAAATTTATCACTATTTTATGATTTTTCATAAAATTGCTCTATTGTGCGCAATTCAAAGAATTTTTCTGAGTTGTTTACATTTTTGGAAATATTAGAAAAATTTGGCTATGGTTTGTTCTTTGTATATTTTGAATTGAGGTCGACATAATTCCAAAATAGCTTGGTCAAAGTTGGGTCAAAAGTGTCAATAAGGGTCGACATCGTAAAACCCTTTTATGGCAGGTCCACAAACTCGGGGCCGAGGAAAGGGGGCTGAAACTCCAAGAAAAACTCTTAACAAGGATGAGATGGAGTCAGAAGGGGGGTGTAATAGACCCTTTGTACTAGGGTTTTCTGACATAGATCACAAAGTGAGCCAGCTTGACTATAGTGTGCAAGGCATTCAGAGTGAGGTGCAAGACATATAATCTAATATGCAATCCATACAAGATAGTTTGGGATATATCATGACATATTTGAATATTAATCAATCAAATCATCAAGCTAACTCTATTTCACAAACCCACCAGGGTGGTTCTCCTAACCAGTCTACTTCAAATCCAACTCCATGGCCACAGAAGAACCTATTACCAAAAGTGGATATGGGCAAATTCGATGGAAAAGATCCACTCAATTGGCTCAACCAAATGGAGAGTTTTTTTTGACCTACATCAGATTCCAAGTGGATAGAAGGTCACCATGGCATCCTTGTGTCTTGAACCTGATCAATTCATTTGGTATCGATGGTTGTGTGATCAAAAGAAAAAGATGGGTCTCAATGTCACTTGGTCAATTTTTCAAGAGCAGCTACAATTACACTATGGCAATAGTGTGACAGATAATTACTTCAGCCAACTGGAAAAAATGTGATAAACTAGCTCCGTCAAGGATTATATTCATCATTTTCAAAACCTATCCTTACGTGTGGAGACAATTTCTGATGCAAACTTGAATGACCTATTTTTGGGTGGACTCAAGGACCACATTCACCATGAGGTACACATGTTTAATCCACTTAATATTTCTGAATCTATTATCCTAGCACGTAGAGCTGAGGAAAAATTCCTAGCCAACAAGAGACAACCATTCACTCACTTCAAATATCGTAGCATATCATCATCAACATTTCCTCCACCTACTAGATTGACCCCTCAGCAAATTGAAGAAAAGCGTGCAAAAGGATTATGTTTTGGTTGTGATATCAAGTGGAGTAAAGGACATAGATGTACTGAGAAGAATTTATTCTACATTGAGGGACCAAATGAAGATGAAGAAGCAGATGATGCCTCTAATGATAATGAGGAAGATATAGAGGAGGTACCTGAAGATTCCCACCCTACAATCTCTTGTCATGCACTTGCAGGTATTAGCACTCCACAAACTCTTAAGGTGGTGGGTTTCCTCAAGAAATAGAAGGTGACAATGTTGATTGATTTAGGGAGCACACATAACTTTATATACCATAAGTTGGCCACTCGATTAAACTATTTCATCTACCCAGCACCAGAATTTCAAGTAATGATTGCAGATGGTGGCACAATTAATTGTCCAGGCAAATGCCATATTATTAAGCTTACTATGGGTGGGTACAATCTTGACTCTCCTATGTTTTCTATTCCCATGGGTAACACAGACATTGTTTTGGGAGTCTAATGGCTCACAACCTTAGGTACCATTGAGATGAACTTCCAAGAACTATTCATGCGCTTTCATTCTGAAGGTAAGAAAATTGAATTACATGGATTACATGCAAAATATCCACAGTTGGTTAGTTCACATCAGATGACCAAGATGCTAAAAAAGGGGGCAGATGGAATTATTGCACGATTATGCTCTATAGAAGTTCAACCCCCAAAGGTATCTACACATCCTGATCTGTAAATAATTCTTGAAGACCACTCATCTATTTTTGGGGCCATGCCAAAAGGACTACCACCAAAAAGAGAACATGATCATGCCATTCAACTAATTCCAGGTAGTCAACCACCAAATATTAGACCATATAGATATCCATATGCACAAAAGAGTGAAATTGAAAAGATGGTCCATGAGATGCTGGAGGCAGGGATCATCAAGCATAGCCAAAGTGCATATTCATCACCAGTGGTCATGGTGCGAAAGAAGGATGACACATGGAGGATGTGCCCCGATTATAGGGAACTCAACAAGTACACCATCAAAGATAAGTTTCCTATTCCAATAATTGATGATTTACTTGATGAGTTGCATGGTGCTAATTATTTCACAAAATTGGATCTTCGCTCGGGGTACCATCAAATTAGAATCAAGGATGAAGATGTTCATAAAACTGCTTTTAGAACACATGAGGGCCATTATGAGTTTTTGGTAATGCCCTTTGGTCTTACAAATGCACCATCTACTTTTCAGAGCTTGATGAACACTGTTTTTAGGCCTTTTTTAAGGAAGTTTGTGCTAGTTTTCTTTGATGACATATTGATTTATAGTCAGACATGGGAAGCACATCTGCAACATGTGAAACAGGTATTGATAGTTTTGGAGAAGCACCAACTTTATGTGAAGCCATCTAAATGTGCTTTTGGAGTACAAGAAGTAGATTACCTTGGTCACATTGTTTCCCATGAAGGGGTCAAAGTTGATCCTCAGAAGATCAAAGCGATAATGGAATGGCCCATGCCAAAAACTCTCAAAAACCTTTGAGGTTTTCTTGGACTAACAGGTTACTATAGAAGATTTGTGAAAGGTTATGGCAGCATAGCAGCTCCACTCACTGCATTGCTAAAGAAGGATGCTTTCCATTGGAATGATGATGCCACCAAAGCATTTGAGAAACTAAAAGTAGCTATGTGCACCACTCCAATTTTGGCTACTCCAGACTTCTCACAAACATTCATTGTTGAATGTGATGCTTCTGGGTCTGGATTGGGGGCAGTACTAATGCAAGAAGGAAGACCCATTGCATTTGAAAGTTGTTAATTCAAAGGTAAGAATCTACAAAAACCTGTCTATGAGAAAGAAATGATGGCTATTCTTCATGCAGTTAAACAATGGAGGCCTTATATGATGGGTAGACACTTTAAGGTGAAAATGGATCATGATAGTCTCAAATACTTTTTGGAGCAAAGATTATCATCTGAGGAACAACAAAAATGGGTAACCAAAATGTTGGGTTACGATTTTGAAATCATCTACAAGAAGGGTAAAGATAATGTAGTAGCAGATGCACTATCTAGACGGGATGCATCCACAGAAGCATTACTTAGTGCAATGTCCATATTGCAAGCAGATTGGGTGGATGAAGCTAGGTTAGAATGGGAGCAAGACAAGGATACATAAGTTCTAATTTAGAATCTCCAGCAAGGTACTTTATCCTCTGACAAATTTGAATGGAAAGGTAATGTCCTATGGTATAAGGGTAGGTTATACTTGTGCAAAACTTCAGAGCTTAAGCATAAGCTTCTTGCAGAGTTGCATGCATCTCCACTGGGGGGACACTCAGGTTTCTTGAAAACTTATCATAGAATTAAGAAAGAATTATTTTGGGAAGGACTCAATGGAGATGTACAAAAGTTTGTGGAAGAATGCATGATATGCCAACAAAATAAAGGTGAAACAGTTAAGACCCCAAGTTTGTTATAACCATTAGCAATTCTTAGTCAAAGGTGGGAGGAGGTTTCCATGGATTTCATCACTGGGTTGCCTTGTTCTGAAGGTAATAATGTTATTTTGGTCATTGTGGATAGGCTTACAAAATATGCCCATTTTTGTGCTCTCTCACACCCATTTTCAGCAAGTACCATTGCGGCTATTTTTATGGAAGCAGTTCTCAAATTACATGGAACCCAAAAAATAATTGTAAGTGATCATGATCCTATTTTCACTAGTAATTTTTGGACTAAACTATTTTCTTGTTTGGGTACTAAGCTAGCTCATAGCTCATCTTACCACCCCCAATCTGATGGACAAACTGAAGTGGTTAACAAATGTTTAGAGGGGTATCTCCGTTGTTTTGCATCAGATAAAAAAGAACATTGGGTTAAATGGCTACCACTTGTAGAATGGTGGTATAACACATCTTTTCATACCTTTCTAAAATGTCTCCATTTCTAGCACTATATGGTTACCATCCACCTTCCATCACTTCTTCATTAAAGGTGCACACCAAGGTTCGAGATGTGGAAGAGCACATTCAACATCAACAAGAGGTTTTGGCTAGTTTGAGAGAGAATTTAGCCTTGGCACAAAATAAGATGAAGCAACAAGCAGATCAACACCGGAGTGAGTAAAATTTTGAGGTGGGTGACTGGGTATTTGTTCATTTGCAACCTTATAAGCAGATGTCCTTGAAACAACAAAAAAAGGACAAAAAACTTGCTCCAAAGTATTATGGCCCTTATCAGGTTATACAAAAAATTGGAAGTGTGGCTTAAAAGCTCGAGTTACCTCATTCATCTCACATACACCCAGTATTTCATGTTTCTTGTTTGAAGAAGGTCATTGGATAGAAAGTTTCTACCCAGACAGAGCTCCCAGAACTAGATGAAGAAGGACAAGTCATTTTGGAACTAGAGAAGATCCTCCAAACACATACTAAGAGGTTGAGAACCAGAGAGATTAAGGAATATTTGATCAAGTGGAAAAACCAAAGCAGTGAAGATGCAACTTGGGAAGGTGAAGAATTTCTGCAACAACATCCACAGTTATTCAACGTTGAGGACAACATTGGTTTAAAGGGGAAGGGCATGCTACGCCCCTAACCTATCACATGTATGAGGATAGTATTAGCCGACTTGTGGCTTACTTATCCCTCTTTAACATTATATTATGGCCGACTTGTGGGCGACTTGTGGCTTTCTTTAGATTAGTAGGTCAGCCTATGGAGTAACCATGGCCTAGTTAGACTATATATAGGAGGTAGTGGGTAATCATTTATCATCATATTGTGAATTCTACTCTTATTGAAGCTTGTGGAGGTTGCCCCCTCGAAGTGGCTTATCTATTATCATATATTTGGATATATTTCAGTCATATTTGGATATAATTCTGCTGTTATACTTAATTCTTGAAGTAATTTCATTACAACTTCCAACATATATGTATTATTCTTGTTCTTGGAAGCTTGTTGAATGTTGGTTCTTCATGCTGGTGCATATCACCAATAAATCGATGGTTGTTGGCTCATCACCATAATCCCTTTATTGTGCATGGTCCCTTTGTAATGCATCATGGTCTAACCCATTTTCTTCTACTTCGTTGAAGACCCTGTCAAACTCATCCTCTACTCCCTCATGGCCTTCTTATAGAAGGGTGACTATTGTGATGTCTAAAATGGAATCACAAACTAATTGCTCATCCCACAAAACATCACACTTTTATTCAAAGCTCTCTTCTTCAAGATTGTCCTCAAGATGGGCAGGCCTCTCCTTTTCTTGTTCAAGGATCAGAGTCTCTGGTTGTTCAAAGACATCCATCTGATCCTCCTCCAACTTAGGTTCCTTGGCATAGCCATCCTCCTCATCAAAGCAACAAGGAAGTTCATCAAACAAGGGAGGAGAGAGCTCACCATGCTTACTTTCCTCTTCATATTGCTGGAACATCTACATGTATGCATGTCTTGTGTCTTCTCCATTGTCGATGATGTCTTCACAAGGATTATTGATGATGATTTCTTCTTCATTATCACTCATGATAGCCTCTTAGAGAGCTGCAAATTGGATCTTTTTTTCCTCACTTGCCTCCCACAAAATAGGTTCATCCTTGAGAAGGGATGAGGTGGAAGGCTGATGATTAAAACCATGTGGAAGAGGAGGCAGTCCTTGAGCTAGAATCAAATGATTATCCTCTTTCCATTTGGCTAGCACTTCATCTATATCAGGTGTGGCCTGATATCTCTCTTGGAGGTGTGTAGATGGGGTGTGTTCAGACAGGTCCATCACATGTTGGCTGAGGAATCTTGCTTTGGATTCCAACTCTGCAACTCTCCTAGCTAGATCTTCTTGGAATAACCTTTCTTGGAGGTCACAATCATCATCATGAGCAGGAGCAGCCTCATCTTCTTCAAGGTTTTGAGAAAAACCTTTCTCCTCCTCTTCCTTCCTGCCCCATGATTCCACTATTTGCTTCCAGCTCATGATCTTGGGATTGGAACCTTCCCCTTGTGAACAGGGAGTGACTTTATCCTCTCCAAGGTCCTGGGCTAGTTCATGACTTTCCTTCTTCCAACTTGGAATTTGGAGATCATGTTGAAAGACTTGAGGAGGTTGGGGAAGATTTGGGAGGGTCTGCTCATGTACAGGAAGAGCTGTCTAAAGATATGCATGTTATAAATCTAGGCGCATGGGATTAAGAGCAGGATCACTTGATGCATCAGATGAGCTAGAATGAGTAAGTGTTATCTGATAGAAAGGATTTGGTGCACAAGAGGGGGATTTATTTAGAATAAGAGGGGGCACACAAGGCTAACTACCTTGCATGAATGGAATCTTCCATTTCGCTACTCCTCCTCCATGGATTACAAGGTCTGAGCTTGCCTGAACAAAAACTCCTCTTTGTACATAAGCTCTTGCTGATATCTGCAATGCTCATCTAATCTATCTATTTCCATCACCTGCTTCTCAAACTCTAGTGCTACTTCCCTTATTGTTGAAGGGCAACTAGGAGGGCTGCTTGGGGTGATCCCATAAATATTTTGAGATTGATCAAAGATATATGAAGGAATACAAGGCCCATGATGCTGGACGATGGAATTATACATATAAAAATGTGATTTCTTGATGGCACCAGAACTGCTTAACCAGCTGATTCAACTCAAAGTCATCATTGGTGTTGATGAAAAAGCCTTCAAAGGCTAGTTGATTGAAGAACACACCAAAAATTCTTCAACTCTTTGGACACAACTTGTCCTAGTTGGTCCCACCAAGTGTGCCAAAAACTATTGACGTAGTGGATTGCACCCTTGACAAGAGGCCTAGCTCCTGCCTTCCACACGCAACAATGGAAACTCCACTCTCACTTTTGGGACTAGCAAAGCTTGGGGGGAGAGTCTCTAGATAAGGGCTAGCTCCCTCTAATGTATCTTTGAGGTCCTAGATTTCCTACTGCTAACAAATAAAATGAAAAAAGGGGGGATGAAAAGGGAGAAGGATGTTGAAACAAAACCTAAACCTAGACTAAAAGGGTGATGCACCAAAAAAGATGACCCACTCAGCCCGAACATACACTTTTCACCAAGAAGAAGCTCCCATACACTTCATCTGATATTTTAAATTCTTCTATATTAGTGAGTCAGGGGTCCATGGAGATACAGGGAGGAAGAAATATCAAAGGTGTTCTAAGACACACTTTGGTAGCCTATTCACATGCACCTATATTCTTGTTGTAGACACTTTTGGCAGACCTGTAGAACAAAACTTCACAATACACTAGACATGCTAGAATCATTCTATGAAAAGCACAAAATAAAATGACTTAATAAAAAAAGAATAACATAGACATATGCGTGAGTGCAAGTTCAAATGGAGGTAAAAATTGCTAAGTCTTGATTCAAGGTAAAATCTGACAGAGTTCTGCCTTACAAGCCTGAGAGATTTGTGGGCAGAGCTTTGCCTTATGGGCTAAGAGATGGATCCTTATCAAAAATTTGAATTTTACAATATATAGAAAGAGAAGAGAACTTGGCACTCCTTTTGAAAAGACTTTGGTGCTCTTGACAAGGTGGCCCATGTGCATTTGTGAGCATCGAGAAGAGGAAGTCATTGTTGCTGATGTCATTCTTCTAGAAGAGGCCTACTAGAACCATGCTATATAATCACTGATATTGACTTTGGCATTCAAACATTAATGTGAAAGCATGGGCCACACCTCTTTTTTTGCAAACAAGACTACTCTTTCCGAATATCACATAGTTTGTCTGCTCATAAATGAAAAGTGAAGAAAGTAGGCTAAAACACTTACTATTTGTGTTATTTGATGACCACCTAGCAATAACTCACCTCCCCTTTGCCACCTAGGTCATCTTGTCTATTTTTACACTTTGTCTCTTCTTGGTTTTGTCTCTTTTTGGCTTCTTCAGCCCTCAGAACTATCTCCTCGATGGGTCACTGAGTTCCTTAGGATCTTCTTTAAGATTTTAAAAATCAACGGCTATTTCACAAGCCTTAAAATTTATGTCTACACACCCATCACTACATTTGAACCTCCAACAACTAGTTTATTGTGCTTGATTTTGACGTCCTCAGGCCCATCACCCCTTGGACTTTCTTTGGCTTTCCTCTTGATTTGACCTTTTTTGTCACTCCCTTTCCTTCAGATTTCTTGTTTTGCACCTTTCTGAAGGGAAGGTGACCCTTCAAATTTAGAGAAGCGTCTTTCATTTGGAAGCTAAGAGTCCCCCAAAAGGGCACCTGCCCTTTGCGGTCCTTCAGCTCCCTTGGTTTTGAAATTCTTCAGAGCTTTCCCACAGACTTTTTCCCCACAAACTTTTTCCCGTAGACTTTTTCTCGCAGACAAAAAGTCTGCAAGAATTATTTCAAGCACTTTGCCTTTGACCTTCAAAATTTTCGTTGGCTTTTCCTCCCACGGCCTTCCTCCATATTTCTTCAGACTTTTTGTCCGAAGAAATTATTCTATCCTTTGCCTTAGTCTTTTTTATGAAATTTTTGTCTTTGGCCCATCCGAATTCCTTAAAAAATTTTGTCCGAAGGAATTCCTTTAGACAAAAAGTATGAAGGATTTCTTCCTTTGCTTCTTCGACTGCCTTTGAAAAGTGCCCTTCGTGAAAATTGGAAATGACTCTTCTGAAGTGTATTTCCTTTGCCTTAGACAAATTTCTGAAAGAAACTTACCTCTTCAACTTTTCTCTGTAGCCTATTTGCAAGTGTTCACTGCCCTCCGCGAGGGCTCTTGAGTCCATAACTGCCCTCTGCAAGGGCACTTGAAATGATCCATTTTGCACCTAAGTGTTGGGAACTTGTCTTTGCCTATAGAGTCCATAGAAAACTTGCAAAGTCTATAGAAATTTCTCCTACAGAGTCCATAAAAAACCAAGGCCTGTAAAGTCCATAGAAGCTCTCTACAGAGTCTATATAAATTCTTGCAAAGTCTGTAGAAGCTCTAAGACTTGTGCAAAATCAAAAAATGAATTGGTTTAGAATAGCAGGGAAAGAAGGGGACCAATTTTTGGCCTGTTGGACCAAAAATGGTTAACAAATTGGTGACTCCTAGGGGAAGCATGCCTACTATGCTTAGAGACCAGTTGTCTTAAAGTCCATTGGGCACAAAGTTAAAATGTAGCTTTGAAGAAAGGTTAACAATAGCCTTGAGAGATCCCAGAATCAATCATGAGCTTTTATCCCACACACAAAAGAAAACACACACAAGGCTAAAAGCACTACTTGTGCAAACTACACTTAGGAAAATAGGAAAAGAAACTAAAAGAAAACTACTATGTATAGCTAACCAGGTATATTTGCTTCCCTCCTGGATCAAAGGGAAAACTTCTTAAGTCCCCTCCTTGGCTAGGAAACTTATGGTGCCAGATAAGTGGCTAAATGGAATGGAGACTTGGTGACCTGCTCCTCTTGCCTGTCACCTTGATTGGCTTGCATCCGAGTGGATCAGAGTCAAACATGCTTCCAACATATATGTATTATTCTTTTTCTTGGAATCTTGTTGAATGATGTTCCTTCATGTTGGTGCTTCTCACCAAGAAATTGATGGCTATTGGCTCATTTCCATAAGCCCTTTGTTGTGCATGGTCCCTTTACAGTGCATCATGGTTTGACTCATTCCCATCTACTTCATTGAGGACCCTGTCAAACTCATCCTCTGCTCCCTCATGGCCTTCTTGAAGAAGGGTGACTATTGTGATGTCTGAAATGGAATCACAAACTAATTTCTCATCCCACAGAACATCACCCTTTTGTTCAAAGCTCTCTTCTTCAAGGTTATCCTCAAGATGGGTAGGCCTCTCCTTTTCCTGCTCAAGGATTAGAGTCTCTGGTTGTTCAAAGACATCCATATGATCCTCCTCCAACTTAGGCTCCTCAACATAGCCATCCTCCTCATCAAAGCAATTAGGAAGTTCATCAAATAAGAGAGGAGAGAGCTCACCATGCTTACGTTCCTCTTCATATTCCTGGAACATTTGCATGTATGCATGCCCTGTGTCTTCTTCATTTTTGATGATGTCTTCACAAGGATCATCAATGATGATTTCTTCTTCATCATCTCTCATGATATCCTCTTGGAGAGCTACAAATTGGATCTTTTCTTCCTCACTTGCCTCCTACAAAATAGGTTCCTCTTTGAGAAGGGATGAAGTGGAAGGCTGATGATTAAAACCATGTGGAAGAGGAGGCAATCCTTGAGCTAGAATCAAATAATTCTCCTCTTTCCATTTGGCCAACACTTCATATATATTAGGTGTGGCCTAATATCTCTCTTAGAGGTGTGTAGATGGGGTGTGTTGAGACAGGTCCATCAAACGTTGGCTGAGGAATCTTGCTTTGGATTCCAACTCTGCAACTCTCCTAACTAGATCTTCTTGGAAGAGCATTTCTTGGAGGTCACAATCATCATAATGAGTAGGATCAGCCTCATCTTCTTTAGGGTTTTGAGCAAAACCTTTCTCCTCCTTTTCCTTCCTACCCCATGATTCTACTATTTGCTTCTAGCTCATGATCTTGGGATTGGAACCTTCCCCTTGTGAATAGGGAGTTACTCTATCCTCTCCAAGGTCCTGGGCTAGTTCATGACTTTCCTTCTTCCAACTTGGAATTTGGAGATCATGTTGAAAGACTTGAGGAGGTTGGGGAAGATTTGGCAGGGTCTGCTCATGTACAGGAAGAGCTGTCTAAAGAGAGGTGTGCTAGAAATCTAGGCGCATGGGATTAAGAGCAGGATCGATTGATGCATCAGATGACCTAGAATGAGCAAGTGCTATCTGATAGAAAGGATTTGGTGCACAAGAGGGGGATTTATTTAGAATAGGAAGGGGCACACAAGGCTAACTACCTTACATGAATGGACTCTTCCATTTCGCTACCTCCTCCTCCATGGATTGCAAGGTCTGAGCTTGCCTAAACAAACACTCCTCTTTGTACATAAGCTCTTGCTGATATTTGCAATGCTCATCTAATCTATCTATTTCCATCACCTGCTTCTCAAACTCTAGTGCTACTTCCCTTATTGTTGAAGGGCAACTAGGAGGGATGCTTGGGGTGATCCCATAAATATTTTGAGCTTGATCAAAGATATATGAAGGAATACAAGGCCCATGATGTTGGATGATGGAATTATACATACAAAAATGTGGTTTCTTGATGGCACCAGAACTACTTAACTAGCTAATTCAACTCAGAGTCACCATTGGTGTTGATGAAAAAGCCTCTAAAGGTTGGTTGATTGAAGAACACACTAAAAATTCTTCAACTCTTTGGACACAACTTGTCCTAGTTGGTCCCACCGAGTAGGATAAAAATTGTTGACATAGTGGATTTCAGCCTTGACAGGAGGCCTAGCTCCTACCTTCCACATGCAACAATGGAAATTCCCCTCTCACCTATAGGACTGGAAAAGCTTGGGGGGAGAGTCTCTAGATAAGGGCTAGCTTCCTCTAATGTATCTTTGAGGTCTTGGATTTCCTACTGCTAAAAAATAAAATGAAAAGGGGGGATGAAAAGGGAGAAGGATTATGAAACAAAACCTAAACCTAAACTAAAAGGGTGATACACCAAAAAAGATGAACCACTCAGCCTAAACATACACTTTTCACCAAGAAGAAGCTCCCATACACTTCATCTAATGTGGGAAACTCTTCTGTATCAATGAGTCAGGGGTCCATGGAGATAAAGGGAGGAAGAACTATCAAAGGTGTTCTGAGACACACTTTGGTAGCCTATTCACATGCGCCTATATTCCTATTGTAGACACTTCTGGCAAACCTGCAGAAGAAGAAACTTCATAATGCACTAGACATGCTGGAATCCTTCTGTGAAAATCACAAAAGAAAATGACTTAACATAAAAAGAAGAACATAGACATATGCGTGAGTGCAAGTTCAAATGGAGGTAAAAATTGCTAAGTCTTGATTGAAGGTAAAATCTGGCAGAGTTCTGCCTTACAAGCCTGAGAGATTTTTGGGCAGAGCTTTGCCTTACAGGCTAAGAGATGGATCCTTCTCAAAAATGAAAAGTTTAAAATATATAGAAAGAGAAGAGAACTTGGCACTCCTTTTGTAAATACTTTGGTGCTCTTGACAAGTTGGCCCATGTGCATTTGTGAGCATCGAGAAGAGGGAGTCACTATTGTTGATGTCATTCTTCTAGAAGAGGCCTGTTGGAACCATGTTGTATAATTACTGATCTTGACTTTGGGGTTCAAACATTAATGTGAAAGCATGGGCTACACCTCTTTTTCTTCAAACAAGACTGCTCTTTCCAGATATCATGTGGTTTGTCTGCTCATAAATGCAAAGTGAAGAAAGTAGGCCACACTACTTACTATTTGCACCGTTTGATAGCCATTTGGCAATAACTCACCTCCCCTTTGCCACCTAGGCCGTCTTGTCTATTTTTGCACTTTGTCTCTTCTTGGTTTTGTCTCTTTTTGGCTTCTTCAGCCCTTAGGGCTATCTTCTTAGCAAGTCACTGAGTTCCTTGGGCTCTTCTTTAAGATTTTCAAAATCAATGGCTATTTCATGAGCCTTAAAATTGATGTCTGTGCAGCCATCACCGCATTTAAACCTCCAACAGCTAGTTCACCATGCTTGATTTTGACATCCTCGGGCCCATCACCCCTTGGGCTTTCTTTGGCTTTCCTCTTGATTTGGCCTTTTTCGTCGCTCCCTTTCCTTTTGATTTCTTGTTTTGCACCTTCCCGAAGGGAAGGTGACCCTTCAAATTTTGGAGATGCATCTTTCATTTGGTAGTCGAGCGTCCCCTACAAGGGCACCTGCCCTTTGGGGTCCTTCAGGTCCCTTGGTTTTGAAATTCTTCAAAGCTTACCCATAGACTTTTTCCCCATGAACTTTTTCCTGTGAACAAAAATTCTGCAAGAATTGTTTTGAGTACTTTACCTTTGACCTTTGGAATTTATGTCGGCTTTTCCTCCCATGGACGTCCTCTGAATTTATTCAGACTTTTTCTCCAAAGGGACTAAGGCAAAGGCTATAATAATTTATTTGAACTTTTTGTTTGAAGGAAATCCTTCAGACAAAAAGTCTAAAGAAATTATTATAGCCTTTACCTTAGTATTTTTGGTGGGATTTTTGTTTGTGGCCCTTCTGAATTCCTTCAGACCTTTTGTCTAAATAAATTCCTTCAAGCAAAAAGTCTGAAGGATTTCTTCCTTTGCTTCTTCGATTGCCTTTGAAAATTTCCCTTTGGGAAAATTGGAAACGACTCTTCTAAAGGGTATTTCCTTTGCCTTAGACAAATTTTTGAAAGAAACTTACCTCTTTGTCTTTTCTCTATGGCCTCTTTGCAAGTGTTCACCACACTCCGTGAGGGCTCTTGTGTCCAGAACTTCCCTCCACAAGGGCACTTTAAATGATCCATTTTGTGCCTAAGTGTTGGGAATTCGTCTTTGCCTACAGAGTCTATAGAAATTTATCCTATAGAGTTTGTAAAAATTTATCCTACAGAGTTTGTAGAAAACCAAGGCCTACAGAGTCCATAGAAACTCTTTACAAAGTCCACAGAAATACCTGTAGAGTCTGTAGAAGCTCTGAGACCTGTGCAAAATCAAAAAATGAACTGATTCAAAATAGAAGGGAAAGAAGGGGATCGATTTTTGGCATGTTGGACCAAAAATGGTCAATAGTTAATATTATGAGGATTGATCAACCCTATAAAGTCCAACCCCCATTACATGAATGGTTATTCCACTTGAATAAGATGAAGAGGCATGGTAGCCAGCCATTACTTCCCATCAAAGAAAGCACATTTTTGACATTTCCTCACCCAAGTGTGAGTGTCTCTAAACAAACTAGGCTAAAAGTAACCAGCCCTCATAATCCTTAAAGCTATGGACTTGGAAGCAAAGTGGCTACCAGCTAGCCCATCATGGATCTCAGACAATACCCTATCGACTTGGTCTAAATCAATGCATCTCAAGAGCTCCCCTAAAAAGTCCTTTCTGAACAACACTCCATCAACTAGGACATAAGGAAGATATTGGAGTCTAAAATACCTCCTCTTGGTCCTATCAATACCTTGTTGACACTCACTAGTTTGAAGGAAATGAACCATGTCTTGTGCCCAGTTCTTCATGATTATAGGTTTTTTTACTACAGCTTCATCATGGAGTAGAAAAACATCCTCCTTTAGATCTTTGTAGTTTGTGGTGAGGTGTTCATACAATCCTCTTCCCCTTACTAGCTTGGTGGTCTTAATCTCTACGTCATACTCCATTACTTTGGTGATCCACCTTGCCCTTTTCTTATTCAAGTCTTGACTTAGCAAGAATTCTTTTACACTAGGATGTGGCACCATGATGTGGATCTTGTTGTTAAACAACATATGTTTGAACTTCTTCATATATGTATCTAACCATGTAGCCTTCTAAGCCTTGGCTAAAAAAATGAGAGGTTGTTCTAAATTCTCACCATTTGCTTGAGTGAGCATAGTAGAGATTACCTCTTATTTCCAAAGGTGTATATATTGAATTCCTTGGATAAGTCTAGACTAGTTAGGGTAGGATCTTGGCTGATAGATTGCTTGATGCCTTCAAAGCTTTATCTTCTCCTTGTTATCTACATGAGCATCTCATCCTTCCTTAGCATGGAAGTTAGTGGCTTGACCAGCTCAACAAAGTTAGGAATGAATATCCTAATGAAATTTATTTTTCCAAAGAAACATTGCAAGCCCTTCTTGTACTTAGGCAAAGATAATGCTAAGATGGCGTGCACTCTTTTTGGCTCTTTCTGGATTAATGGATAAGCCTTATTTTGAAATGGCATGGCCCAAGAGTTTCCCTTCATAGATGTCAAACACACATTTATTTGGGTTGAGAGAGATTTCAAACTCTCTACACCTCTCAAATATTTGCCTCAAGTGCTTCTGATGTTCACTTGCCTCCTTAGAGAAGACTGTCACATCATCAAGATGAACTAACACAATGTCATTGATCAAACCTTGGAAATCCATATTCATAGCATGTTGTAAGGTAGCAATGGAGACCTTTCCAAATCCCCTATCAACATAATTAGTCCTATCAAAACTATCAAAGAAATACACCACCCTTTCAAGGTCATCTTCAAGGTCCAGGACAGCTAGTTCAAGAAAAATCATATAATGGTTATAATCCAAATGCTCCCTCCACCTCAAAATAATTAGTTCCTAATAAAAAAAATTTGTTCAAGATCATGAGGGTCATGATCCATCTACCTATGTCAATGATTCCTTCAATCAAGATTTCATGGAAAATTTGGGAATAATGCCAACCGTGACTCAAGTTGAGGTACCTAATGGACGAGAGAACAATAGAGAGATTAATCAAGTGGGGTTTACTTTAGTTAATTTTTATCAATATGGCTCATGTGTTATAAATTATCAAGGGCAATCAAGAAAAGATTCAAGTCCTATAGCTATAAACACAAGGTCAAAGAGAAAGGCAATTGACGAGATTAAAGGGGCTGGTAATAGTCCATCAATGAGATTTTAAACATAACAAATGGTAGGTATGTTTAATGTAGTCCAAAATTCATAAATAGATCAAATATTTTATAATGTTAATATTTCTTTCACACCTCAAAATTCTCAAGTTATAGGCATAATTATTCCTATTAGTGGACAAGCTAAGGCTAGTGGCTCTTTCACTAACATTATAGAGTAGATGAAAAAGGCTCATGTAAGTGTATCAATGTGGGATACACTAGTAATACCTAGATAAGTAGACCTAATCCAAGAAGAGTTGTCCAAACTCACCGTGGAAACCAAGCAGCCTAGTGGGAAATAGGTAGCCCTGAAAAACACATTAAAACATAGTGAGGGATAGCTAAACAAAATTGAGAAAGAGACAAAACTCCTCTATTTCATCTCTCTATCATCATTGGAGATACTTTGGTTCAAATTTTTTTGATTGATAATGGTGAAATTAATTCATTCATGCCAAAACAAGTAGATTATAAGTTGAATTTGAAGTATGAGCCTCATTCTAAAGGAGTGTTATAACTGGATGGGTCAGCTACCAAGATAATTGGCATAATCAAAGGTTTGTAACTTGTTCTTCATGTTTATCCTACTTTAAATATTTCTCAAGATGTTGTGGTTTTGGATGTGCCACATCACTTTGCCATTTGATTTTCAAGAGATTTTACTGCCAAGATTAGAGGATACTTGACTTTATATTTGTCTTATATGGCATTTAGGACTAGGCATGGTGTTAAAGTATCTATCAATTTTGAACCTCTATCTCAATTTCATATAGATCCATATGTGCCTTATACATCAAACATGAATTGAAATATTAATGATGAAGAAGATCATCATAGTGATTAAGAACCTCTAACACTTCTTGATGTCATATCTAACTTGTGCTTTGATGAATGGGGAGTTGAAAAGCATGGATTTGATCCATATGAACATATTGTATAAACTAGTCTTGGTACATATAACCTCCATGAAGAATGTGATGGGTCTCTTAAGGCAAATTCTAATGACACTCTAAGATACATGGGGAAACTACCTTTTTCACATGGATGATGATGTCATTATTCCATCTATGAAAAATTTTGGTAGTTCTAGTGAGCATTTAATTTTACTTTCCAAAGAGGAGAATATTCATGAGCATGAACCTCAAGAAAAGGTAGATGATATGTGCAATATTTCAATGCCATAGTGCATAAGTTTGAAGAGGTAAGTAGGTCTACCACTCTTCAAAAGGAGTATAAAAATGATGATGAGGTCAATCATGTACCTAATGAACATAAAGAAGAGTGTGGGGTCTCTACCAAGAAAAAAAACTTTGGTAGATCATGAAGTGCTTGGTAAACCAGAAGACAACCTTGATGATTCCCCAAAACAAACATATTATAATTCAAATACATTTAAAGTTGGGAAGGGTTTCATGATGTGCAATGATCAGATCGAAGAGTACCAATTGGACATGATAAAATTCAATCAAGTTTCAAAGTCAAACAAATATCTAGGAAAGCTAGATAAAGTGTTCATGAGAGTTTGAAGTGATACACTTGCAGTTAGCAAAAGATCTAAAACTGGTAATTCATTTGACTATCTTCATAAGCAAGTTTTCATTAACAAACATTCATCATATGATGGTTTGTTTTCATGGAACAATAGTGATCTTAAAATCAGACTGAAAAATGTATGCATGGGACTAGTTTTACATCCTTGTTTCATCAAATATACTTGGGTCAAAGCATAATAGTGTGTCTTAATTTTAGGCATAAAGAGGCAACATACACTTCCAATCTATCCTCAAAATACATTGAGTTTTTAGGATCATTGATATTAATAAAACTAATGTGTTTTATATTATATATACAAAGATATAGTGTATTTATGTTTTTTTCCATTTTTTCAAAAAATCATTAAGTATTTTTTGGGATTTTTTCCCTAGCCATCTAGTGGGACACAATATTATACTTTGACCGCATTTGTAAAATTTTAAAGTATGCATAAGAAATATAAAACTAAAGAAGAAATATTTTTTAAAAATAAACACCAAATTTTCCTACTAAAATTTATTGAAAAATTTGTAAATGGGAAGTATTAAGTTCTATGTGCTTCAAATTTTGATTTTTATGTGAAAAACTAAGGACATGACTACCCAACTAGGGTCAGGAATGGTACATGTTCCTGACCTCTACATGTGTTGATGCCTATAAGTGTATTATAGGGATTTTTAGAGTGTTTAGGAAATACTTCTCATTTCTAGATTCAAATAATCCATTACATGAGTTGTAGGTTGTGATCTTCTTAAGATCTTTGAGAAATAGTGGAAAAGCAGTGAATTATTTCACAAAAATGTTAATATAGATGGTTCTTGGGAGCAACTGTGGTCTTAAGCTTGCTTGTGAAAGATGAAGTAATCTAAACTAAGTAGAGTGAATTATGATCAAAACCTAAGGTCTAAAATCTAACCTAATATGTATATTTACAATGAAAACTAATCTATAGTGAATTGATGAAAAAATGAGAAAAAAGAAGGGTAAGGCAGACAAGAAAGATATTGTTGATCTTAAATCTAAACATTATGACAAACCTTAAATTTCATACATTTATGTACTCAAACCAATATATGACATGAAATATATAAATCAAAAATCCTATAATACAATAGGAAAATGTCTAAGGACATTACAAACAATGCAAATTAGGAACCCAATTCAATTTAAAGATTTACTTTTATAAGTAAATTGCATCATTACATCTACAAGAGAGCAATGAAAATGAACCAAATCTAAGATATTTTAAGCAATCTATCATGAGCACAAATTGACAACTACACATTCAAATATGCACATCTAGAATCCATGAAAACAATTCAAATCTAAAAATTAGACCAGTTAATTGAGGAAGCAACCATGATAAAAAAATACATAAACAAAATGAAACAATCCCTTTAGAATTCTTCTACTTACATTAATTTAATCCAAATTTACACAATATTTTTTAGCTTAAAAGCTCCCCCATTTTTAAAAATGACAATACCCCTTTTATAGAATACTAAGGAGGTATATTGGTCAATCATGTCAAATGATAATTGTACAAGTGTCATGGACAACTGTCTTTTTACAATTTTCTAGAACTAGACACTTTTTAAATGGATTGACCTATAAGCAATGTGTTTTACAAGATGCACATGATTTTAAAAAAAGAATATTCATTTATCAAAATTATATACATGTTTAGTTACAAAATAATATGCTAAAGTCAAAAATTTTGAATTTGAGAAGCACTTGTTGTTGTGGTCTTTTATCTATGTTACAGGATCTTCATTGTTTCATTATGTTACTCATCAATCAACCTAAGGTTGATGATGGGATCCATGAAAAGTTAATTTTAATGATCTTCTATGCCTTTGAGATCCTTTTCAGCCCTATCCAAAGATTCCTTGATGTTCCTTGCATCTCCTATCTCCTTTACAGATAGGATCATATCCAAGATCCTTCTATTAATTGCCCCTATTTTGCCTTGGCTTTGATTCTTCACTTCTTGCATGAACTGAGTTGATCTACATTTTAACTCTTCATCTTTGATCAAGCCAATAGTACTAATGGTAGTTGGATATTTTATTAGACTCCCCAATTTATGTATTATCCTATTTTCCAATTACTTGAGATCACTATAAAGATCTCCTATTTCCCTGGACCATTTATTCAAAGCTCTGATCTTCTTTATCAATATATCCATAGCCATATTCAAGTGTGCCAAGATGACTATTTTAAATTCAAGAATTAGATCCTTTATCAAATTATTGATCAATTCCTTTGTCTTTTTACTTTAATATTGTCATTGGCTAACTTGGATTGAAGCCAAAGTACCCTATTTGTTAACCTCATACATCTTTGACTTTACTATCTCAAGGAGCTAAATAGATCATACATGATTATTTCAAATTGGTTGACCATATCCCCTAGGATAGATATAATATCACATTCCTATAATTTCTTCCCTTGTTTATTTAGCCCTTTTATAGTAGCTTGCAACTGATCAAAATATGCTTGAGCTAATTCAATAACATCTTCCTTAAAAACTTGATCTTTGCCAGGCCTCTATCCTTGCTTCTGAGTCAAACTAGTCAATGTCTCCACCTTTTGATACATAATTTCTTCACCTCTTTCCATGGACCTTTTCTCTATCACTCTTTTCAAGCTATCAGTCTCTACATCAAACTTGACTCCAACTGAAGATTGGGTCACATGTGGGATTGGGACCTCCATCTATGATTAGTCAATTTTTTGGCTTGGAGTATCCAATATTCTTGCCTCTTCTTCTTATAAAGTAATTCTATATGGTTTCATTCTTGCTCCATAGAGATATTAGTGGCTTTCACCATAAACCATGGATGGTAAGTAGGTAGTTTCTCTAATCTAGGTTCATACAACAACCACTCAGGAATAGGTGGACCATACAATATGTTCTCTTCACTGAATATATTAACTTCACTCAAGGGAGGAGTGATGGTCACCTTTGGATTCTTAGCTTTTGGAACATGGGAAATCTCTACTTTGCTCTTGGGGGGTCAAAAACAACTAAGTCCAAAGATTTCCCTTTGTCATTCTTAGTTTCCTCAACACTTGTCTTATCTTCTTCATCTGAATCTATATATGTCATAGATATCATTTTCAATACATCCTCAACATACTCTTGAGGATCTTTGGCTATCATATGAATCTCCTCTTGATGTAATTCATGTTCTATTACCTTGGAAGGTTTTAGAGCTGATGAAGTATATGTAATCTCACTTGGCCTTCTTTATTATGGCCTCTTCTCTTTAGGGTTATGTTCTATTTCTATCTCTTCTTGTGCACTGATTAATGAAATTCTATAAGATTCACCGCTAATCAAATAATATTACGTGGGGACAAGTTTCCATCTATCATCCATTTTTTAATTTCTCTATAGTCTAGAATTGGCCTTAAGTTGTGTTATTTAAATCTCCTGGTGACTTTAAAATAAGAGGATGCCTTGGGATAAATAGGATCAAATGCATGAGCTCATGTTTATAGGGTACATTAAAAAAAATCTTGAGCTTCAAATGTTCTAACTCTTCCATAAGGATCCCATTTCCTAATCTCATCAATCTTTAGGTTAAAGGATGACCTATTCTTTGATGTAGCCTCAATGTGATCCCAATGTCTGAATTTAGTCTTACCAATGGTCATATGGAAGTTATGAATAAGTCCCTTTCTTTTGGTTTTACAAAGGCCATTTACACCATGGAATAATTGGTAGGCCACCTCTTGGTCAACTAGTTTATCAAGAACATGGACTGGTAACTTGAGAGGAGACTTTTGATTTCTCTCAATCCTTATGATAGTATAATTAGGGTACAACCATATATCCCCCATTTCTTTAACATATTTCTTGATCAAAGGACTAATTCTTGACATAGGGATACCAGTTATAGCTTCACTCAATGTTGGTAGACATAATCACAAATGAACTAGATGTGATCCCTATATTTATAAATGTGCAACTTAGAATCATATCGAGAAATGGTCTAGGTTCCATTTGGAGACCATTATCTCTGATTGGGGATATTTTTTATTGCACATAAGGCATCTAAGAGATAATACATCATGAAAAACTCATTCTTCTTCTTATGCATGATTGCATATATTTGTCTACTCAAGGAGATGCTAATTATCTCACATAGTGGGGGAACTATTACCTTTTCAATAATGAAATATACCATGGGTACCCACATTGGATCAACATATGTTATGGTTTCACATCCATACAATTTGTTTAACATTTTCATTACCATCCTAACCCTTGGTCTAAATTGAATTATTAGGATGTTTTTATTAAGGTATAGAAAGACCTGGTTACCAAATTCTAACCATATATCCAAGGTGTCCATTTAATTATGTTATGTGGCCCATTAATTGATAGAAGATAGGTTAATCTAGGGTTTAGGGAGCTTGTAGTATGACCCAAGGGAAATTGGAGTAACTTATACCTGGTTACCAAATTCTAACCATATATCCAAGGTGTCCATTCAATTATGTTATGTGGCCCATTAATTGATAGAAGATAGGTTAATCTAGCATTTAGGGAGCTTGTAGTATGTTCCAAGGGAAATTGGAGAAATGTAAGTTACTTTCCTCTAATTATGTTCATTAATTAACATGACCTTAACTATCTTATCTTCCTTAAAAATGGGAGCAAGAATATCAATGCAATAGAGTACCTCTAGTTTTACAGCTATGTAGTATAGACCAATCATCTGGATTGCTACAATGTCATCATATAGTCTCCTTATAGAGAGGATATTTTCTTCTTCCTTGGTGATAACTGGCTAGTTATCAATCATCCAAAATAATTTAGACCAATTTTTATCCCCTATGTTCAAAGCAATTGCAACAAACTCTATGCCCTTGAACACATAACCTTCTATATCTATTGTCAGATATAGATCCACGTCTTGCTTTGAAAAATGCTTATGGGTAGTCATATCTATAATCCTAATTGAATTATCTAATTGGGGATGATAGTACAACTATTTTGGTTCAAACCATTGATTCCAAAGATAAATTAGGGTAATCTATACACTAAGGTCTTTTTGAAGGTTTATGCAGGGTTTTAATGGTGGTAGCCTAGTTCAAACAATGAGCTTTCATGACTTATATTGCATTCATATTGCATATTTATACCTTTCATGTTCTAGGTTTCACAAGACCTCTAATTTGACGTGTCTTGCCTATGTGGCATTTCCATATCATACTACTTATTTATTTTAAATATGACTATTTGTCACTTTTGGACACATGTCATAACCTCGTGCAATCTTGAAGATCGATCAATTCACATCATTGATCTCTGTAGAGGTCTTCTAGCCTTGACTTCATTATGAGCCATTGATCTTTTATCTAAGTTTTTAAGAGTGTGCCACTTGGTAGTTTCATGAGCTCTCTATGTACCATGTAAGCACACTCCATTACTTAACACCTTTTCACCATGTGGTAGCATTATATTTGATCTATACCAATTGAATTGTTAACCCACTCTGCACCATTGATCTTGATCTAAAAGCTTGAATGCTATTCTTTGATCTTCATCTAATTCATCATGGTTGTGACATATGTCACCACTGCATTCGATCTGGGCCCTTTGAAAATTACACCTTCATTCATACCATTGATGTATTAAAAGTAAAATTGTATGATGATTGTTGATTCCTTTTTTATACACAAGCTCGAACATAGACCATTGATTTTCTTGATCATTTTCTAGGATTGTGACCTTTTTCATTCTTGTGATGCTTCTCAACATCCATGACTTATTGCATATTCACTTACGCTTATATATTTGAGCTATATCCAAGATCTTAACACTTGTCACTCTCAAATTAATCTTATAACCTTTTGACATTTTGACCTAGGCCGTCATCCATGGATCATTGATATTTGACTCGAGTTCCCAAGATCTTGACACTTGGCATCCTCATGTTAAGTCAGTACCTATGGATATAAAACTAAAGGCAATCAAGATATATGTATAGACATAGCATAAAACTTTAGACTAAGGTTTTAGTTATGTTAATAAACAAAATTAGGACTTAGGATAAAATTTGAACTAGGTCTAAGGTATAAAAAATTTCTCATGTAAATTTGAATCTATTTCAAATAGGACTTAGGTTAAAACATTTAGACTAGGTTTTTCAACATTATTTAGACATATATTCAATTAATTAACCAAATACAAAAGGCTTAGTCAGAAAGGGTTAAGTTAGCATTTAAAGTATAAAACCCTGAATAAGTTTCATTACAATGGAAATTCATTAAACATACAACATGAAACAAAAATCAAACATTAGCAATATTTGATAAAGTCAAATAAAAATTAAATGCTAACATGCCAATGTAAAATAGAGACAAACATGATACCCAAATAATACAATCTGATCAAATTGATTATCAAATCTATAACACAAATTTGCAAAATTTGAACAAGGGTCATCATTTTTAAAAAATAGAGGTATGTTAACCTCAATAAATGATGAAATTTGGGGGAACATTTCAAAATGTTAGAATTTAGATACTCTTGGTTTGAAATAATAACTAGACTATTCATTACACATGATCAAGTACCATCATTAAGATTAGTTCATGATTAAAACAAGTCTTACAAATGCAAAATTAGGCTCAAATATCAAAACTTAGTCAAGTTATGTGTGTTCTTTGATTCCTTAACTGATTGCTATGGGATTTAGATAACAACTTTCAAACTTCATAACCTTAACCATTAACATTGACTTGTATCATATTTAGGTATTCATTAAGAATCAAGATTTAGAATAGGAAAGGTTTGGGCATTGCTCTGCTTCTAGCCATAAATCTATATCCTTAACACAAATACCTTGGGCTCCACTTAAAGTATTACTCTATTTTCAGCCAGGCATTCATATCCCTAGTGGAGGTTACCAGAATAACCTTTGCTTACAAAGCTTTCAAATTTTCAATAGAGATCTTATTTTTTTGAATTTTTCAAGTATATTTAACTTTCAACAAAGGTTGGGAACTAAAATTAACCAAGTTTTAGTTTTTTTTCAAATGTTTGGTTTTCAAACAATAATCCTTGGTTATAAACTTCATCTTGTGAAATATTATTCTTTAAGTTCTAACATGACTTTACTCTAAGGATTCAAACTTTCACTCAACATATGTAATCCTTATTAGAACAAAACTTAGATTAGAATAAGGTTTAAGATTTTTAGGAATAATTAACCTAGATATCAATCCTCACTAATTTCTTAAAATCATAACATCAATATCTAATTTCCAAGATCCATGATCAACAAATGTTTAAGGTTCATACCTGCATTCTTAATTTTTGAAGTTCCTTTTGAGCATTTAGGATGTATTGGATCTAGAAACTATCCTGGAAAATACTTATTGAAAGTAGAGGAATAAAATAAAGAAAACAAACACACAACAAGCAAAACTAACAAAAAAAAAAAGAAGAAAAGGAAACGAATATATACAAGCATTATTTACAAATAGGGAATAATAAAGAAACTAAAGTAAAGCCTACCTACACTAACTCTAACTAGTCTTAAAAATTAATCCATGAAGACTTATTTATGGTGGAAGAGTAGAGAAGTAGTGCTTGAAGTTTACCCATTAGTTAGCAATGTGAACATTTCTCCCTGTAAGTCTTTGAGGTTGAAGGTGTTGTCTCCCAATGTCTCAACAATTTGATATGGACCAATCCAAAAAGGAGTGAATTTCCCATGATTTCATTTTTGGTTTTGAGGATTTATCCCATAGGATAACTAGGGCTACCTACCTAAACACCTTAACCTTTTAATGCTTGTCAAACCATCTCTTGACTATGGTTTGATGTCTACTGAAGTTGTCAAATGCTTCTTCCCTTACATCCTCCATTTGAATTATGTCAAACAACCTTGAATTAGCATACTCTTGATATTATTCCATATACTCTTGTATGAACTTGTAGGTTGGTAGTTTGAGAGTGATAGGAAATGTAGGCTCTTAACCATACACCAAAATAAATGGTGATGCTTTTAGGGCTTGCTTCACTCTAGTTCTATCTACTTATAAAGTATATTTAAGCAATTTATTCCATGTGCTTGGTTTTTCAGCTATATAATTTTTAATGGCTTTCATCAATTTCTTATTTGTTGATTCTGAGACTCCATTACCTTGAGGGTAATGATTTGGTGAGAACTTAAGAATTATGTTATTATCATAAGCCTAATCGATCATCTCAATAGATATGAAGGCTGATCCATTATCATAAACTAGTTAAACTGATGTCCCAAATCTTGTGCAAATGTTTTCTTCCAAGAACTTGATCACATCTTTAGTTCTATATTGCTTGGTTGTGAATGTCTCTATCCATCTTATGCAATAATCAATAATAGTATGAGCAGATTTGTGTCCATCTAAAGAGTTGGGGTTGATCACCCCTACAAAGTCCAATCCCTATTAAGAAAAAAGTTTATCAACTAAGATTGGTCTTAATGGAATAGACGCTCTTGGTTTCTTGGTGTTACAAATCTAACATTTATGACACTCTCTAACATGTTTATGTGCATCCTTGAATATGGTGGGCCAATAATAACCTACCCTCATGATCTTATGAGCTGTTGTCTTTTCATAAGGGTGTCCACTTCCAAGATTTTCATGAAAAGTACTCAAGATTTTAGTTTCTTCTTCCTTTGAGACAAATCTCAAGTATATGCCTTCATAATTATTCCTAAAAAGTACCCCATCTTTGACCAATAAATGTTCTTCCTTGAGCCTCAAAGCTCTTCTTTTCTCTCTAATCAATCCTATAGGATAAGAACCATTGATTAAAAGATGAATAATTGCATCATACTAATTATTTGGTTGAAAATGTTGTTAGTCCACCTAAATGACATTCACTTTAGGATTGGTGTTAGCAATTAATTGAAATAACCCTTGACATATTAATAACTTGGTAGTTTTAATTTCAATATCATACTCTTGGAGTATATACATCCATTTACCTCTTCTCTCTCCTATGTTTAGTGGTAGGGTATGATAATATTACATGCACTTTATTCCTAAAAATATAGTGTCTAAACTTTTTAACTAACTTAACTAAAGCACATACTTATTTGTCAATGAGAGAATAATTTAACTCAGAATTATTAAAATTAGTGCTCATAAATGCAATTGGATGATCACATTTATCTATTTTCTGAGTTAAAACAATAGTTATGGTATGATCTGAAGCAAAAGAATAAATATTAAAAACTTTTATGAATTAAGGATTTCCTTGATTTTTAAATTACTTCTTTAATGTCCTTGAAGGCTTTCCTTGATTCTTCATTCCATATGAATTTGGAATCCTTCTTCAATATGTCATTAAGTGGATTCACAATTTTTGCAAAATCAAAAAGGAACTTTCTCACAAAATTTATTTTCTCAAAGAAAGACTTTAATTCCTTTCTACTGTTAGGGGGTTCTATCTTGGATATGGCATGGAATCTATCAGGACGTATATAAATCCATTATTTGGTTATAACATGTCCCATTAACTTCCCTTCTATGACACAAAAAATGCTTTTCTTAAGATTAAGAGAAATTACATACCTCCTACAACATTCAAATACATGTTGTATATGTGATCTTCCCTATTTTTAGAAAACACAGTTAGATCATCCATATATATGATATTGAATATACCTATGAGACCTTGGAAATCATGGTCCATATTTCTTTGAAAAGTTTCCTACGTTTATCACTCCAAAATGCATTCTTTTTTAAGTAAAAGTACCCCACTTAGTTGTGAATACAGTATTCATCCTATCATCCTTGTTCACAAGCACTTTATTATAACCTTAAAACCCATCAATAAAAGACATCATAACAAAACCACTAATAATTTGAATGACTTAGTCAAGGGAAAGTAAAGGATAATTATCCTTTTCTGAAGCTCTGCTCAAATTTCTAAAGTTTATGCATAATCGAATTTCTCTATTTTTCTTTCTAACTAGTACTAAGTTAGCTACCTAGGTAGAATGTCTAATGGGAAAACTATTTTTACATCCAATTACTTCTTGAACTCTTTATAGATTAATGGTTCTAAAATAAGGTTTATTGGTCTTTACTTATACCTAAAAGTTTTACAAGCCTCTTTGAATGTCATGTATGGGTAACGACTCTAGGATCAGAGATCTTTAGTCTTCATAGGACCATGCTATAACAACTTTGTACTTGGTCAACAACTCTTTAGCTTTTCTCAATTATTTATTCATAAAGGCTATACCAATATTTACTAGTTGAATTTGACCTTGAATTCCAAGATCAACATCATTATAATCTTTCCCACTTACTTTGGGGATTTTGACAGTTTCAGCTAGTTTATCTATGTCAAATAGTATTTCTAAGGCAATCATGCCTTTGGAAATTTTTTCGTCATTCAATTGAATCATCTTGTCATCAACTTTATCTTCATCAAGATAATTCTCATTGATCTCATCAATTATGTGAGACTCAAATACTCCTGAGTTGTTCAAGAAATCCAAGATTTGTTGATCATCACTAAATAATTGCAAATGATTGACATTGTCAAGGACTGAGGGACATGGAATGAACTCAATACTAAGTTTACCTAGTTTAGAGTCTTGATTTGGAATACTATTTGTTGCAGTTGAGGCTACCTCATATAAAATATTGTTCTCTTCTCTAAGAATTGAGATAATGTTAAAAGCATCAAAGTAATCTATCAAGTCCCACACTCTAAACTTGTACTTCTTAAGATAATACAATTTACATTGGTACTTAATTATAACTTGATTAACCACTAGTTTAGAATCACCAAACACTAGAAGTTCTTTGACCTTGTGTTTTACAAAATTACAATCCTGAGTTTAAGGCTTCATACTTTTTCAAATTATTGGTGTATGGAAACTAAAGTTTGTAAGAAGTATTAAACTCTTTCCTAATGGGATTAATTAAAAAAATTCCTACTCCAGATCTATATTTACATTTAGTACCATTAAAGTATAATTTCCACATTCCAAGCATATCATGAGGATATTTAGAGTCATATACCTTATGGGTGTCAAGAGTGTAAACGCATAACTTATAATTGACCATACTAACCGTTTCATTGGTATCATTGTATTCAATAATCATGTATTTCATTTTTGGTTCCCTTTTAATTCAAATTTGATTGGGAACTCCCTTCCATGGAAGCCACATATAAGAACAGTCAGTTGACATGTACCCATTTAAAGGCTTGGTCCAATCTCTACTCAACAACATTATATAAGCATTTGGAATGTCTATGAATTTTTGTATCCTTGGCTCAGAGGCAAGCTACATATGAACATTCAACAATTCTCTAATTACTTTAACTCTTGATTTTTCTAATTGAGTAACTACCCTATCAGACTTAATTAGAGTTATACTAAGTTTTTCACAAATACATTTTGGCATGATATTGGCAAAAGCACCTAAATATAGCAAACAATTATGCAAGTTCTTACCAAAAACTCTAATTGTTAGCTAAAAAAATGTGAACTTATACTTTGTTCTTGTATATCAATACATTGGCATTTGTAGCCTTTGGTGTCTTGATAGGATTCTTGGATAAAGATTCAATCAATAAGTCCCTTTGCTAGGTAATTTGAGTCAAATCATGTAAATTTATATTAGCTTTAATATTTTTCATATCCTCAACTATATTATATCCACTCCTAATACAAGAACTAGATGAATCAACATTATTTCTAGTGGTACTTCCCTTTGGAGGTTCTGGATTGTTGTCAAAGTTATTTGGTGGAGTTGAAGTTGTCAATGGATATTTATAATATTTATTCCTCAGTGGATAAGTCTTATTTAGATACTATTAAAAATCATGAACCTCTTTAGGAGTATCCTCAAGCTCATTCTCCTCTTGGAATGGGAAATCAAAAGTCTCCACCATTAGAGTTTTGTTAGTAAATTTAGATGAATTTGAAGAACTAGATGTACCTATAATATTATCTTTGTTAGGCCACCTTCAAATGTATATAAATTATCTTGAAATAATTCAAACTTATTACAAAATTAAATACAATCCAATTTACCATGATTTGAAGTGTTATGAACCCTACAATATCTAGTTAAAGCTACATCACATATGTTTATCTTAGGATTATTATTATTGGTAGATAAATCATTATTATTGTTGTTTTGAAACTTGTTTGTAGGTATATTTAACATTTTATGAGAATAATTTCTATTAGATTTTTCCCTAGTATTACATACTTTTTTTGTAACTGAGGGAAACCAGTGCTCAATTTTTGAACCACTTTGAGTATGGAGTCATTCTCACTTTTTGGTGCCTCTAAATTGTGAACTTGAGTATTATTATTATTATTCGTCATTATCACCAAAACTCTTTTATCTTGTGTATGAAATCCATTTGTAGTGTTATTAAAGAATCCTAGGTTTTGACTAGGATGAGCATGACTCAAAGGTAATTGGTTTAAAATTTGTGTTTAATTTAAACAAGCATGTTTTGATTAGCATTGGTAATGAAATTTATCATAGGTAGATTGGGATTGACATTGGGGATATCATATGCTAGTTGACCCTAGGGTTTTATTTAATCATTGATTGTCATAACTTCAACATAAGCCAAGGATAATTTGTTTATTACTCCAACTAACCTTTTCAAAAACATAGAAGTTATGGTATCTAAAGCATATTTATAAATTTGTAAACCCAAAGTCTCATTAGGTCTATAGGGAGCTATAATTTTTCTAAACATATTCTATAATCTATCATTAAAAGTTCTAATGGTTTCACTTGAATCTCTCTTCACAATAGTGAATCATTGATAAAGGATACAAGAATTTATGATTTTTCCAAATTGATTTGTAATGTAATTCTTAGGAAGGCCGAGAAATAAATCATATGCTACATCTTTAAAATTAAAAGGAAATAGTCTACATGCAACATCTTCATGAACAACATTTAAGAATCTAAAATCAACCTTAGAGGACTTGATCTGTTCTTTAGAAGTAACCACACCATTAATAATAAAAGAAGGAAAATATTTCTTAGGATTTATAGGTAAGTCATGTACCTGACTAGTTACATTTATGGAAGATCTACCTAACCAAGCCATACCTTGATAAGGATTGAACACAAGATCACCATGAACAAGTGAAGTAGGTTGAGATTTAGAAACCCTTCACTTACCTTTATTTGCTCTTGATTTCTTATGAACTTATAATGAAAGAAGAGGTAATATTAACCTTGACCATGACCTAGTCCTTATTCTTGGTAGTTTTAGCTTGTAAAATTTTAATCTTGTTCAAAATATGACATGTAAACCTTATCTTTTAAAAGAACAATGATTATATTTGCACGTTAAGCAAATTTTGCACAAATTCTTACAAAAAAATTTTATCTTTAACTAAATTTTCTTAAAGATGTATCTAAACTAATGAATATGAGTGATCTTTATGCTTCCAAGTTCAAATAAACCTAAATTTTTAAATAATCAATCAATATTTGAATAAAATGACTATTACTAACCTCAAACATGTCAGATTCACAAAGCTTAAACTACCTTTGCAATAATTTCTCATAAATCTTCAAAGAATATAAATCTTTAGCTAAATGAGCCTAAAGATTGGTCTAAAACCATTAATATAAATTATCTTTACACAATTGAGCTAAGAAAAACACAAATATGCAAAGAATCAACTGTTATTTGAACAAAATTCACTAAAATTAGTAAAGATACTTCAAATTCACAAAGATTTAACTAAGGCCCTCCTTCTAGCACTAGTGTAACATATCCTAATGATGCCTAAAAATGTATCACGAGGGTTTATAGAGTGTTTAGGAAACACTTATCATTTATAGATTCAAATAATCCATTTCATGAGTTGTAGGTTGTGATCTTCTTAAGATATTTGGTGGAATAGTGGCAAAGCAATGAATTATTTCACAAAAATGTTAATATAACTAGTTGTTGGGACCAACCATAGTCTTAAGCTTGCTTGTGAAAGATGAAGTAATCTAAACTAAGTAGATTGAAATATGATCAAAACTTAAGGTATTAAATCTAACCTAATATGTATATTACAATGAAAACTAAGCTACCATGAATTGACAAAAAAATGAGCAAAAAGAAGGGTAGGGTAGAGAAGAAAGATATTGTTGATATTCAATCCAAAAATTATGACAAAGCTTAAATTTCATCCATATATGCACTCAAACTAATATATGACATGAAATAATTACAACACAAATTCTATCATACATTAGGAAAATGTCTAATGATAGTAGAAACAATGCAAATAAGGAACCAGATTCAATTTAAAGATTTACTTCTATAAACAAATTGTATAAGCACATCTACAAGAGAGCAAGAAAAATGAGCTAAATCTAAGCTCTTTCAGTCAATTTAACATGAGCAAGAATTAAAATATGCACATTTGGAATCCATGAAAACAATTCAAATATGAAAATTAGACCAGTTAATTGAGGAAGTAGCCATGATAGTAAAATATACAAACAAAAGGAGACAATACTTACAAAATTATTTTGCTTGCATTAATTTGATCCAAATTTACACAATAGTTTTTATCTTAAACACCCCCCCCCCCCCGCCCCCTTTTTTTTACAAATGACAATACCCCTTTTATAGAAGACTAAGGAGGTATGTTGGTTAATCAAGTCAAATGATAATTGTACAAGTGTCATGGACAACTATCTTTTAACCACTTTCTAGAACTAGACACTTTCTAAATGGACTGACTTATAAACAATGTGCTTTATAATATGCACATGATTTTATAAAAAGATTATTCCTTTTTAAAAATTATATACATGTTTAGTTATAAAATAATATGCTAAAGTCAACAAATTTGATTTTGAGAAGCACTTATTATTGTAGTCTTTTGTCTATGATGTAGGATCTTCATTGTTTCATTATGTTGCTCTTTAATCAGCCTAAGGTTGATGATGAGATCCATGATAAGTTAATTTTCTTGATCTTTCAGACCTTTGAGGTCCTTGTAAGCCCTACCCAAAAATTCATTAATGCTCCTTAAATCTCCTATCTTCTCCTCTCTATATAGGATCCTATCCAAGATCCTTTTGTTAGCTATCCCTATTTTGCCTTGGATTTGATTCTTCACTTTTTGCATGAAATGAGTTGATATTTTCTTGAAATATTTATCTATGATCAAGCCAATGGGACTGATGTTGGTTGTATCTTTGATTAGGCTCCCTAGTATATGTATTATCCTTTTTTCCAATTGTTTGAGATCACTAGAAATATCTCCCATTTCCCTAGACCATTTGTTCAAAGATTTGATCCTCTCTATCTATATATCCATAGCCATATTCAAGTGTGCCAATTTGACTATTTTAAATTCAATAATTTGATCCTCTATCAAAATATTGATCAATTCCTTTATCTTGTTGCTTGAAGATTGCCATTGGCTAACTTGTCTTGAATCCAAAGTACCTTATTTGTTAACCCCATCCTACTTGGACTTTATTGCCTTCAAGGAGCTAAATATATCATACATGGTTGTTTCAAATTGGTTGACCATATCCCCTGGGATAGATAGAATAACCTATTCTTATAAGCTCTTCATTTATTGCTTTATCCCTTTAATAATAGCTTGTAACTAATCTGGCTATGCTTGAGCTAATTCAATAACATCTTCATCAAAAATAGGATCTTCAACAGGCCTCTATCCTTGATTTTGAGTCAAACTAGTCAATGGATCCACTTTTTGATACATAATTTCTTCACCTCCTATCATGACCCTTTTCTCTATCACTCTTTTCAAGCTAGTAACCTCTAGATCAAACTTGAGTCTAACCAAATATTAGGCCACATGTGGGATTAGGACCTTCATTTGTGATTGGTCAGCTAAATGGCTTGGAGTAGCCAATATTTTTTCCTCCTCTTCTTATAAAGAGACTATCCATGGTTTCATTTCTTGATCCATAGAGATATCAGTGTCTTTAATCATAGCCCATGGATGGTAAATAGGTAGTTTATCCAATCTAGGTTCATACAAGAACCAATCAATAATAGGTGGACCATACAATATGTTATCTTTACTAAATCTATTGACTTCACTCAGGGGAGGAGTGATGGTCACCTTGGGATTCTTAGATTTTAGAACAAGGGTAGTCTCTACTTTCCTCTTGGGGGGTCAACAACTACTAAATCTATATATTTCCCTTTGTCATCCTTAGTTTTCTCAAAACTTGTCTTTTGTTATTCAATTGAATTTGTACATGTCATAGATAGCATTTTCGATACATCCTCAAAAAACTCTTGAGGATATATGGCTATCATATGAATCTCCTTTTGATGTCATTCATATTCTAATGCCTTGGAAGGTTTTGTAGATGATAAAGTAGAAGCAATATCTCTTAGCCTTCTTTCCTCTAGCCTCTTCTCTTCAAGCTTATGTTATTTTGTGTCTCTACTTGTGCACTAATTGATGGAAGTATAAAATATTTGCCACTGATCAAATAATACTTCTTGGGGCCTAGTTACCATCTATCATCCATTTTTTGGTTACTTTGTAGTCTAGAATCAGACCTTAAGTTGTGTTCTTTCAATCTCTTAGTGACTTAAAAATAAGAGGATGCCTTAGTGTAAATAGGATCAAATACACTATGCTCATGTTCATAGGTTACATTTAAAATACTATTGAGCTTCAAATGTTCTTTAACTCTTCCTAAGGATCCCATTGCCTAAGCTCATCAATTTATAGGTTGAAGGATGACCTATGCTTTGATGTAGCCTCAATGTGATCCCACTATCTGAATGTAATCTTACAAATTATCATAGGGAAGCTATGAATAATTCCCTTTATTTTGGTTTTACAAAGGCCATCTAAACCATGAAATAATTTCTAGGCCACCACTTGCTCCACTAGCTTATCAGGAACATGGAATGGTAAATTGAGAGGAGAATTTTGAGTTCCCTCAATTGTTATGATAGTGAAGTTAGGGTATAACCATATTTACCCCATTGTTTCAATAGATTTCTTGATCAAAAGACTAATTCTTGAAAGAGGGATACCAAATATATATTCACTCAATGTTGGGTAGACACAATCACAAATAAAATAGATGTGATCCCTATATTTATAAATATACAACTTAGAATAGTATTGAGAAATAGTTTGGGTTCCATTTGGAGACCATTCTCTCTGATTGGGTATATTTTTGGTTACACATAAGGCATCTAGGAGATAAGACATCATGAAAAACTCATTCTTCTTCTTATGCTTGATTGCATATATTTGTCTGCTCAAGTAGATGCTAATTATATCACTTAGTGTGGGAATTATTACCTTTTCAATAATGAAATATATTATGGCTATCCACATTGGATCAACATATTTTATGGTTGCACATCCATACAATTTGTTTAAAATTGTCATTACCATCATAATCCTTGGTCTTGATTGACTTATTTAGATGTTCTTATTAAGGTATGAAAAGACCTAGTTACTAAATTCTAACCACATAGCTAGGGTGTCTATTAAGTTATGTTGCATGGCCCATGAATTGATAGATGTTAGGTTAATCTAGGTTTTAGGGAGCTTGTAGTATGACACAAAGTCAATTAGGGAAATGCAAGCAGCTTTACTTTGATTATGTTCATTAATTAACATGCCCTTATCCATATAATAGGAGCAATACTATCAATACAATGGAGTACTTCTAGTTTTGTAGCTATGTAGTGTAGACCAGTCATATAGATTGCTACAATGTCATCATATTGTCTCTTTTTAGAGAGGATATTTTCTTCTTCCTTAGTGATAGTTGGCTGGTTCTCAATCATCTATAACAATTTATACCAATTATTATCCCCTGTGTTCAAAGTAATAGTAATAAACTCTATGTCCTTGAACACATGATCTTATGTATCTGTTATCAAATATAGCTCCACATCTTACTTTGAAAAATGATTATGGGTAGCCATAGTTATAATCCTGTCCAAATTATCTATTTGGGGATGATATTCTAACTATTTTAGTTCAAACCAATGATTCTAGAGACAAATTAGGGAAATTTGTGTACTCAAGCCTTTATAAAAGTTTATGCAGGGTTTTAATGGTGGCAGGCTAGATCAAACAATGAGATTCCATGACTTAGATTACATTTAGATAAGATATTTATACCTTTCATATGATGGGTTCCATAAGATATCTAATTTGGCATGTCGGGCCTATGTGGCATTGCCATTTCATGTTGCTCATTTATTTCAAATATGATCATTTTTCAATTTTAGACTTGTGTCATAACCTTATACAATCTTGAAGATTTATCAATTCACACCATTAATATCTTAAGAGATCTTTTGACTTTGAATTCATCATGATCTATTGATCTTTCATGTAAACTCCCAAAAGTGTGCCACTTGGTAGCTCTATGAGCTCTCTACGTACCTTACAAACACACTCCATCGCTTAATACCTTTTTTCCATGTGGTAGCATTATGTTCAATTTAGACCCATTGAATTGTTAACCTGATCTACACTATTGATCTTAAACCAGAAGCTTGAATGCTATTCATTGATCTCCATCTAATTCATCATGGTTGTGACATGTGTCACCACTACATTCGGTCCAAGCCCTTTGAAAATTCCACCTTCATTCACACCATTGATGTAGTAGAAGTAAGATTGGATGATAATTGTTGATTTCATTCTTTATACACAAACTTGAACACAGACCATTGATTTACTTGATCACTTGTTAGGATTGTGACATTTATCATTCTTACATTGCTTCTCAACATCATTGACTTATTGACTCTTTTCTCACCCTTAGATCTTTGAGCTATATCTAAAATCATGACATTTTTCACTCTCACATTGATCTTAGAGCCTTTTGACATTTTGACCTAGGCCATCATTTTTAGATCATTGATCATCAACCCAAGTTTCTGAGATCTTGACACTTGGCATCCTCATGTTAAGTCAATACCTATAGATATAAAACCAAAGACATAAGTTCTTGGGATATATGTATAGACTTAGTATAAAAATTTAGACTAAGGTTTTAGTCATGTTAATAAACACAATTAGGACTTAAGATAAAATTTGAACTAGGTCTAAGGTATAAAAAATTTCCCACATAAATTTGATCTCATGTAAATTTTGAATATATTTCAAAGGAGACTCACGTTAAAACATTTAGACTAAGTTTTTCAACATTATTTAGACATAGATTTAATTAATTGATGAAATGCCAAAGGCTTAGTCAAAAAGGGTTAAGTTAATATTTAAAGCATAAAACCCTAAACAATATTCATTCCAATAGAACTTCATTAAACTTGCAACATGAAACAAATATTAAACATTAGCAATATTAGATAAATTTAAATGAAGATTATATGCTAACATTCCAATGTCAACTAGAGCAAAACATGATGCCCAAATAATACAATCTAATCAAATTGAGTATTCAATCTATAACACAAATTTTTAGAATTTGAACAAGGGTACTCATTTTTCAAACATTAGGATATGTTTACCTCAACAACATGATGGTTCTAACCTTGGTAAAAACTAATGATTTGACAACTCAAACTATGAAAATAGGAAAACACATGACAAAAGATGGAAAAATTGACCACTATATTGAAATTTTCAAATCTAGGAAGTGAAAAAGAAGAGCCAAGAGGCCAACAAGCCAACAAGAGCAATGGGTTTAGAATAATTTATCTAATGATCAAATTTACAATCAAAATTAGAATATGATACAACAATCAAAAAACTATGTAAAATCAAATTATGCTACTAAAAACCAAAAATATCATCAAAGGGATGTATCTATGTAGGTCTTGTATTATATGTTATTACCCTCAATTATATTTCCATATTCATAATTCATATTTTTCATAATCATCATGAAAATCATAATCATCCCATTGATCTTGAAATTATGGGATGCCACTCTTGTCTTCTTTGGTATATGTATATGTAAAACTAACTACACAATATGTCAGTGTTATCTTTTTGAAATTGAGTTAATTTTGAGTATGTTGATCATTATTAGAGACTTTCATATCATTATAAACTATATAAGAATAATTTATCAATGAATGTATAATATAAAATAAGGTAATCTCTACCTTTTTGACTTCTTGAATTGAATATGTAACTATTGGCCAAAATTCACCTACATGCAAAACTTTTGCCTGGATAGATCAGGGAACTCTCTTGAACCCTCATTTCCTACATTTCCATGCACAATCATCTGCCATGAATGAACACCTACATTTTATTTGGAGAATATCATCATGTTGAAAAGGAGTAATTACCTATCTTCAATCACTTCATGATTGAAAGAGTTTGTTTGAAGAAAGATGACTAGCACAAGCCTACAGGAACCAAACTGTCTTATCATGTCATGCAGGAATGAACATGTTAGTTTGGTTGTGCATCTAATAAGTGTACTTAGGAGGTCAACCAAAGCTAAAGGATCACATGAAAATGATATATTTTATGCCATGAATATCCCCTATAATTTTGGTGTCTTGGTGTGTTTCTTATCTCAATATATAAGCCTTAAAAAATGATATAGTAGTGTAGGACATGTTAGGGGATGTCAAATTAAATCCACAAGAAATAGCTATTTAGATTCAAAAATATTCATAAAAATACAAATTGAAAAAGAGGCTACCAAGTAACAAAACCTCACTCAATCAGATCAAATATCAATGACATGTAGGTGATAGTGAAGTCAATAAGTCAGGATAGATCAATGACGTGCATTTAATCATGTAAATAGAGATATAATAGTGGGCACAAGGTCAATAGGTTAGAGGATCCTGAGAATGAATGCAATGGTGCCAAGTGTTGCAATCATGGTGAATTAGAAAATCAATGATGCATGTTTGATCATACAGATCAAAGATCGATGGTGTACATTTAACTATGCATATGAATATTGATGGTGCAAATTGAGTCAATAAGTCAATGAGCCCAGATTGTATGCAAGGATACCACATGGTGTAAGAGCATTAACTAATAGTGACTAATGGTAGGGTCCAAAAAATGCACTTGGGGACATCATGTGTCACAATCTCAAAATCTAGAACAAAGATCAATGACAAAGTTGAAAGTCAAGGCAAGAGACTCCTGAGAAGACCAATGGAGCAAATTTGATCAAGTTTCTAGGGGGCACAAGATAAGGACACATGTTTGAGTCACCACAATCATATTATTTAAAATTAAATAAGTAGAAACATGGTAAGGAGATGTCATATAGATAGACACATTAGATCAAAAGGTTTCACCACCTGAGCTTGCATGTATGGATACAAGATCGAAATATGATTTGAGTTATTAAAGAAAACACTACATATTTATATACCACCATTGAATCTTAGTTCTACATAAAGGTTTTCTCAATCAGGTTATGAAGTTTGTCTTAGGCTTTAAATTTTATGTCTTTATCATGATCAAGAGACTAGTAGCCTATAGATATTCATTGAAATTATGAATATATGAAAACACATAAGGAGATTATTTTTCATCTATAATGGACCTATGTTCAGGGTTTGAAATAGGGGTAGAGTTATGATTACAAAAAGAGTGTCAGAAGGGACACTAGATAACATAAATAACATATTAATATGAAAAAAGTTTTTTAAGCTCATTAAGAAGATGAAGACTTTGGAGGTTGAGAAAGGCAACTGGAGCATTCAATGAAATTTCAAAAGTCTTTATAAACTATTCCCTTTCAATAGATCATGACTCATCATCCTCAGGAAGTTCTTGTCTTCTAGCATGTTTCTAAGCCAATGAGAGGGATTGAAGACTATTTGGAGATGATGAAGGTTAAATTTTTAAGGAAGGATTAATTCTAATTGATCTAAAGGTGATTGAGAATTTATGGAGGGTGGTTATAGCTCATTTATTGAATTTTGATTGTGTGCTTCTCCTCTCTCTTCCCCTTTTCTCCTATATCTCCCTTTTTCTCCTATATCTCCCATTTTCTCCACCATTATTAAGAAGACTCTCATTTTGATGAAGGATAAACCCTATCAATTTTTTTATGAAATGCCTCTTGAAGTAATAAAATTATTTTTCACCTATCTCTTGCTTCTAAATTGTGTTTAGCAAGCTTGTGCATGATGGCATTATGAAGAAGTGTTATTCCATGTCCACTATATTTATTTTTTGCCTATTTTTAGGTGTTTTCAAGTTAGTTTTAGGTCTGAAATTGATCTCTTTCTACCATTAATGGATGATTTTTTTGAATCTAAGAATTTCTCTTTGTTTCATTCATTTCTTAGTGAGCCTAGTTCATGAAATACTTATGAAAATCAGCTAGTTGTGAGATTGTTTGAGAAAGTATTGTCTTGTGTTACATTAGTGTTTATTTCATGTTTATGTTAGTCTCAATAAATTTGGTGTATCACCCTTTTATATCTATTAGATACCCTATACTCTCCTCTCTATCCCTTTTCTAAGTAGAACAATTAGTTTAGGAGATCTACCAAGAGGAAGTCGACCTTGTTTGGAGGTTCAACCTCACTACAAGATACCCATAGCCTAAAGTTGTTCTAAATTTATGAATTAGTTTGAGAGATCCTAAAGAACCATTTCCAAGGGTACAAATTAAGTCCACAATAATTTATGTCATGCCAGGTGGGACCATTTTCAAAGAAAATTGGTCAAGTTTGATGTTGGTTTGATCAATTTTCAATGGTTATATCTTTCATCTTTTGGTATCTAGTGAATTTCAAGGACACTCAACATTCTAGTGGTAGAGTAGTAGCTATCTTTCATGCCAAACATGACTACAAGATTATATTTTAGAGGTATTACTTTTGAATTTTTTGAATTACCTTTAAACTTGATAAAAAGGTTAAGATTTGCTAATACTCATCCATACAAAGGAAACTTTCCTCCTAAACCAATTTATAAATCTACCTCTACAAGAGGATTTTTGTTAGGCCCTTTCACTACCATGGCATCCCCTAGAGATTTTTATTTTATGGATTTCAATGGTCAGAGTCCTTTGGACCTCCATAGCATGATCCTATTCTAGTGGCAACTCTTAAAAGTGTTCCCTACTTCATGGGATACAAATCTACAACCCCTTCTTAGCACCTTAGAGATATAGCCAACTTTTATAATATTCATGATATCAATGAAGAGAATGTGTCCATCATGTTTTTGGCCATCTCTTTCAAGGTTAAATATTTAGATTAGTATAGAAACCTTACTGCTAATTCTATCACATAATGGGATTAGTTAGGTGATGTATTATGTAAAAGTTTTGAAGATAAGGGTGACGACTTGTCACTTGTTGAACAATTAACCAAAATCAAGAGGGCTCCTCATGAGGTTATTCAAGACTTCAATACCATATTTCAAAAGACCTGGGATAAGATCCAAATCATTGTCATTCCTACTCCTAACTATGATTTCTTTTACTATATGAAAGCTCTCAATAGTGATATTGTAGTAATGATTCAGTTTATAGGAGGAAGCATATTACTAGGTACTTATGAGGTGGTAATCAGAGTAGAGAATTGTATAGCAAAAACTAGAAATATTACACCTAGGCCACCAAAGCCTTTATTTATTGAGATTTAACCACCTTCTATCATCATTCCCCCCTTACTTCCATTCTACCTATGCTAACACTTGTTACCATACCTACACCAAAGCAGGAAAAAGCTTCAACTAGCCAATCTAGTGATTCCCAAGAGTACAAGAAATTCTAAGAGCTTAAGAGCATGTTTCAATCCTTTGAAAATGAATTAGTGAATGTGAAGAGGCAATAGGCTTAATTCAATATACCTCATCAAGCTCCATATTAGCCATAAAAATAGTCTTATCAAGCAAATAGGCTACCCTACAAAGGAAATTTCCAAGGACAAGGCCAAGGACAAGGGCAACCTAGTTATGTTAGGCAAAATGATTATAGTCCAAATAATACAAGAACTTCCAAAACTTTGGTCCCTACTCATAATAAAATTTCTCAATAAAGTGAGGGAACTATGCCTTGGAATTAGTCACTCAGTCAATCCATTATCCCAACATTGAGTTCAATTAGGGTTTTAATGATTAATAGCCATAGAGTTCTAGCTATGGATACAATAAATCTATTATGGCTTAGAACACATAAATACATATGATGATAAAAATGGAATAGACTCAACAATATCAAACACCTAATGAAGGATCAAACTAGTTGGGTGCTATAATGGTTAACTATGATCAAGAAGAATTCTATGCACTCAATTAATCAGATAGTTCTAGCCAAGCATACATTCTAGTGGAAATTAATACTAGGTTCAAGATAAGAAATATGGATGGTAACTAGGAAGTAGTTAAAGAGCCTCATACTATTACTCCATTACTATCAAATCCAAAGTAACCTACTACTACTCCAAAGGTTCCAATAGTTCTAAGGAATTAGAACCAAGGGAATGCCTTTGTATCCCAAAACTCATAAGTTTAAAGTACAGTTGTGGCTCCCAAAGCACAAGTAAAATTTGGAAGTTTGACCATCAATATTGTTGAACAAATGAAAAATTCCAATGTGAGTGTACCGATGTGGGATGTGTTTTCCATGCTTGGTTAGGTAGATATCCTTTAGGAGGGTTTGTTAAAGATCAATGTTTCAGACAAGCCACCAAGGAAAACATGGTTCTCACCAATGCAACCAAAGGATCTAATGAAGGGGAATAAAATAAGGTGGTTAAACCTCCTCCCTTCTACATTTGTATAATCATTGGTGATTCCTTGGTACATAACTACATGCTAGATAGTGGAGTAAGTACTTTAGTGATGCCAAAGTCAATAGCATATCAGCTTGGTTTGAAGTATGAATCCCAATCTAAGGGAGTTTTATAGATTTATGGATCTTCCACCAAACTAGTTGGTATTATCAGAGGTCTCAACTTAACCCTGCATGCTTGTCCTAGTGTTTTAGTGGCTCAAGATGTGTTCATTCTAGATGTGCCTCCTTATTTTGATATATGATTGTCTAGATACTTCACAAACAATTAGAGGTTATCTAGTAGCACATTGGTCCTACATGGATTTAAGAACAAGGTATGGGACCAAGGTATCCATAAAAGTTGAGCCTATTAAAAAATTTCACATTGAACCTTATGGGGCAGTTAGCTCAAACTCTAATTATACCATCTTAGATGAAGATGACCACCTGGTTGATTAAGATCTAAACACTCATCCTGAAGAGATACTTGATATGTTTTTGGATGAGTTATTGAGTGAAAATAAATTAATTGACCCTTTGAAAGGTGTTGAGGAAATAGATATGGGAGTCTACTACTTGCATGAGGGAAATGAGTCCATGCCATATCTAACTAGGCCACATGAAGATATTAGTGGTTTGTGTCAATTATTATTTGATGGATCAAGGACCAAACATGGGGTAGGTATAGGTGTAATGCTATTATCTCCCTCCAATGATAATTAATTCTCTTCTTACATGTTCTAATTCATTTTCTCTCTTAACATAGTTGAGTATGAGGGCCTTATTCATGGCCTTTAGTGAGATAGTAAGAGGGGAATCAAATAGTTACAAGTATATGGTGTTAGGTTGTGGAGCTAAAAGCTTCACCAGGATGCAAATTGGAGGAGGTTGCTGAGTTACAGGCAACCAACATCAATCTGATCAATCGATGTCGGTCATCTTCAGTGTTCACAGTAATCGACGTCGGTTATGGGTCGACTGACATCGGTCAGACAAGAACCGATGTCAGCAGCCTATGTGTGCATGTATTTGCATGCATCTTCGAAACTGGTCTAATTTTAGATAGATAGTTAGTTTTCATGTGAAAGACTAATTTTAGTCTTGGAGATGTAGTTCTAATTATTGTAATTAGAAGTCTAATTATTATTTTTATGGGATCTATATAATAGACTCATGGGTTTTATTGTAAAGTGTGCTAGATAGAGAGAGCAAGGTTAGCTCCTTTAGAGGGAAGAGAGCAAGGTTAGCTCCTCATAGTGCCACAGTGCCAAGTGTGTATAATCAGGTAGATCTACGAGAGAGAAAAATTTGGTAGAAGATCCATAGGGGTGTTGGTGTGTAAGATCTAGGTCAGCAGGTGTGTAAGGCCAGGTTGATCAGTGGTATAACAAGATCAGGTTAGATCTACATGGTAAGTAAGGTCAGTTGATCTACAGGTGTGTGTGTGTGCAAGACCTAGGTTTTCAAGTGTGCAAAACCAAGTTGATCTACAGGTGGCAGCAAGATCAGGGAGATTATCAACACAATAGGTAGCAAGATCAGGTGAGATCTACTTGGAGTACATGGTGTACTCAGACTTGGAGTATGTTGAGTACTTGGTGGACTGGCAGTATTGTTACTAATTAGTGGATGTGAACAACAACTCTGTGTTTGAGTTGTTTGTTGTGACCGTAATTGAGAGAAAGAACTCTTGAAGGAGATTATTGTATGCCCTAGAGGTGTGGGAGCCCTAGAGGTGTGGGAAGAAGAGTGTGACTTCTTTATTGTAATTCCTTTTGGAAGAGTATTAATATAATTGGGTATTGTCTCTCATATTATGTGTTGTTTCTAATTTCTAGTTACTTGTTACTTCTGGTTAAATTCCGTGTTTAGTTACTTATACAAGGTAATCAATTGTGCTCCTAATCCTAACAAAGTGGTATCAGAGTAGTTTGTTGTTCTAGATTCCTGATAAGTGGTATCAGAGCTAGGGTTGCAGGTTCACAGAGCCTAGTTCAGAGCAGGTTTGTGTTTGATTACAAGTCACTCTCAGGGGTTTTTGATTGAGTGGGAGTATAACAATGGTAGAAGAAAGTAAGCTAAGAATAGAGGAATTCAAAAGCAAGAATGATCAATTACAGAATTATGGAAAGAAAGAGTAGGTAAAGAAAGATTGTTGGTTGGTTGAAGATCATCATGAAGGAAATGAAGAAGCAGATGTTGTAGGGTTTGTTGCATAGGATGCTCTTGTATGTTTCTTGGATAAAATAGAATCTTGGTTTATAGATTATATTGCCTCTTTCCATGCAGCCCCAAATAGAGTATTTTTCCATGTTAATGTCCATGGAGACTTTGGAAAGATTTATTTAGGGGTTGGTGAGCCTTGTCAAAGTGTTGGCAAAGGGGAAGTGTGGCTGAAATTGCGGACGGCCAACACATGGGTGTTGAAGAAGGTCATGCAGGTCCCAGTCTTGAAGATGAGGCTAATTTCTTTAGAAAAGTTGGGTGATGAGAGATGCACATTAACTCTCACAGTGGATGCACTTGAATTAGCATGTGGTAAGAAAGTAGGTACTCTTTATCTACCTACTTGTATTATTGATTCTCCTTCTGTTGTGAAGATGTGGCTTTGTAGGCTTGGTCACATGAGTAAGAAGGAGATGCATGTTCTTAAGAGGAAGTCAGATGTCTTTGACAAACTTAAGAACTGGAAAGCCTTGGTGTTCATGGAGGAGATGATGGGCAGAGATTAGCTAAAGGGGTTAAATATTTTTGAACAGGGTAGTTTGGACAGGGTTTTAATCCAAAGTGAGCTCGTGGGTAAAAAGTCATCACTCATAGGAAAACATAGTTATCGATGTCGATCAGGTGGAATTAACATCGAACAAGTAGGTACCGACGTCGGTCATGTGCAGACCAGAGTTAGTGGTGTCGAGTAGGGAGAGACTGATGTCAGTCAGGGAACCGACGTCAATGACCAAGTGGACACTGACATCGGTCAGGGAATTAGCATCGGTGATCAGGTGGATTTGACATCGGTCGGGTGTAGAACAGGGTCAACCAGGGAATGGATTTTGGGTGGACAACAAGCTGTCAAGGAGTCTCAAACACCCATGTGGAGGATTGAAAGGGTAAGTAAGCCTCAAATTCATTATTTTCCTTCTTTATACTACCTGAATAGGTTGCTCACTGATGGTCAAGAACCAAGAAGTTTTGAAGAGGCAATGCAGGTAGAATCTAGGAAACAGTGGGAGTATGGCATGAATTTTTTGGAAGAGAACCAAACGGGAGATTTGGTAGAGTTGCTAGCCGGGATAAAAGCACTAAAAGATGAATGGATTCCATGGTTAAAGAAGAGAGAGAATGGACATGTGAGACATAAGGCCAAGTCATATGGTCTTGAGCAAGCTCCAAGGTAGTGGTACAGGTTTGATAGGTGTATGACAAAGCATGGCTTTAGTCAATGTCATTGTAACCATTGTGTTTGTTTTACTAGGTTGGATAATGGTCATGACATTATCTTGTTACTGTATGTGGATGATGTGCTTGTTGTAGGTTCATACATGCAGGGTTTTAATGAGCTAAGGGTAGAATTAGTTCAATGGTGTGTCAGGAAGGATTTAGGAGGAGCAAAATTCTTTGGCATGATTTTTTCTAGAGACATGGAAGGTCACAAGTTGATTTTGTCTCCAGATGATTGTGTGAATAAGGTAGTGGCAAGGTTTGATATGTAGGATGTGGAACTGGTTAGCACACCTATGGATGGATAGTTCACAGAACTGTGTCCCAATTCACATGATGAGGTTAAGTACATGTGTACTAGACCTATTTTTGCCCAAGCAGTGGGTGATGTCAGAAAGTTTGTGGCCAATTTGAGAAAGAAGCACTAAAAAGCAATTCAGTGGATTCTCAGGTATTTGAGAGGGACTAGCAGCAGAGATTCATGCTATGCAGGGTTAGGGACTTCTCTACATGGGTATGTAGAATCGAATGTGGTAGGTTACTTGGATGATAGGAGTAGCACCACAGGATTTGTGGTGGTTGGTCTTCAAGGTTAATCTTGAAGAGGGATACAAGCCAGGAAACAAATTAGATGATGTACAGGTATAGGTATAAGTGTAGCTTTTTATCTCCAAGTGGGAGATTGTTAGGTTGTGGAGCTAAAAGCTTCACCAGGATGCAAATTGGAGGAGGTTGCTGAGTTGCAGGCAACTAATGTCAGTCTGATCAATCGACGTCAGTCATCTTTAGTGTTCGTAGTAACCGACATCGGTTATGGGTCAGCTGACATCGGTCAGATAGGAACCAACATCGGTAGCCTATGTGTGCATGCATTTGCATGCATCTCCAGAACTGGTCTAATTTTAGACAGACAGTTAGTTTGCATATGAAATACTAATTTTAGTCTTGGAGCTACGGTTCTAATTATTGTAATTAGAAGTCTAATTATTGTTTGTATGGGATCTATATAATAGACTCATGGGCTGTATTGTAAAGTGTGCTAGATAGAGAGAGCAAGGTTAACTCCTTCAAAGGGAAGAGAGCAAGGTTACCTCCTCATAGTGCCACAGTGCTAAGTGTGTATGATCAAGTAGATCTACAAGAGAGCAAGATCTGGTAGAAGATCCACAGGGGTGTTGGTGTGTAAGATCTAGGTCGACAGGTGTGTAAGGCCAAATTAATCTGTAGTATAACAAGATCAGGTTAGATCTACATGGTAAGTAAGGTCGGTTGATCTGTAGGTGTGTGTGTGTGTGTGTGTGTGTGTGTGTGTGTGCGAGATCTAGGTTTACAAGTGTGCAAAACTAGGTTGATCTATAGGTGGCAGCAAGATCAAGGAGATTAGCAACACAATAGGTAGAAAGATCAGGTGATATCTACTTGGAGTACATGGTGTACTCAGACTTGGAGTAAGTTGAGTGCTTGGTGGACTGGCAGTATTGTTACTGACTGGTGGACTGGCAATATTGTTACTAATTGGTGGAGGTGAACAACAACTCTATGTTTGAGTTGTTTGTTGTGACTGTAATTGAGAGAGAGAACTCTTGAAGGAGATTATTGTACGCCCTAGAGGTGTGGGAGTTCTAGAGGTGTGGGAAGAAGAGTGTGACTTCTTTATTGTAATTCCTTTTGGAAGAGTATTAATACAATTGGGTATTGTCTCTCATATTATATGTTGTTTTTGATTTCTAGTTACTTGTTGCTTCTAGTTAAATTCCATGTTTAGTTGCTTATACAAGGTAATCAATTATGCTCCTAATCCTAACAAACTGGTATCAGAGTAGTTTGTTGTTCTAGATTCTTGACAAGTGGCATCAGAGCTAGGGTTGCAGGTTCACAGAGCCTGGTTCAGAGCAGGTTTGTGTTTGATTACAGGCCACTCTTAGGGGTTTTTGATTGAGTGGGAGTATAGCAATGGTAGAAGAAAGTAAGCTAAGAATGGAGGAATTCAAAAGATAGAATGATCAATTACGAAATTATGGAAAGAAAGAGTAGGTAAAGAAAGATTGTTGGTTGGTTGAAGATCAACATGAAGGAAATGAAGAAGCAGATGTTGCAGGGATTGTTACACAGGATGCTCTTGTATGTTCCTTGGATAAAGTAGAATCTTGGTTTATAGATTTTGTTGCCTCTTTCCATGCAGCCCCAAATAGAGTATTTTTCCATGTTAAGGTCCATGGAGACTTTGGAAAGATTTATTTAGGGGTTGGTGAGCCTTGTCAAAGTGTTGGCAAAGGGGACGTGCGACTGAAATTGCAGACGGCCAACACATGGGTGTTGAAGAAGGTCATGTAGGTCCCAGTCTTGAAGATGAGGCTAATTTCTTCAGAAAAGTTGGGTGATGAGAGATGCATAGTAACTCTCACAGCAGATGCACTTGAATTAGCATGTGGTAAGAAAGTAGGTACTCTTTATCTACCTACTTGTATTACTGATTCTCCTTCTATTGTGAAGACATGGCTTTGTAGTCTTGGTCACATGAATAAGAAGGAGATGCATGTTCTTAAGAGGAAGTCATATGTCTTTGACAAACTTAAGAACTGGAAAGCCTTGGTGTTCATGGAGGAGATGATGGACATAGATCAGCTAAAGGGGCTGAATATTTCTGAACAAGGTAGTTTAGACAAGGTTTTGATCCAAAGTGAGCTCATGGGTAAAAAGTCATCACTCACAAGAAAACACAGTTACCAGCGTCGATCAGGTGGAACTGACATCGAACAGGCAGGTACCAATGTCGGTCATGTACAGACCAAAGTTGGTGGTGTTAGGTAGGGAGAGATCGACGTCAGGTAGGTAACTAATGTCAGTGACCAGCTTGACACTGACGTCAGTCAGGGAACTAGCGTTGGCGATCAGGTGGATTTGACATCGGTTGAGTGTAGACCAGGGTTAAATAGGGAATGGATTTTGGGTAGATAGCAAGCTGTCAAGGAGTCTCAAATGCCCATGTGGAGGAATGAAAGGGTAGGTAAGCCTCAAATTCATTATTCACCATCTTTATACTACCTGAATAGGTTGTTCACTGATGGTCAAGAACTAGAAAGTTTTGAAGAGGCAATGCAGGTAAAATCTAAGAAACAGTGGGAGCATGTCATGAATTCTTTGGAAGAGAACCAAATGGGAGATTTGGTAGAGTTGCCAGCTGGGATAAAAGCACTGAAAGATGAATGGATTCCATGGTTAAAGAAGAGAGAGAATGGACATGTGAGACAAAAGGCCAGGTCATATGGTCTTGAGCAAGTTCCAAGGTAGTGGTACAGGTTTGACGGGTGTATGACAAAGCATGGCTTTAGTCAATGTCATTGTAACCATTGTGTTTTTTTAACAAGTTGGATAATGGTCACGATATTATCTTGTTATTGTATGTGGATGATGTGCTTGTTGCAGGTTCATACATGTAGGGTTTTGTTGAGCTAAGGGTAAAATTAGTTCAATGGTGTGCCAGGAAGGATTTAGGAGGAGCGAAATTCTTTGGCATGAGTTTTTCTAGAGACATGGAAGGTCATAGGTTAATTTTGTCTCCAGATGATTGTGTGAATAAGGTAGTGGCGAGGTTTGATATGTAGGATGCAGAACTAGTTAGCACACCTATGGATGGATAGTTCACAGAACTGTGTCCCAATTCACATGATGAGGTTAAGTACATGTGTACTATACCTTTTTTTTGCCCAAGTAGTGGGTGTTGTCAGAAAGTTTGTGGCTAATGTAGGAAAGTAGCACTAGAAAGCAGTTTAGTGGATTCTCAGGTATTTGAGAGGGACCAACAACAGGGATTCATGCTATGTAGGGTCAGGGACTTCTCTACATAGGTATGTAGAATCAGATGTGGCAAGTTACTTGGATGACAGGAGTAACACCATAGGATTTGCAGTGGTTGGTCTTCAAGGTTAATCTTGAAGAGGGATAAAAGCTAGGAAACAAATTAGATGATGTACAGGTACAGGTATAAGTGTAGCTGTTTATCTCCAAGTGGGAGATTGTTAGGTTGTGGATCTAAAAGCTTCACCAGGATGCAAATTGGAGGAGGTTGCTGAGTTGTAGGCAACCGAAATTGGTTTGATCAACTGATGTCGGTCATCTTCAGTGTTCATAGTAACTGACATCGGTTATGGGTCAGTCGATATCGGTCAGACAGGAACCGATGTCGATAGCCTGTGTGTGCATGCATTTGCATGCATCTCTGGAACTGGTCTAATTTTAGATGGATAATTAGTTTGCATGTGAAAGACTAATTTTATTCTTGGAGATGTGGTTCTAATTATTGTAATTAGAAGTCTAATTATTTTTTGTATGGGATCTATATAATAGACTCATGGGTTGTATTGTAAAGTGTGTTAGATAGAGAGAGAAAGGTTAGCTCCTCATAGTGCCACAGTGCCAAGTGTATATGATCAGGTAGATCTACGGGAGAGCAAGATCTAGTAGAAGATCCATAGGGGTGATGGTGTGTAAGATCTAGGTTGGCAGGTGTGCAAGGCCAGGTTGATTTGTGGTATAGCAAGATCAGGTTAGATCTACATGGTAAGTAAGGTCAATTGATCTGCAAGTGTGTGTGTGCGAGATCTAGGTTTGTAGGTGTGCAAAACTAGGTTGATCTGTAGGTGGCAGCAAGATTAGGGAGATCAGCAACACAACAGGTAGCAAGATTAGGTGAGATCTACTTGGAGTACATGGTGTACTCAGACTTGGAGTACGTTGAGTACTTGGTGGACTGGCAGTATTGTTATTGACTAGTGGACTGGCAATATTGTTACTGACTGGTGGAGGTGAACAACAACTCTGTGTTTGAGTTGTTTGTTGTGACCGTAATTGAGAGAGAGAACTCTTGAAGGAGATTATTGTAAGCCCTAGAGGTGTGGGAGCCCTAGAGGTGTGGGAAGAAGAGTGTAACTTATTTATTGTAATTCCTTCTAGAAGAGTATTAATATAATTGGGTATTGTCTCTCATATTTTGTGTTGTTTTTTATTTCTAGTTACTTGTTACTTCTGGTTAAATTCCATGTTTAGTTGCTTATACAAGGTAATCAATTGTGCTCTTACTCCTGACAAAGTGGTATCAGAGCAGTTTGTTGTTCTAGATTCCTGACATATGGGTATAGTGAGTTGATAGTGCATTAGGTTAGAGGCCAAAACATCACAAAGAATCTCTTGATGAAATCCTAAAAACATAGAGTGTGGGATATACTTGAGGACTTTGAGGCCTTCAACATCCAAATAATACCAAGGAACCAAAATTAGCATGTTAATAGGTTGGCAGTTATGGTAACTTAGTTTGACATACCAAATGAGTTGAAGAAGTCTAAATTATAGCCACATGTTAAAGTGGTGGTAAGACCATTAGTTCCAAACAATGAAGCTCATTAGTAGGTCTTCGATAGTGACAAGTAGATTATTTATTTCCTATAATAAGAAGTAGATATATCCTCAATGAATAAAGGTAAATTCTAACATCAATATGAGGATCAAATTTTTAGCTGAGGTCTAACAAACTTCTTAAAGGGCTGGTCACCCTTGAATGTCTCTTCCATGAAGGAGATCTCCCATATGAGGAAAGATAAGGTAATGATGTCAATTGATGAGGAGAACAATGAAAGAGTTATTATCCTCAAAGACAAACTCCTAAAGATTGGAAAGGTAAGTACTAGGGCTAAAGGGCATAATTTCATTGAAATTTGTAAGGAATATGCATACATATTTTCTTGGGAATACAATGATTTGAGAGGCTTTGATCCTAAACTAGCCCAGCACACTATAGAATTGGATGCTAATACTAATCCTATCAGGAAGAATTAAAGGCATATCAACCCCAAAATTGAGGAGCTAATGAGGAAATAATTGACTAAATTGATTGAATCCAATGCCATCTTTCCCATCAAGCACTCCTCATGGGTAGCCAACTTGGTACCTATGAGGAAGAAGAATGAGGAGATCTGGTTGTGTGTTGACTTTAGAGACTTGAATAGGGTATCTTTGAAAGATCACTACCCCTTACCATCCATGGAGAAACTCCTTCAAATTGTTGTGGGTTTATAACACTTCTCTCTTTTGGATGGGTACTCAGAATACAACCAAGTGTTGGTGAGGTAAAAGGACCCATGCAAGACTGCCTTCACCACAAATTGGGGCACATATACTTATCATAATATGTCTTTTCGCCTATCAAATGCCAGGGAAAATTTATAAAGATCCATAGATATAGAGTTTAAAGGATTATTAAATAAGATGGTGCTGGTCTACTTAGATGACATAACAATTATCTCCAAGAAGGATAGTGACCACTTGGATCACCTAAAATTTATCTTTGAAATATGTAGGGAATATGGGATAACATTGAAAACCAAAAAATGTGTATTTTTTTCCATGAGGGAAAACTCTTGGGACATATTGTCTTAAAAACAAGGATTAGCTATTGATCATGATAGAAAAAGTGTTATCTTAGTATTACCCAAGCATAAGAAAGGACTTCAGAGTTTCCTTGGGAAAATAAACTTTGTGATAAGGTTTATACTTGGTTTTGCAAACTTGGTCAACCCCATAACTACCATGCTGAATAAGAACCAAGTGTTCACTTGGTTAGGAGAAGGTAGAAAAACATTTGAGGCTATCAAGCAAGCCATTTCCTAAGCACCCACACTCATGAATACTAATTTCTTAATGTATTTCATATTGTATGACATTGTATATATTGATAATATATCAGTTATGTTGATGCAAAAGAAGGGTGAAGGGCTTGAGTAGCTAATTGTATTTTTTAGTCAAGGGCTTGAAGGATATGAGGTAAGGTATAATTTTGTGGAAAAACAAGTCCTTGAAATGGTAACAAGTCTTAAAATTTTTAGACCAATGCTCTCCAATAGAAGGATTTATCTTATGGTATCTTATCTTGGAGTAAGGGACTTCCTTCTTAACAAAGACTTGAACGAGAAGAGAGCTAGTTGGATTACCAAGGTTATGGAGTATGAAGTGGAGATTAAGGTCACTAAGCTAGTTAAAGGCAAAGGTATATGTGAGAATATGGTTGATGATCTTCAAGAAGATAAAGAGGTTGTCTTGGTGACATAAGAAAACTCAAAAATAGATGCACCTCCACCTCACACTAGCTATCTTCAAGATATGACACATTTCTTGAAAATAGGCGAGTGCCCAAAAGCTATGGATAGAGGAAAGAGAATGTATTTTAGACTTCATTCCATACCTTATGCATTGTTTTATGGGGTTGTATTCTTAAAGTACCTCAATGAAATGCTTCTTAGGTGGATTGATGATTAAGTGACAAGGCTCTTGGAACAATTCCATGATGGGCCTATAGGAGGCCATTTTGACCCAAATAATACAACAACAAAGGTGATGAGAGATGGTTATTACTAGCCTAACCTCTTTAAGGATGCCTATGCATTGGTGAGAAAATGTCAAAAGTGTGCTCTCTTTGTAGGTAAGTAAATATTGATAGCCCTTCCTCTCAACCCAATCTAGGTGGAAGATCCCTTCATATAATTGGGTTTGGGCTTCATAGGAATGATCAATCCACCTTCCAGTGGAGGACACAAATATGTAATCACTGATACTAACTACTTCACCATGTGGGTAGAAATAATTAATCTGAAAGAATCTAATGAAACAATGGTGTTGGAATTCTATGATAGCATAGTAATGAGGTTTGGTGTACCAACAACAATAATTTCATATAATGCCTTAGCATTTGTTGGCATGAAGACAAGTGAGTGGGTACTTAGTTGGGCATCTACATTAGTACATCCTCAAATTACTACCCCCAAGGTAATAGATTGGCAGAGTCAACAAAAAAAATTGACAAGGATCATCAAGAGGACTATGGAAGAGAATTAGAGAGTGTGGCAAACAAAAATAAGGATAGCCTTATGGGTTGATAGAGTGACTCTCAAAGTTGTCATTGTAAATTCACCATTTGTCTGTATATGGGATGGAGGCCAAATTACCCATCTCTCTTGAGTTACCTACCTTAGAGTTAGCCCATCAACTTGAGTTTATGGAGAGTGAACCTATGGGCATGAGGATGATAAAGCTCATGGAGCTTGAAGAAAGAAGGGACCTTGTAATGAAGACACTAGAGTCACATTAAGCTCAAGTTAAGAAAGACTTTGACAAGAGATCCATAACAAGGGACTTCAAATAAGGGAATCTAGTCCTCAAGTGGGATTCGAATAAGGCTAATCTAGGCAACCATACCAAGTTTGACAGCTTATGGAGTGTCCCTTACTTGATCCATGGATGCAAATAACATAAGATTTTCAGCTTGCTTAGTTGGATGGAGAGGTATTACCCATCCCAATTAATGGGATTCACTTGAATCCTTTCTATTAGAAGAATTTACATCCATTATATATATATATATATATATATATATATATATATATATATATATTACATATTAGATTAGTTTTTCATGTTTTCCCTAAGTTCCTTATGCACATTTTTTTCAATTGTGTGTTTTCCTTCCCAAAGTGCCTTAGGCATAGTGTTTATTTTGTCTTGTTGCTCTTGTTACTTCAAGAGGAGGTTTTCAGAAAAGGACAACCTTGTATCAGATTCATATCCCAATGCATTAGATAAGGTAACTAATATGTTGCATAGTAGGCATGCAATCCCAAGAGGTCACCATAAATGTTGGCCAAAATTGGCCTACATGTGAAAATTTTGCCTAGATGGATCAGGCCACTCTCTTAAACCCTCATTTTTTGCATTTCCATGCACAATCATCCACCATCAGTGAGCACCTGTAGGTGTTATAGATAATATTATCATGTTGAAAAGGAACAATTGCCTAAGTTCAATCACTTCATGGTTGAAAGATCTTGTTTGAAGAAAGATGACTAGTAAAAGCCTAGAGAAATCAGACTATCTTAACATGTAATGCAAGAATGAACAGGTTAAATTTTTTTTGCATCTAATAATTGTACTTGTGAGGTCAACCAAAGTTTAAGGATCACATGAAAATGATATATTTTCACCACGAATATCCCCTACAAGTTTTGTGTCTTGGTGTGTTTCTTATCTAAAAATATAAGACTTAAAAAATGATCTAGCACTGTGAGACATGCCAATAGATGTCAAATTAAAGCCATAGGAAATATCCATTTGGATTCAAAAATATTTAGTAAGATATGAATTGAATATGGGGATGCCAAGTGTCAAAAACTCACTTGATCAGATCAAGGATTAATGACACATGGGTGACAGTGAAGTCAATAAGTCAAGATAGATCAATGACACGTGTTCAATCATGCAAATGGAGATCTAATAGTAGGCATGAGGTCAATAGGTCAAAGGATCCTGAGAATGAATGAAAAGGTGCCAAGTGTCATAATCATGGTGAATTAGTAGATCAAAGACACGTGTTTGATCATACAGATCAAAGATTGATGATGCATGTTCAATCGTGCAAATGAAGATCAATGGTGCAAATTGAGTCAATAAGTCAATGAGCCCATATTGCATGCAAAGACGCTACATGGCATAAGAGAATTAACTAAATGAAGACTAATAGTAGGGTTTATAGAAGGCATGTGGGGTTGCCAAGTGTCAAAATATTAGAAGATAAATCAAAGATCAATGTCAATGTTGAAAATCAAGGCCAGAAGACTCTCAAGGAGATTAATAGAGTAAATTTTATCGAGTTTATAGGGGCACAGGATGAGGACACATGTCCAACTCACCATGGTCATATTATTTAAAATTAAATAAGTAGAAATGTAGATAGGAGATGCCATATAGATGGACACATTAGATCAAAAGGCTTCACCGTTTGAGCTTGCGTGTATGGATATGAGATTGAAATATGATTTGGGTTATCAAATCAAACATTGCATATTTGAATGTTGCCATTAAAGCTCAATTCTACACAAAGTTCTACTCAGTCAGGCTATGAAGTCTATCTTGGGTTTTAAATTTATGTCTTGATCATGATCAAGAGACTAAGTAGCTTGTAGATATTCATTAAAATTATGACTATATGAAAACCAATAAGGAGATTAGTTTTCATCTACAATGGACCTATGTTCAGGGTTTTGAATAGGGGTAGAGTTATGACTACAAAATGAGTGTCAAAATAGACTCCAGATAATGTAAAGAACATATCAAGATGAAGCACGGTGTTGTAAGCTCATTAATAAGATGGAGAGTTTGGAGTTTGAGAAAGGCAAGTGGAGCATTCAATGAAATTTCAAAAGTCTTTAGATATTGTTCCCTTTTAATAGATCATGACTCATCATATTCAACAAGTTCTTGTCTTTTATCATGTTTATAAGCCAATGAAAGGGATTGAAGACTATTTAGATTTGATGAAGGTTAATTTTTTGAGGAAGGATTATTTCTAATTGATCCAAAGATGGTTGAGAATTCATGGAAGGTAGTTGCAACTCATTTATTGAATTATGATTGCATGCTTCTCCTCTCTCTCTTCCCCTTTTTTCATATATCTCCCCTTTTCTCCCCCATTTTTAAGAAGGCTCTAATTTTGATGGAGATAAAACCCTTTAAATTTTATTTATTAAATACTTCTTGAATCAATAAGATTATTTTTCACCTATCTCTTGCTTATAAATTATGTTTAACAAGCTTGTGCATGATGACATTGTGAAGAAGTGTTCTTCCATATTCATTCTCCTTATTTCTTACCTATTTTTATGTGTTTTAAAGTTATTTGTAGGCCTAAACTTGATATATTTCTTCCATTAATGTATTCTTGGTGTGAATCTTATAATTCTTCTTTGTTTCATTCATTGCTTAGTAAGCCTAGTTCATCAAATACTTATGCAAATTAGCTAATTATGAGATTGTGTGAGCAAGGATTATCTTATGTTACATAATTATTTATTTCATGTTTATGTGAGTCTCAATAAATTTGTTGTATCACCCTTTTATCTATCTTAGTTACCCTATACTCCCCTCTCTATCCCTTTTCCAAGTAGAATAATTAGTTTAGGTGATTTACCAAGAGGAATTCGGCCTTCTTCGGAGGTTCAAACTCACTACAAGATACCCATAGCTTGAGTTTGTTCCCATTTTGTGACTTAGTTGGAGAGATCATGAATAACCCTCTCCAAGGGTTAAAATTAATTCCACAATAGTAACCATATATTTTATAGTGTTGACCTTATGTTTTTTCTCTGTTATGCATGAATTAGATTTAATGTTGGATTCATTAACAACTATATCTATATCATTAGACTTTGTAGAAACATTTTGTTTTATAAATTATTTCATGAGAAAACCTTTCATAAATGTGTTTTCTTGCTTAACTTAAATTTTTTTTTTGCAACTTCTCTATATTGTCTTCTAGTAACTTCTCCTTTTTGATAAATTCAATTTGTTTACTTGACTTTACCTTTTATAATAGTAACCTTTCTTTTTCATCTTGTTCCTTTCATAAACTTGATTACACTAATGTTTTGTTAGTCTTTTGTTATTCCAAATTGTCCTTTTATATCTATACTTACTCTTTTAGTTCTTTTTACACTTGTGCTTTAGAATATGCAATCATAATGTGAGTGGTTAGATTGATTGATATATTTATTATAGGATCACATCTATCAATTATAATTTGTATATTTTCCTTTAAATCCAAAAAATTATTTGTATGATGCCCATGCATTCTATGATATGCACAATATTATTTTGAGGAAGTATAGGAGATCATTCAATCAATTATTTTCAAAAAAATTCTATTAAAATTTTAATTCAAATCTTAACAGCCTTTTGTGACTTTTTGAATCACTAGTTGTAGATGTATTTTGTTTTAGATTCAGATCTTGATATGAAGTCTTATTATGCACAAAATTTTTAGATGTAGACACTAAATATGAACTACATATCACCTCAATCTTGTATACTTGGTATATACAGACCTTGGTTGATCCTATCAATCATAAACCTCTCCACTACCAAAAGTCTCACATCCACTATCTCTTTGTGCTTAAGATTATTTATTAGTTTGACCAATGTTATTATGATGACTCAAGCCTTTTATAATTATATTAATTCCATTAACCTATTTATCTTCCATCTTTGCAAGTTTTGGACTTGTGCCTATTTTCCAGCTTCCCAAACACTTATTTCCTAGTGAGATGCCTACATTGATGCAAGTGTCTTGTACCAACGTAAGTGTTTAATGCCCTAAAGTCATAAAATATTTAAAATTGTAACATGCCCCTATGGTCAACCTATGTTATTTAATGTAATATATTTGCCTAAAAGGATATATATAACATTAAATAACATAGGTTGACCATAGGGACATGTGTGTGTGTGTGTGTGTGTGTGTGTGTGTGTGTGTGTGTGTGTGTGTGTGTGTGTGTGTATGTATATGCATATATGTATATATATATATCTATATATGTATATGTGTGTGTGTGTATATATATATATATATATATATATATATATATATATATGTATGTATGTATGTATGTATATATATATATATGTATGTATGTATGTATATGTGTGTGTGTGTGTGTGTGTGTGTGTGTGTGTGTGTGTGTGTGTGTGTGTGTGTGTGTGTATGTGTGTGTGTGTGTGTGTGTATATATATATATATATATATATATATAAACCCTCATTCATTCCTCACCTATCATAAACCTATCAGATTAATGCTTCTCATAAGACAACTTACCAAAACAATTTAATCAATAATTCAAGTGAGTAAAGCTTCCCTATTTTCTCTTATTTTTATATCAGTCATAAGGACATCATATCTATAGGTCTGCAGTACTGAAGGATCAAACCATGAGACCTATTTGCCAAGTAACAAGTTAGGTCATTGTTTTACTTGATTTCCACATATTTCATCCTTGTGCACATAAAATACAACACAATAGGGGATAAATTCATGATTTTGAGGCACTCTTTGGAGTAGTGGCTATGTAGGAAACATCGACTAATAGAGATGTATTTAGGGTTATCTCAATAATGTGAGTTCACTAACCCATTTTTTCCAAGGTCACTATAATTATGAAGAGCTAGGGTTTTAATGATTTGACAAGATTGAAAACCTATAATATAAAATAGATCATACTAGAGGAAAGGAGGAAAAAAACTAAGAATATTCTACTTGGTTGTATCTAGATCGAATAGGTATTCTATACTGGACACTTACATCTAGGTTAGACAAATGTATCCACGTAATTGTTCATGATTGATGTAAGTGTCTGAGGCCACAAAGATAAAATTTCCAAAATATGGTGACTAATATAAAATACAAATCTAGCATGTTTATAACCTATTTTAACCCAGATCTGTATTCATATAGTAAACTAGTCAAGTATTATTGTTTTCTATTTATTTTAATAAAAATAAATAGTTGTACTTACAATTTTTAGCATATCTCATTATTTAAATTTAGAATATTATTTATCTAAGTTTTTCATTAATTTGTCTACCATAAAGATAGATTATCACCCTTGTGCCTTAGGATACCTATATCCTTTTAACCCTAGATTCCTTAATCTATATTTTAGGGTTAAACATTTTGTGAATCTAACCATTGTATCTTTCCATGTAATTCCTGGTGTGATCTAGGGTTTTTTCTAAATTTTTTGATCTCTCAATTGTTACAATTTATTTCAAAAATAAAAATTCCCCCTAAAATCATGTTTAATATGGATAAAAAGAACTTCTTCATCCTCCTAACCCTAAGGAGGGTGATATCAAACATCCCTTTAACTAGGTCCAACTATTACTTCTTCAAAGGGTAAGGTGGCCCATCTTATCATTTCAAATTAAGGTAATCAATTGAAAGTACTTAGGTTTGTTCTTGTGAATCCTAAATAATCAAATCACCAATATGATAAATTTAAACAAAGAGTTATAAAATCAGATTACATATATGTAGAATCCCAAATATGCTAGTTTTAATCATGTGTTTACATCTTCACCTAGTAATATTTTATATCCAAAGTACAAGCTAAAAAATAATGCATATAAAACAAGTGATTCAAATATCATATTGAAGTCTACAAAGATTCTAAGTGAAATCTTAAGAGAAATGACTTGAGACAAAGTAATCAAATTGCCTCTTACACCTCCTACCAAAAAAACCAAATACTTTTATGCATATCATAGGATGCATGTGAGTCATACAAATTATTGTTTTGCATTAAAGAACAAAATACAAAGTCACAAAGGTAGTGGTGATCACATAATTAATAAATCAACCAAGAAAACCACTCACATTATGAATACCTCTCCTAAACCACAAGTACAAAAAAAATAAAAATGGTTACCAAAGAAAAATTTAGAGTAAAAATAGTTACAAATATCAAACAAAGAACAAGAAAATGTTCAAAAATAAAAGTTAGATTAAGAAAATGATACAAATTTACCTCTTAATAACGATACTAATTTTTTTAAGAACTATTATTTTTGAAAGAAATATTTACAAAACTTTGGTTATCTTGGTTAAGGATTGGGAAAATATGCATAAGGAATCACTTGTCCTATCTCCACATCTAATCAAAATGAGCATAAAGTCTTGGGATATATGGTAAAAACTAATCTATCAAATATGCATATTCACTCTATTAAGATAAAAGATCAAGAACCTAAAAATGACAATAAGATACAAAAAAAGCATTGGGCACATCAAATATTTAAACTAGGATTTCTAACAAAAGAAATCAAAAATCAAGAGACAATTCAAAAATTTAATGTTCCAATTCTATTTACAAACAAGAAAACTATAAGCCTTACTTTAAGTCAGGCTAAAAATCACTACTCATATAGATTGTAAGCAATTTTTAGATGAACAGTTTAATAAAATATGTTATGATCCACTTGGTAACTTACCACATAGTTTATTCATATATATAAGATCTAGTACCTACAGATTGAATCCATCATTGATAAATGATAAACCAAATGTAGATAGATGCAAACCAAAGATACCAATTACAAACTTACCAAAAGAATATGATAGACTCTTTGATTCTGTTATGCATACATACATCACATTTCATTAAGGAAATGTTATTAATTTACCATTCCTAAAAAATATGATCTTCATCTTGAGATAATTGGATAACTTATACAATTTCCAAAAATAAAACAAATATTAAAAATTCAAAAATCCAAAAATATTTTCAGCATTTACATGTTTTACTGGCTCTTTGCCATCTATATTGTTAGTTTCATGTTGGTAGATATCATATAATCTATTTATATATACACATATATTTCATGCATGCTTTGAGTGTGATACATGCATACCCATGTACATGATTTATGCACTTTTAGATGTTGGGACTTCCCTCTACTCATGTCATTTGGACACTAGGGGCATCTACTTATTTAATCATGATACACCTAGGCTATATCATTTTATATTATCATGTTTGATCATATATACTTATACATGACTTTATCCATGATTTTATCTTTCATAGTGTTCTTAATATGTTATATACTTAACATTTTTTTCTAAACACATATATTCAAGAATTAGTATGACATGTTTATATTGGTTTCTTATGTTCCAAGTTTTCCATTTATGCATTTTATTGAGTATATTTCCTTGCATTGTATTGCTTGTTAGAGAATTTAAATATGCTCCATTGTTTGTGGCCATTATGCCTTTGTTTTCTCTCTTTGAAATTTGAAAATGTTATAGTTTGTTGTATGTTGAGATTTAAATGTCATTTCTTGCTTTATGGACATTTGACTAAGTCATGTCCCTTTGATTGTGCAAAATTTGATCATACCACTTGTTTGAGGTCTCCTTGGACCATTGTGTTTTGATTTTATTTTGAGTGATCTTGTGTGTGTGTTTGATTTCTTTTTGAGCCTATATTATTACTATCTAGATGTTTCTATGATCTATATAGTGCATCTTAGGGTTTGATGTGATCACATTCTGCATGCTCTAATGATATATCTACCTAGACATGTTTATCTTATATAATACATGGTTCATACACAAATTATACGATTATCTTATCCTTTTGAGTTAAGGTAACTACTGATTTATACTTCCCTCACCTCAAAAGGCAGGCACATTAGTGGGGGCATGCCATAGAGATATGGATTCCACATTTTTTACAGTTTACAGCTTCCACATTTTTCATAATGAATATATTCAAATATATGGGTGGGGCATGTTATGGAAGCATATTATCCACACTTATACCAGCTCATAGTTCCATATTTTAGTGGAGACATGTTTTGGAAACATGTTATCCACACTTGAACAATTTGAAAAATGGTCAAATTTCACAGTTATATGATTCAGATAGACATTTGATTCATAATTCTATACATTGGCACCATACTATACCCAAGTTTCAACATGAAACATATATAGGGTGAATATACTATGAAAAGGGAACCTAAATTGTAAAATCAAAATTAGTTTTTATAGTTTAAATACTCTTATGGACTTTAACACACCAAGTTGGATTTTTAAGGACTATTATTAAGCTAATATACTATAGTAGTTGGTTCACTTTTGGTATGGTTGAAGTGATTGAATCACTCAATCTTTCCAAGTTGATAGGCTAGACTTGATTACATCATCCAAACTCACTAGATTTATAGTGTGTGTTGACTTGGATCAACTCACATTCACTAGATTATACGTATGATTGGGTTACATGGTCGAGCTAATCTCAATTACTAGGTGGAAACTCACGTTTTATCCAAGGTTGTGGGAAAGTTTTTACCTTAAAATTTATATATATGCACTTCTAAATTTACATCTATCATAATCTTATTTTATAAGGTTCATAATGATACATATTTTCAAATCAAGTTTCCAAAAGTCAAGGTAGTTGGATCGATATACATTTGTTCTCCTAAACTTTGCTCTTTATATTTTAATCATTTCAATACTTTTGATTTTAGATTATATGCATTGATTATATATTGTAACATGCTCTTGGTTTTACACACCTAGGTACATATTTTCCCCCTTTAAACTAACACTTTCATTACTAGCTAAAGGGGGGGCACAAATGTAGAGACTAAATCTGAATTATATATCACCTCAGTCTTTTACACTTGGTAAATACAAACATTTTTTTGTTCCTCTTAGTACTAGACATTCCCACTATTGAAAGGCTCACATCTGTTATCTCTTTATGCTTATTGATTATCTCTTAGTCTAACCAATCTTACTGTGATGACTCAGACCTTCTATATTTCTTAGAATGTTATAAAACTACTTATCTTCCATTTCTACAAGTTCTAGACCTATTTTTATAGCTTCTTAGACAATTTTTTCCCAGTCAGATGCCTACATCGACATAATTGTCTTGTACCAATAGAAGTGTCTAATTCCCTAAAATAATCAAATATTTAAAATTGTAACATGTCCCTATGGTCAGCCTAAGTTCTTTAATGCAATATATTTCCTTAAATGGATATATTCTTAGAATGCTATAAACCTACTTATCTTCTATCTCTACAAGTTTTCGACATATTCCTATATATATCCTTAAAGGGATATATATATATATATACCCTCATTCATTCCTCAACCATTATATACCTATTATATTCATGCCTCTCATAAGACAACTTACCACAAGCATTCAATCAAGAATTCTTGTGAGCAAAGTTGTCCTATTTTATCTTATTTTTATATCAGTCATAGGGACATCACATCTACTTAATTTCCATATATTTCACCCTTTTGCACACATAAATGAACACATTATTGAGAACTACATCAGTTTGAGGCTCTATTTGGAGTAGTGGATACGTAGGCAACACTAACTAATAAAGGAGTATTTGGGGTTAGCTCGACACTGTGAAACCACTAATCCATTTTTTCCAAGGTCTATATAAATATGAAGAGCTATGGTTTTAATGACTTGAAAAGAGTGATATCTTGTGGTCCATATTTGATCACAATAGAGTGAGGAAGATAAAGAACCCAAAATATTTTAGGTGGTTCATCCATATCCAATAGGTATTCTGTACTAGAAATATACACCTAGGTTAGATAAAAGCATCGATGCAACCATTCGGGGTCAACACAAGCATCTAAGGCTATAGAGGTAAAATTTATAGAATCTGGTGACTAGTCAAAAATCTATATCTATCCTATTTCAATCCTGTTTTAACCCAGATACATATGTTCATAATAAACCTGATAAGTAATGTAGTTTTCCATTTATTACAAGATCAATCGATAGTTTTACTTACTATTTTTAGCATATCTTATTATTTAAATTCATAATATTGTTTAACTACATTTGCATTTAATTACACTGCTATAGAGATAGTTTATCACCCTTGCACCTTAGGCTATCTCTATCTTTTTAACCCTAGTTTCTTTAATCTAGAATTTAGGGTTAAACACCATCAATAAGTACAGACCTTATGTACTTCTAACTGGATATGAATATAAACACAATCAAGAGGAGATGTGGGGGGTTGAAGGAGTTGAGGAAGGACATGTTGGTTACCCTCATTTTTCATTATAGGGTGGGTCACCTTACCTCTTGGGATAATGATCACATAACCCTAATTATAGGGAAAGTAACTATCACAATCTTGAGGAAGGGTGGTAAAATTTATTTGGGATTCCATATACATAGAATATGTATGATGATTTATTATAACCTTGATTTTATTGTACGTTAGTGTTCCAAAATTTATCCTACTAGTATTAAAGGTATTGAATGTTTTTAGTTGACATCATGTAATCAGAATAATCATGAATTAAATTAGAAAGTATACACCAAGAGTAACCCATATAACCAATATATGATGTTCATAATGTGTAAATATTATTTGAAACCCTAAGACAAAATTATAAAATACTATAAATAAGGTTATAATCCTAATGACAACCTATGGTTTGAAGCAATTATCCAATAAAAAAAGCTTCACCAAATATTTTATCAGGATTTAATTAATTATGATGACTTAACCCTAATTATGAAAAGTGGAATAGAATAAATCAGAGTACTAAAAATTTACTTTTGAATGAAAAACTGAAATTAAAAAGATTGAAATAGATGAAATGACATAATTTCAAATAAGGATAACTATGAAATCATATGATAAATTATTTGTTTATGTTAGTTGACTATGTTGGACTGACAAAAGGCTAAAACATGAAACTAGGAATAGTTCCCACTAAACCCCCATAATAAAAATAGGTAGGAGAAAAAGGTCATAACCATCTAACTGGGGTCAAAAACATTTTCCACTCTTGATCCAAACTTGACATTTTTGATTCCTTATATAAAATAGTGAAAATAGGGCATAGTCTTGTGTGACAACTAGATTTAAGTATGTGTGCACAAAATTGACATTCATGGATGTGCCAAAGATCTACAAATAGATTTTGAAAGGTTGAAACCCTAATAGGGCTTGTGATGATGGAAAACTTACAAATAGAAAAGGGTGGAGTGTAATTGGGATAACCTAACCCCAATCACCCCCATGATGATTGAACACTACCTATGTATCCAATAATTTAAAGAGGTAATTCAAGGCCATGTAGTTCTCCCACCTAGAGTGATTTGTTTAATTCTTCTCCTTTGAATATGTGTCAACATTTAGAAATGGCTCGAATACTTTATCATGTTTTACTTTGGGTTGAGTGAAACAAACTTATGACTTGGATGAAGACTAGTTGTAATGCTTCTAATCATAATTAGGAATAATAGGGAACCTTTTTTGAATGTGGAGTAGTGTAAATGTGCCTTTATATTGAAATGTCCAAGTGGAATAATGAGTGCTTTGAATACTCTTTTATAGAAATCCAAAAGGTTAAATCAAATGTTTATAAGCCTAAAAACATGGAAGGTGGCATAAAGGAGGGTTCCAATTTGAAATATGACTGTTAAAAGGTAAGGGCCAGAAATATCAATTAGGGGTCAGAGTTGTTTGTCAATCATGACCCATGCTAGATGATTTTGACCTTAAGGAAATGTGTTGAGTTTTGGGTTTGGGTCCATCTAAAAAGATGATTAGTTGTGTTCTTTATATGTTAAAACATTTGTTTAGGTGATGAATGACATATTTAGAAAATAAGAGGTCTTCACATGTGCTTATAATAAGCCAAGGTGTCAAAATAGTTCTGAGTTAAGTGCACAAGTTAATTAAAGTGAAATAAAGATAAAAAAACATGATCAAGTATTCATGACCAAATTTAGGTGTCTATAGATGGGTTGATATGTGTCAACAAATTTCCCTAACACTCTACTTTGATATATCTTTCCTTTCTTATTTACATCTTTTTGAGCCACTTTTTTTTCATGTTTCCCTTATTACATTTCTAGGTTATGGTTCACCAAGATTTATATGGTTTGTCTATGATTCATTGTTCGTGATGGTATTTTAAGCCATGAGAATAATTACATTAAAAATATGAATACATGATAACTCCTATAGTTAGCTAAGGTAGTCATGGATGTGATTTTTATTACGCATTATGTGGTGTCATAGAGATACTCAATCCATGTTGAAGGGATTGGTGGTTCCACTAGATAAGATGGGCCATTTACCACCTAGTTGTTTTCCCTAAGAGGAAGAGACTCATAAATATTTAAAAAAATATATATACTTTTAGGATTTTGGCTTCCAAGTGAGTGGAGGTCCAAGAGACTTTATGACTCACACATTGATCATGTACCCTAACAAGGATCTCCAAAGTTTTGGTACCTTGGTTAGCTCTTATAAATATTTTATGACCAAGAATTTTTATTTGTAGTGAATTATTTCAAGACCATCTGCAGAGTTATGCTAAGTGTAAAGCTCGAGTGAATACTAACCATCCCTTTCTTACACTACTACTAGGCCAAAAGAAAATGTAGACTAGCTATGCAATTTTGATGTAAAATAATTTTGAAGGAATAAGTAGTATGGATGGATAGACAAAAAAATTTAATTGATAACAATTGATGTGCCTGTTAGGGAGACAAATTATCAATACTAGTTTTACACCTTATTTTGAATTTTAATGAGCACTCAATCCCTTGTATCCCAAGCGAAAAAGTGAGTACCAAACGATGTACCTAGGTAGTGGTTAATCTTCCTATAGGGAATGATGCTCCATGTTGAGGAGATCCAAGTCAAATTTGGAGTGGATCTATGTCACCATACACTCTAAGTTAATGGGGTTATATTTAAGAACCACACACACACACAACCCTTTAATAAATTACGTCTTTTCCTCATCGAGAATTTCATTTAAGGTATTTAGATTATGTGGAAAATGCTTCCTTATATAAATTTAAGGGGGACCATTACTTTAAGATTAAGTCATGAATAAGGAATCTATTCATGTGTCATCATTTGATTGGTTGGTTCTTTGATTTAACATAGTATGATGCTTTGTTTTTACTTAGAATTTAGTTGTGAAAGTGACATCTACCTACAATTATTTAAACAATTAATTATAGTTTAACTTACATTTACCTTTCAAACCATTGGTATATACATAATGATGGATCCTCTCCTTTATTTATTCCTACCAAATATGTAACACCTCTATTACAAGGACACTCTTTTAAATATTGGGAAAAATAAGTTGATTTTTTATGTCATGTATCAGAAGAAACTTAAAATCAATCATATCAAAAGCTTATGAGAAGAGTTTGGTTGTAACATTTATATTGATGATCCTAGATGAATTCCATTTTTTAACAACTTTTTTTAGGGATCTAGTTATCAATAATTTTCTACGAATGCCTTTAGTTATAGTAAAGCAAATTTTCTATATATTCAACTCGACCTATTATTTGCATTCCCACCTAGAAATGGAATTATGCATAACATGGTGTAGCCTCATATCCAACAAGAGAGATGATGGAATCAAAATCACTGAGAGGGGGAAGTGAATCAAAGTTTTAAAAATCTTTCAACAATTATGCACAATCATTCATGAACTATGAAAGCAACATTGAGATCTAACAAAGCATAAAGAACCATTTAGACAAGATAACACATATATGAGTGGGAAACCCTAAAGGGGAAGAAAAACCACTATGATCGCTACAAAAAGACTATAGTCCTATAAAATAAAAGATCAAATTATGTTGAGCACCAACTCAACTTAGAGTACCAACCCCAATAAAGTCAAGCACCTACTTGTAAGGAAGCACCAACTCCCTAAGTGAATCAAAACCAACTCATCCACCTCATGAGTTTTGATCACCACACCTCTGTTATTTTGTTATGCTCTAATTTCAAGACCTCCTTCTGCTCAACTACGCAAAATATTATTTGCTTGTGTTGTATATCTTCAAATAGGCATAAACTACCATGTATATATACTAGATTCATGGTCACATACCACTTGGTCAGCCAAACACCTTCAACATATTAGGTTGTCCATATAATAAGTTTGAGAACATCTTATGAACATGATCCAAATTTAATTTTAACCCCTTTTGGTTTGCAAAAACTCATGTAGACCTAATTGCATTAGGTCTATCCTCTTAGCATCAAAACTTATTATCCTCTTGGGCCCAAATGGACTTATAAAATAATCAAAAACCATTTAATCATTTAGATAATCAAATCCACTTACCTCCTCCCTTATTTATTAGACATGCATCCTTTTTTTGTATCATGAAAGCTCCTTTAGAACAAACTGCCCTATTAGGTACCTCAAAAGTTTGTCGTGCAATAATGAAGCTTAAACATCCTTAAGCTACTCAACTATGATAAATGAAACATGTAGATAGATTTTAAATGACCTCAGGGTTATCACTAAATTCTTGGAAGACTTTAACTTAGGAGATAAAGGCTTAAGATGATATATGTAACTCACTCACTCAGAACTGCCAATTCACCTCAAAAACTAGTCATGGTGAATTAGATCCCCAATGCCTATGTAGACACATGTCATGACTCTTGATGCATAAAAATGGTTTTATGATACTTCCAAAACATATTTAGATTGAAAAATCATATGGTCTAATGACAAATATTGGTCTTTCATATCAATTTCTTGACCTAATATCTCATAGTCTTATCTAAACCAGATAGGTCATTTTGTGAGCAACATTTTCACCATATACACTGACCTCTAAAGATTCTCCAAAGTGTAAACAATACTTAAAAGTAATGAATAACTTCATCATGCACCATTTTTCACCAATATATCATGCACAGACCTTCAAATCTATCTTTTCATCTCTACCTGGGTTTTACACTATTCTCACCATTAGGTCAGTCTGTGACTGGCTAATTTGGATGACCAAATGAGAATTCTTGAAGGCTACAAGCTATCCATAAATCATCATGTACATGAAAAATGAGTCTTTATATTCTTCTCCCATCCATTTGCTCTTTTTAACCAATACAACTTTTGCGAGCTACAATAATTTCTAGATAAATAAGCCTATATATGTGCATTTTCTCTCTCATTTGACTAACCACCACCACCTAGAGGTGCTTGGGAAAGTTGAATATATGACCCAAAAGTTTATCTGGACATTTAAATCCACTCTGAGTTATTTTTAATAAGAAATTTCATATTGGGTCCTTATTAAGGTTTTAGGGAGGTTTAACACAGGGTTTGGTATTAACGATTGTTCATAAAGGAATTTCACTTGAATCCAAAGTTAATGCTTAGAGATCTTAGCTATGACCCTTCCCCATCTCTCCTTAATAACTCAGGTTCCCATGCAGAGGTTACACATGCCAACGAATGTCTGAAAGTGATTCTCGGGTCTTGAGACCTCATTCTGTAAACTTGAGAAGGCCTAAAACACTAATTCATGCAATTTCCTTCAAGCCATGACCTAAAAATTTGTGAACATGAACATGCCTAAAAAAACTTATCTCACCTCTATCCATGCTCATATATGCATACTTGCCTTCAAATCTAATCTTCATACCTCATTAGGTTAGGCAGGGTCTAAGAGAGGTCTAGGTGTAGACATACACTAAAGGTTCTACCCCTATAGGCTCACCTTGAAACTCTCATGGTTACTTTTATACCATACTTTCATGCTCAAACAGTGACATACAACCTTCAAATCCCTGTGTTCATTCATTTTCATTCACATACCTCTTCATGTCATGACTAGGCTAATGACTAGGCTTCCTATGCACTTTGACATCAATGATTTATACCTTTATGCAAGCAAAGACATTAGCTTCTTTCAAATTCTCTCTCTTTCTCTCATGACACACTTTGTTATGACAACATTCTCTCAATGTACCTTGTCACATCACACACTACCAACTAGGCTTAGTCACATTTGACATCAACTTTCACAAGATACACCTTTGACATCAATGTCAATACTCAACAAGAGCATCGCATCATCTTTTATAGTAGGGGAGGCCATCGGCTACATTGCGCTGGTATTATTTTAACAAAAGTGGTGTATGTCATTTTATTTATTTATTTTATAGACTAAAGAATTATACTCATTTGGCATTTGTAAAACTTGAGTTGTGAAGTTGGTGAGTTCTAAGGTGTGGTTAAGATTTCAAAGCAAAGAGAAGGAAAATATATATTAGGAAAACATAAGAGAACCTCATACACATACAAACCCCTTTAATAGATTATATTTTTTCCTTGTCATAAATTTCGTTTTAAGCAGTTAAATTATGTGGAAAGCACTTTTTAAATATATTTAAATTAGTTGTTTTAAATACAAAGAAATCTAAAGAAGACCATTAATTAAAGATTATGTCATGAATTTAGTGTATATATATATATATTTAAAGATTATGTCATGAATTTAGTGTATATATATATATATATATATATATATATATATATATATATCTGTGTGTGTGTGTGTGTGTGTGTGTGTGTGTGTGTGTGTGTGTGTGTGTGTGTGTGTGTGTGTGTACATAGACATGTATGTACATATATACACACATATATATGTATTTATATATACACATATGTATATATATCTATACATGTATATACACACATATGTATATATGTATATATACATGTGTATACACAAACACAAACACACACACACACACACACATATTCTTTGTCATAAATTTCGTTTTAAGCAGTTAAATTATGTGGAAAGAACTTTTTAAATGTATTTAAATTAGTTGTTTTAAATACAAATAAATTTAAAGAAGACCATTCATTAAAGATTATGTCATGAATTTGGTGTCATATATATATATATATATATATATATATATATATATATATATATATATATCTGTGTGTGTGTGTATACATATACATGTATATACATATATACACACATATATATGTATTTATATATACGCATATGTATATATATCTATACATGTATATAACACATATGTATATATGTATATATACATGTGTATACACAAACACAAACACACACACACACACACACACACACACACACACACACACACACACACACACACATTCTTTGTCATAAATTTCATTTTAAGCAGTTAAATTATGTGGAAAGAACTTTTTAAATGTATTTAAATTAGTTGTTTTAAATACAAATAAATTTAAAGAAGACCATTCATTAAAGATTATGTCATGAATTTGGTGTCATATATATATATTTAAACAACTAATTTAAATACATTTAAAAAGTTCTTTCCACATAATTTAACTGCTTAAAACGAAATTTATGACAAAGAATATGTGTGTGTGTGTGTGTGTGTGTGTGTGTGTTTGTGTTTGTGTATACACATGTATATATACATATATACATATGTGTGTATATACATGTATAGATACACACACACACACACACACACACACACACACACACACACACATATAAATACATATATATGTGTGTATATATGTATATATGTGTGTATATATGTATATACATGTATATGTATACACACACAGATATATATGTGTGTGTGTGTGTGTGTGTGTGTGTGTGTGTGTGTACACACACACACAGATATATATGTGTGTGTGTGTGTGTGTGTGTGTGTGTGTGTGTGTGTGTGTGTGTGTGTGTGTGTGTACATGTATATACACACATATGTATATATGTATATATACATGTGTATACACAAACACAAACACACACACACACACACACACACACACACACACACACACACACACACACACACACACACATATTCTTTGTCATAAATTTCGTTTTAAGCAGTTAAATTATGTGGAAAGAACTTTTTAAATGTATTTAAATTAGTTGTTTTAAATACAAATAAATTTAAAGAAGACCATTCATTAAAGATTATGTCATGAATTTGGTGTCATATATATATATACTTCTTTAATAATTTTTTTTTTCTTATCATAAATTTTGTTTGAAGTAATTAAATTATGTGAAAACACTTTTGGAAAATATTTAAAATAGTTTTAGATTACGGTAAAAGCAGGGTTTGAAGGGACCCCGAAACCCTTTAACAGAATCAAGAAAGATAAAGCATTAACAACCACCAAGAAAAGCATTCCTGAAACTTACTGAAGAGCAGCATCAAAATCAGGTTTTAAAGGGCCCTGAAACCACAAACATAGTCCAATAAAAGTACCCAGGTTTTACAAGGCCCTGAAACCTCAAAGAACTTACAGCATAGGGTAAAGAATGCTAAAAAATATATGTCTTTAGCATTCTGCCCTGGCCAACAATGCAAGTTGCCATTGCAATAAACAATAACAACACACAAGCATTTTCCGTGACATTAAAATTTTGCAAAATACCTTTGGTTTCTCTGTCACTTTGATTTGATGGAGACACCGTCAGATCCAGCAATAATGACGGCCGTAGCCATGTCGAGAAAAAGGCCGTGCTCCTCCATGCCCTCAAACCCTAAAAACGCACTGCCCGCAGCCCTACTGTCCTTAATCGGCGTCTTCGCAAGACCAGCACAACTGCGACCCCGTTGGGATTGAGCGTGCGTTCCATCTCCAAATCGAACAGATCCAGTGACCCCGAGAACACAAAGTCGAAGGAATTGCTCGCAAATGGCAGCCGTCGAAATTTTCCTTTGCAGGACCGCCGATTGATTCCCACGACGTCCGGCACACCGTTCTCCCTTAGCGCCAACACGACGTGGGCATATCCGCCCCCGATATAGAGGCCTTTAAGACCAGGCCGCAGAAGACCTTGCTTCTACGACCGCCCGTATGAAGCCTTGTTATAAAATATTTAAAATAATTATTTTGAATAAAAAAATTAAAAAAAAATATTAACTAAAAATTAAGACATAAATTTAATATCCAATTATATATATTATCATTGAATTGACTAATTTTTTAATTTAATATATTATAATATATATTTTTTATTTAATTGTGAAAATGACATCCACCTATAATTATTTACTCACATTTATTTATTTACATGTGCCTTTCCAACTTTGATCCCCACACATCGATGGCTCCTCTCCGTTATTTATTCCTGCCCAATATGCAACCAACACCTCATTTACAAGGATGTTCTTTAAATCGTGGCAAAAAGCAGGCGATTTTTATGGTCTTATCGACGGTCCCACATGAAGCCCATATTTCAACAACCTTTTGTGGCGAGTGAGTTTAGCAATAATTTGCTACGAATACTTTCAATGGCAGCAAAGCAATTTTTCTATACATATTCAGATCGACTCTTCTTTTATTTACATTCCCACACCAGTTATCGCAAGAGTTTGAAGTCTGGCATTTGTAAAACTTCAGTTGCGACGCTGGTAAGTACGGATCAAGGGCGAGTGCACATAAGGGTGTCTTCAAGAGTAGTGCAATGATATGAGACGTCACAGACCTGATTACAACGACAGTACCTGCAGTATCTAGACAGTAGCAGTCGCTGCAAGAGTTTAAATTTTGTCCAAAGCCTCCCTACAAGGTTTAAGCTCCTGGTATTTCTTGAAATGAGTGATTAGAGAGCGGAAGCGGAGCATTTTTTAGAACAGTTACCAAGACAGTGAGCCACAGGAAATCCCACAAATATAGCAGTCCCTGCAGAAGCAGTAGCAGATCCGTCCTTGCTCCTGATCTTAGCCCCCATATACCATCCAATAATATTTTCTGCAAATATAAGATATGGGAAACGGAGAGTTTACATGCCCTTTGCCTTTGGCATCTCTCGATCACGTTTCATTGGTGTGCAAGTCTGTGGAATCTTCCTCTCAATTCTACATGAATGTTCTTGGATTTCAGCTCGTCAATAGGCCTTCCTCCTTCGACTTTGAAGGAGCTTGGTAAGGCTAAAACTTGATCATCATTCATATTTCTTAATTTAAATTAATCTCTTGTTAATTTTCGTTGTGTGCTACTGAAGGTTATTCAACTATGGCGTGGGAATGCACCTATTGCAGTGCAAGTCTGTTGACGACCTCCCTAATAAGTCCGAGATCAATCCAAGGGATAACCATATCTCCTTTCAGGTTTGATGACTATTTTTCCGAGATCAATCCAAGGGATAACCATATCTCCTTTCAGGTTTGATGACTATTTTTCATTGCTAATCTACTTGGAGTTAGTATGTGGTTCTAATGGCGGTTTGGTTTGGTTGCAGTGTAGTGATGTTGGTTTCGTGGAGGAAAAACTAGAAGAAATAAAGATGAAATACAAGAAGCGAGTTGTGGAGGAGGGAGGAGTGGGCGTGGACCAAATTTTCTTCCACGATCCAGATGGTTACATGATAGAGATCTGTAACTGTCACAACCTTCCACTCGTTCCCTTATCTGATTCTCGTTCCCACTCACAACCTCCTCCCGTCACTCCATCAAGATTTTCATGGCTTAAATCCAGGTCTAAAAACCAGATCGCAAACGAAATCTTCACAGAAATCCCTTTGGTTGCTCTCAATTCTAACCCAGTCCAACCCCAAGCACAGCTCTCTGGTTCTAGTTAAGTTATCTTGTTAATACAGAATCGAGAATTTATATGTTTTTTTTTTTGACAATAATGATTTCTAAACATAGATCATTCTCGTTTGTTTGTGATTTACAGAAAACGACGTGGAATTCAATGGAAAAGAGCATCGCTGCCAATGTCCATCAGAAGCACAGAAGCCGTTTTTTCTCGACATCATGAATTTCTATCTGTGAACCAATGGCAATGACAGACTTAGTTCAAATAATAATAATGCTTTAATTGTAGTGTGAGATGTCAATAAGGTCGACTTTAAATGTATGTTTATTTGATAAGTGGCACCTGTTATATTAAAGGGGATTTAGTTTGATATATTTTTTTAAAAGTTAAAAGGGTTTTTTTGAAATAAAAAAGTGTATAGTGGTATTTATATTTCATTTGTAATTTATAATTATTGATTTCAAAAAAATTATGTATAAAGTTTTAAATAAAAATAATTTGATATTTTTAGTAGACGTGATGGTAGAAAATGATATTGTGTTATATTTTCTATAGTGTGGTAATGAGTTGTGTAGAGAGGAGATATCATGTTTTATAGCGAGTTTGACTAATGTCGAAGTGGTGGGAAAGAGAATTAAAATACAAAACATAAAAGTATTGAAGATTTCAATCTAAGACAAATGGTGATGGTGAGGGGAAATGATAGAATATTTAAGGTGATAAACTCAAAGAATCTTAGAAAGATACACGTACAAAGTTTTATGACATGCCACATCTATCTACTATAATTATTAATTTCTAAATTAAACGAATTTAAAATTAATTAGACAAAAAATGTAAAAGCCTTCATCAATAAAATATACTTCCTATATAATCTAATCCACTAATCTAAGATGCCATATACTAATAAAAATGGATACAAATATTTCGAAGATTTTTCTATTGTTTTTTTTAATAACACTAACAAGAGCCACAATATTCATAACAATAGTGTTTATTTCTCTTTATTTTGTGAGTGAAGAACAAAACTTTCACAGGGACCACAAGTTCTGCAAATTTTAGATAGTCTATTAACTAAGGTTCAAATTACCACTAGTTTTTGTATACTCTCCACAAATGTTATAATTGTCTGATGTATATTAAATTAGGCACCACCTCAATTATTATAGCTTTTTTTAATGGAAACTACAAATGCCATAATAAAAACTTATGATTTCAATTTCTATAATAAACAATTTAATGATAGAAACACAACATAAATATGATTATATAAAAAATTAATATTAATTGATCCAAATAAATAATATTGTGAAAGCTCTGCATTTCCCATTCATAAAATCCAAATCTTTGAAAGAAGGATTAAAATCAGAAAAAGAAACATATATTAATATAATAAAATTATAACATATTATATTAATAAAAATATTAAATCTATTTTATAATATATATTTAATATATAATATAGTTATAATATAACATGTACTATCTTAGTAAAGAAATATTTTATATTATTTTATAATACATTATATTATAATATATACTTTTATTATAAATATATAAATATAAATATAAAATAGTTTTAATATTATCATATAGTATAACAAATATTTGTTTTAATTATATTTACATCCATATTTATTTGTATATGATATTTTGCATTGTCAATTAAATTATATAAGAAGTGTTTTTTATTGATTTTTTAATTGATTTTAGATTTATTTAATTAAGTTTTATAAAATTTAAGCAATTAAAATTATTGTATAATTAATTTTAAAATCGTTTAAATTGACACATGGTATATTCTATATATTTATAAAGGAGTAATTAAATATATGACACTTAATTTTTTTGAGATGACACATGTTTCAATTATGTATTAGGTAATTGAAAAAGTTTAGTGAAAGCTACATATTGTATTTGAGATGTGACATGCCACTGAACTGAGTCCATCATTAAAATACATTGTCATTGTCCCTAACCATCACTACCTAGCTCACCTTGAAATATTTTACCACTTGTGTTCTGTATGGCCTTGCCCTTCACTACCACTTTTTTATTACTCAATCTCACCATCAAATGGAAGGTATCCTCCCAGCACAATTTATTTCTATGTCTTATGAAAGAACATACTACCTCATTTTCTACCATCACCTTTACTAGAAATAATAGGTTCTTTTGGTGAATGTTATGTGCAAAAAAGGTTAAATGGAGTCAATGATCATGGGTTTTGAATGAGGTACGACTATCGATTTATATTTTTACTTTATAAAACACCATTTTTATCATTCATTGAAAAAATATTGTGACTATTTTCATGTTTTATATAAATTTTGACTTCCCCATCACTTTGACATTGCTGAAAGCCCCCCTGAATTAGAATATCTCCCCCTGACATAATTTGTTTCCATGTTATATGAAGGAAAACACCTTTTTATTTTCACTATCACATCCACTAGAAATATGAGATTATTGTTCCTTAAATATTGTATGTACAACATGCTAAATGAGTTAGTGGTGACAAGTTTAGAATGAGATATAACTATCGACTTATACTCTTTCACTTTACAAAACTCTACAAATATATAAAATTGCATCCCTTCTAACGTAACTTTAACCTTTGAGACAATTGTTAGAACACTTCAATTACAATTTTTTTCTCTCTTAAAAAAATTAGAAAAAATAATATGCCTAATTAAACATCTAGAAATTTTTCTTCTCATTATTTTTTATTTTTATTTTTTAAATATTTATTTATTTTTATTTTTTAAATATTTATTTATTTTATATTAATTTAATTTAATATTAATTAGTTTGTATTTATTATTAATGTTAAGGTGTTATAATCATGGTCAATAAAGAAATGTACATAGTGCCAACCAATCAAAATACATTATGAAAGTTATAATTTGTGTTATTCTAAAGTTTAAAATTGTTTCCTTCTATAACGCCTTATTATGCGGGTTCCTCGTAACTTAAATAATTTAATTACTTAACCTTAGTGCTTTTCATGATGGTCATTTTCTTCATGTAATCAACTACACAGTTATAAGAATCCACGTGCCATTTATGTTCAAATGGCTCTTCTCTATTTCAAGTCTTTCCCTGCTCCCTTCACAATGGATTCAATTGTCAACTAGGAGATTCAGATTCAGATTTAAATTTCAAAATTTTGATGTTAAAATATGACGCCTACTCTGATAAAATTCAATCTCTACATTGAGAAATGGCATTATGAGAATAATTTAGATGGCAATTTAAAGTCTCGCTTTTATGGGTGAATATAAGGAGTTATTATTTGCATTGTTTGAATGTTTATGACTCCATTCTTATTCTTATTTTGAGAATAATTTAGATGGCAATTTAAAGTGTCGTTTTTATAGATGAATACGAAGAGTTGCATTATTTGCATTGTTTGAATATTTATGATTCCATTTTGGAGTTTGGTTTATGGATTTATATGTGATTGAGTTTTTAAATTCTTAAATTTTCCTAATATTTTTTAGAATTTATCTAGAGAGAACACAATCATATTATTAAAGGGTTGCAAGCAAAAATTGCATAATAATATTTTAACATCAATACAATATTTCTTTCTTTTAAAATTTATGTAGTAGGTTGAAAAATCTTATTGAAATAGATGATTGTTTGTCAATTCTAACTATAGAATTTGACGAGCTTCGTTTAATGTTTGGGAAAATTACACAATGATATTTTTACATCAATACAATATTCCTTGTATTAGGTTGAATAATCTTATTGAAATAGGTGATTGCTTGCCAATTCTAAACGTGGCATTTGATGTGCTTTGCTCAATACTTGGATTTGGAAGGGAGAGAATTGTGAACTCTTCTTTTAGGTAAATGTTGATTGTGGACAAATCATTGCCATCCAAGAAAAGCTTTATAAAAACTTTGTCAGTGAAGAAGTAAATTTTTGTAATCATATGTAATTGAAAATTCTGAGCTTCAAGTTTCAGAGTCATTTTGGATTTGAACACAGCTTCGGGGAATGTTAATACTAGAAGAAATATTAATTGAGAAAAAGATGACAGTGATGACAATAATAATAACAAGGATATGGAGCTTTTAGATTCAGATATTTGTAACTAGAGCATAAACTAACAATGGTGGATGGAGGATGACTCCAACACACATCAAACTAATCACTAAGCTTATGCCTATAGCATCAAGCTTTTGCAACATTAATCGTTTACAATTATCGACCATTCAATGCATAAAATTTGAAATTGATCAAAGATAAAAGTGTGTATTGTGTAAAGAATAAAAAAGATGAATCTTTACTTTGTGCTCTGCAATGAAAATGCCTCTAGCATAATAATTGGATATTGTTTCTTTTTTTCAAGAAAGCGATCGAAAAATTACGATATATTTGGCATATGATAAAGTTTGGAATCCATTTTTTTTAGAATTTTTTTTTTCAAAACCAACACAAAAATGTTAGCTTTATTATGCCCTGGGATCCCTCTCTTACAAAGAATATATCTAAAATAGAAGGTGAGAGGATGGTTAATTTACTCTGAATATCTTTGTTATGCACTAGAGAAACACTAGACAACCGTTTGAATATGAGTCAATTGTAGCCATGGTAGGTGAACATCAAACTTTATTGAATTGAATTTAAATTGGGGTTTTTAGAGTTTGTGATGTTTTTTCCTTAGATCTTTTAACAGAGTTTTAGGGGAGACGACCTAGACACTGAGAGGGGGCTATTAATTATGGTAGGATGGTTACATAAAAATATCAATTTTATAATAAAAAAGAACCAATAGTTATTATATAAATATTATATTGTAGTACAGCTTGTATCTAATAATAGTTTGTAACATCATTCACAATATATTACATAATATGTATAATAATTGGTCACCTATTTACGAGTTCAGATTTATTTTTTTAAAATCAAGTTAAACTTTGATTTTCCCTTCAATTAAACACTCCAAACAAAAATAGTGATTTAACTAGTTTATTTATTAAATAATTAAGTGGATTATATATGTCAACGAGGTACTTGTATGGGTTCACACATGTGTGAAGTTAATTTGCACATCTATTAATCGCTCTCCCCAATTTGAACCTATAATCCACATGTTTACATGCTTTTCTGTATCAAGAGGTTGGAATGATAGCATATTTTAGACAACGAATAGACGAATCTGTTTTGGAGGTTGAAATGGCCTTCTTGATTTGTGGTGTCCTTTTTCTTATTAATGAAAAATGGTGACTGAAAAATGCAACTGACTCATTCAAATTTCATTGGAAGCAGCAGCACCAGCATTACGTTACAAAGGTATCAGCAACAATGACAATTATTTTGCTGTGAGTGTGTTTAAGATTAAAAACTCCAAAAAAGGTGAACCGTTTTTCAGTAGCGATGTGCAAACGTTGCTCGGAATTATTCATCGAGATCTGGTGAAAATAGAGGGATTTGCTTCTGGGGCCGTATTAAGGCTTTAGTAACAGACTACGTGCCAAACGGAAATTTGGATATGCTCATACATGGATGGTGCAGGTGCTTGTGTAGGGAAAGGCCCGGGTTCACATTCGACCCGAGCAAGTGTATTGAGAGTAATAAGATACAAAATAGTCTCATAAGAAGAAACAAGTTGGAACAGAAACAAAGATATAAAATTAGATTATGTATTATAGCAAGATATGTAATCAACGGCCATTGATATTCGGAGAACCTGCACCAATGTGTAGAACGACATTCTTTTGTCGTAATTTGAGGCGTCGTAATTGAGGCATCCCATAATGTTATTAAGTTTAAAATGTAGCTCTTGGTTTTAAGTGTTGATTTTATAAAATATCAATTCACCAATAATTAAAATATATTTATAAAAGTTGTGTATTGTTTCAAATATTATCTCAAAATAACTATATTTAATTATTATTTCAAATAATTGTCTTTGTAGAGACGATATAGAATTCTATTTGCGTTATTTCTTGTGAGACAATATCATTTTTGTCTCTATAAATACAATATCATTTTTTTATTTCTTTAGAGATTATATAAAATACTACATTTTATCTCTCAAGAGACAATATTATTTTTCTCTCTATAGAAATGATAACTTTAATCATAGTTATTGTCTCTTTAGAGACAATATGAATTTAATGAATTATATATATATATATATATATATATATATATATATATATATATATATATTGCAACCAATAAAATAGTATCGTCAATCGAACTAGAATGAGTTGGTGATCAATGTTATAAAATATTTATAAAAATAATTTAAGTTGAATATTGTGCCACAAGTAGGTCCATAAGCATTTTATTAATATAAAAAAAAAACAAATACAAAGGGTGTTAAAATGTTGTTAATCCTTGACATAGAATGGTACACGTCTTTATTGCTATATTGGATGGTGTTGTAGGGGTTTCTTCATATTCAACTACATCTAATTCTTGAAGATCTGCCCCTTTTTAAAATGTTGGAAGCACATACTATTTTATAGGTACTACAACATTATTAGTAGTGAAAAGAGAACAACAACTATGGAAATCTAGGGTATGCTAAAATAGAACAATAAATAACATGTCTAGAATATAGTAAAAACATCAATTGTTTTGAAAGGCACTATTTATATAAATGTAGCATGATACTCTTGGAGCATCCTATGACCATAAGTTTAAAAACAAAGTGTGATCAATCTTGAATTCAAATCCAAACTATTTTCAAATATTAGTTTATCATGCAAGAGGAAAACATTGCAAAAATATAGTGTAGTATAATTCAAATCAATCCATACTTGTATCTATGGTTAGGATCAGTGAACGCAACCATAATCCTTTTCTAGAATTGATTTCTAGGTAAATTCTCTATAACCATAAAAGAAAAACAACCCAAAAGGACATAAGTTGGGATCTTTTTAAAGACAAGAATTACACCAACGCAGCTAAACACCATAATAGATTGCATCAAGTTACTAATTCATCATTATTTAACTTTAACATGAAGGAGGTCATCTATGTCCTCCTTAACACTAAAAACTGATTCATTAACATAGGCATCTATATTTATAGTACTTCTAGATAATTGAGTAGTTGAATCCTTCAATTGCCAAAGTACTTGCACAAAAGGCATCCAACAAACAAATAAATCAATGGATCATAATTTTAAACTAAAAAAACTTATAAGTGTGATATGTATATACATAATATTTTCAAATTTTATTAATTACTGATGTTTTTTCTCTTTTAGGAATAAGTTGAGTCTCAATCTCTCTGAGTGCACACCTTAAAGGGTGTACATAGAAAGGGGTGGGTAAACCATTGATGCTTTACATGATTGTTGTCCCCTATACCGCCACTTTATATCAATCCAAACTTATCCTATGCACTTTCCTAAGCATTTCCCCCTCTCTTTCACACTTTTCCATCCATTTGCCACCTTCATTAGCCCTGTCCTAAGCCTAAAACCCTTTATGATAGTTTACATTACACTGTCAACCCCATCAACCTTGTACACAAATTGATAAAACATATATAAGGTCTAGTTTGGCCCTTGGCCAACCTAAACCAAGACTTAATTTATTTTTTATCAATAACAATACAAAGTCAATTGGGTTGACCCTATCGGCTAAACATTTGGAAGGGTTTAGGGTTAGATTCAGTGATATATATGTACATTCATTTTGCCATTTCTTAGAGATTGAAAAGAGTTAGTTATTCATTTATGCTTCTTTATAATATACTCTTCTACCATTCTACTTGAGGAGTTATAGCTTGGGGTTTACACTTGGAAAAGAATCTTATCTTGTAGAAAAGTCTTGGATGCTTTGGCCTTTATTAATGATCCTTACAAACCACAACAACCTTTTTTGAAACACCTTTGGACAAGGGAGAGATTGATTCTCAATGGGTTCATTTTTAAGGTAACTATCTCTAGATTTACTCCTCTATTTTTTTTGATAGAAGTAGCATAATTAATGGCTTTTAAATATATTGATCTCTCCATGTATTAGGGTTTTACCTATACATAGCTTAAATAGGATTCTCTTTATTGGAAGTAGATACTGAGAGGGAGGGGTTGAATTAGTAGACAATAATGCACATTCAACTCCAAAAATATTTCATCAAACGTCAACTTGATCTAGCAACATAAACATGAAAGCACATTCATTCAAAGGATGAATAAGAACATATATCACATAAACATATCATCTATGTGGGAAACCCTCATGGGGGATAAAACCCACTAATCCATACAATATGGACTACAGTCCTATAAAGATAAGATTCAACATTTAGACCAACACTAACTAATCAAGAAGCACCTACCCCTCAATTTAGTCAAGCACCCACTTGACCTTTAGCTAGCTCCAACTAGCAAGGAGACTACGACCCCCTAAGAAACCAAGCACCAACTCAACTACATATGATCTGATCTCCACCTTTGATCTTATGTATTTTACACCTGATCATGGACTTCTCTTTCTTGCATTTGTTGTACCCTTTAATCTCTCTCAAATAGCCTCTAGGGCTTACTCGTTCAACTAGCCTCTTTTAGGCTTGTTAGGTTTAATGAATTGTTTATCTACCTTTACCAACTTGTTCAAATAAGCATGTATAATATTTTTCACTCTCTAATGGTCCTCAATGACTTGTATCTTATTTTTCAAAGGTTATCTCCTTCATTTAGTTACCCACTTTGTCAACCACATCAAATAGGTCAATTAGGCCTAGTATTTATACCATATACTCATCTAACCCATCTTGGTCAGCTAAGATGCTTTGCATGCTTGTTTTATTTTTGGAATAAGTCTTCACACATGTTACATGGGTGAGACACATGAATCATAGGTCAACCATTACCTCATTAGCCCTAAACCACTATTAGGCCTTAAAGAGATCTAAAGCAATTAGGCCTTCAAATCCACATGTTACCCCTTGAACCTCTTGGACCACCTTCAACCTCTATTGATGCTTCAAAAACTTCAAATGACACTTGAATAATTCTATTATTTCATTCATATGGGTCCACATTACCTAAAACTCAAAATCACACCTTGAACTAAGAAATTAGGTCTCCTTAGTTTTTAGGCTTTCATACATAGAAAAATTATCTTTTAAAACTAAAGCATATAGTTTTTTTCTCAAACAACCACCTAAAAAAACACATGGATGGGTGTAGTCATATAAAATGTCAAAATTGGTATCTTGAGTGTGGCTTGTGGCACCCAACCTATAGGTCCCTTTTTCATGCTCTCATGACCCTTTTAGACACATTTTTACTTATTCCTAGTCATCCTGAGCTTTCCAAATGATCATTCCACTTCAACTAGGTAGCATTTTCGAGGCCAATCCTATCTTCTTAGGTCTCTCACCTATAAAATAGGAGCACCCAAATTGGACTATAGCATTGGACCCTAGGATGGATTATTTTGATGCTCCTATCTAATTACATTTTGAGCTCCAATGGTTATTTCCTTCTAGTTCCTATCCTTCATCTTGTCAACCTAGTATGAATACATTAGACCCATGACCAATAAATGTTTATAAAATCCCATTCAAAGTTCATTTAGGAGGTTGAAAAATATTACAAAGTAAGCAAGAATACAAGAAATTTTTTTGAAGTAAATTTCCCTATTATCTAGATACAACCATCCAATACAGTTACAAGCATATCCAAATCCTCACACCAATTCTTAGCCACCTCAAGCACACCTATTTTAGAATTTTTACATATACATTATACTATTATGCAAAGTAAATTAAGTGGGAGAACTACATATGGATTGATCTCTCTTAATAGTATTGGTATGTAGGTAACGTGCCCACATAAGGGGTGTGGATACCCGTTTAGTGCATCTTACACACATTAATCCCACTTCTTTCTCATTTTTTTATCAAAGCATAATGAAGTCTAGGGTTAAAATATTATATTATCTCTATAAGAATTTCCATAGACTTTCAATAGTCAAGATTTTTTAGACAATCTCACATAGAGACAATGAACAAAACCTAAAAAATCAAGTCTTTATGAGAAGTTTGGACAACAATGACATAAGAGGATAATAGCATCAGACTTTAGGGTGTCCTATTTTGATGCTCCTATCCTTTCATAAAACAAAATCCAAATCCAAATTTGTGACACTATCCCAATTTTACATAGCCAATATTAGACCCTATAATACCCATTTCAATTTATGTTAAGCTAAATATTATTTTATCCATATTTATTATTATTTATAAAAAAATTAAAAATACAAATAAATTATACAAATCAATGGTTAAATTATTTCAATATGATTTACTGATTTAATCAACTCAAACTTTTAACTAAATTAGGAATAAGACACCAATATCACCAAGGCAGTGTTGTGACTTAGATTTACATCCTTTGATAAGATAGAAAAGCTCTCCTCATCCAAATATCATAATGGAAACACCTCTAAGCTTGTGGGTAGTCTAAGGGTGAGGTAAATCTCTAGATAAGGCTAGCTCCTTTGATGTATCACTTTGGATTGCAACTACACTTAACTTTTGAGGGTGAAAAGGGAGCTAGATAACTAAAAACAAACTAACCTAAGGGAGGTGATACATAAAAATATATTTATGACTTCCAATCATATACATGATACACTTGAAATCAAGGGACAAATTGAACATACACTTATCTAATCTTCATCTTCTCACATCAATGTTATATTGTGAGGTTATGGATGAATGTGCAAAGATAGGAAGACTAGATAAGAGGCCTATGAGGGAAATAATGAATATAATACCTCAATAAATCTTTGAAATTTACTATAACACTTCACATGCCTTTCAAGAAGAAGCTTTTCAACTGTAAATGGATGATAGAATGAAACAATCATGTTGAGGAAACATGAGTTATCACTTATGCAAAATCATATATTCAAAATGAACACACTAAGAATAGTCATATAAGAGTTAAAAATAAGTAGTATTATTTATCAAAAGGTATAAAAATGATTTTAGCTTTGCCATACTCAGGTGTAACATCCATCACAATGGCAAAATGGCTAGTTCTTATAGAACTTGAGAGAGAGAGAGGAGAAGAGAGAAGTTCAAGGGTCAAAAAGACACTTATCAAGCTGAGAGAATAAATTAATTATGCATGAGATAAATATTTGGGATGAATCATAAAATATTAGGAAGCCCAAGTGTCCATCCAAGTCATCAAACTCTTGCAAAGTGGCATAATATTCCTCAAAACTGGCTCAAAAAAATGCCCTCATGATTAACCCTATTTGAATGCCTCATAATAAATTGTGACAAATTAAAATGATTAGAATTAAGGGAAAGGGTTTTAGGCATGTTTTCCCATGCATTTTTTGTAGGTCTGGTCCTCTGAAATCACCTAAAAAGGAGCTATCAGCATCTGTAGTCAATGAAACTCTTCTTCCATGCACCCTGCACACTTGCCTTCCAAAAAGGCATCATTTTCTCATTAAAATACATGGTAAAGAGTGTATTACACCTATCAATACCCTTAATATATTTATAACCATCAAATAAACCTTAAAATGAGATCACTTGAAGTTTTCCACCCTTCTCACTAGCTTGTCTAATAAGCCAGTTTTGAATGGCTGAGATGAAACACATGGTTTGGACACATAAGAGTTTTTAATTGGAAAAAAATAGACATATTGAGTTATAAAAAGTCTAAATATTCCTTCCAAACTTTATTTTATTTTCAAACTCCTCCTGTAGCCTAAAAAACACACAAAATGGTCAAAAATACCTTATTTTATGCCCTATCCGTATAGGGTTGTACAACCAAAAATCATGGGAGGGAGCCTGAGTGAGTCATATACAAAGTATAATAATTTTAATTTCCAAAATATTCCATTAAATTCATCTCTAGATTCATTTTTATAGATTGGTCCTTGCAAGGGTTTTCAAGGGTTTAGCCCTATTTCTACTCTTAAGTTCATAAAGGTTTGACATCGGAATTTAAATATAATTCCATAAATAGATTTTTATAGACCTATTATAACTCCTCTAAACTTATTTTTTTCCCATGCAAATCATCAAAAAATATATGAGCATCTAGACTTGCCCTATCGAACTCCCTCATTTTCTTGTAGGTTTGAGTGGGTTTTGAGCTCAAAATTGGCTTTCCTTGCACTCTAAAAGAATTTACACACACACACACACACACACACACACACACACATTACCAAAAAACATTATTAAATATTTTAAAATGCATATCCAAGGCTAAAATTGTGAAAGACCTTCTCTTTGGACACTAGGCCTATTCCTTGCCTAGTAGGCCTACCTGCACTTTTGTGGTTTAAACCATCCAAATGAGTTTATTTTGATTTAATAAATAAAACAAATTAATATGATCCCACATAAATATCACAATTAATTTCAAATATCACCTAGGGATAGAATTGAAACTGACCCCTTGTTTGGCTTCTAGGCATAACTATGTCTCATGAGCTTGTTTGCACTTTTGAGGTTCCAAGGCACCCTGTTTGGTTTAAATATTTATTTTTTGGTTGAATATGTATTCATATGTGTAATATATCCTAATAAACCTTATATAAATTTCCATCAGCTCCTTGGGTCACCCTTCATCTCCATTTGCCTAAAACCTGCTAGTTTTGTGCATGAGGGGAATGCCCTTCGTCTGAGACAAAATATAGGGCACTCCCCTATTTATTAAAAAAATAATGATCATTATAAGAGATTATATATATTTTTTATAGTATTAAATAAAAAAAATTGGTCCTTTATTAGGTTGTTAGACCTTCAAAAAGCTAAAAAACCCAAAACATACCTATTTTGTGATAGATCGTGTGCATGACAATCATAGATGTGGACTGTATGTGCATAATTTGAACCTTTTAACTTGTTTTTTCACACTTATTAAATATAATGATCATTAATAATGTGTTATATTCCCTACTTATCCCTCCAACCTCTCATGAACTCCTCATCTCATGCCTAGCTTAGACTGAGTACATTTCTTAATTATGTTTCCTTCTTAACAATACTCCTGCATGTAGGTGTAAGATACACTTTTATAGTTGTCTAAATTTATGTAGGTTCATTATTAAACTATTAATGACATATAATATCCTTTATTCACCCATTCCATGCAACTCCATGCCAAAATCTAGAGTATTTATCCACTGTGCCATTGTCTGCTACAATCAACGCAGTTGACTTTATCAAGGTAACAAGTAGATGTGTATCTATATTGAAACCCATGAAATAAGTATTATGGTCTATTTGGAATTATTTATAATCATAATTAATCATCCTAACCTTGGTGCCTTTCTACTTACATTCACTCCAATGGGTGACATGAATCTTTTGACCCCTAGCTGTAGGTGGCTAACCATGCCTATAGGTTACTTTATGATAGATGATTCTACATAATTTTAGGATTTTAAGACATTAAACAAGAAATTTTAACATTAAAATGGTCAAATATTAGTAACTTTAACTTTATCAATCATATTTAGTTTGAGTTTGTATTAAGGATCTTCATTTTCTTACTCTCTATCTCTCTCTATCCTTTAAGCCTACTTGTAGGTATCCTTTGCTCATTTGAAACTAGATATGCTATGAAAAGTCTTCCTTGAATCATTTTAAGTTAAAAATATAAGTGTTTTAATTGGTATTCTTCTTTTAAAGCCTTAATACATCACCTTATCATCAATTTAGGATCACTGGTTTGTACCCTGTTGTAGGTGTGTGTTTCCACAGTGTACAAACTATAAGTGTATATGAAGGTCTAAAACACATCTTAACATATCCTTATGATTATATGTTATCTCACTTAAGTTCATATCAACCATTATAACATTTTAATCATGGAATTAGTTTCAATTTGTAACCTTCGTGAAAAACTATCTATTTTTGGTCTTAGGTCTGTAGACAATATTGAAAACAAGTAGTGTTTTGTAGTCAATTTTGAGGCCCCAAATGACCATCTTCCCTTCATTATCTAACCATAATATTTTTCATGGAAACTCATGATAAAATGGAATACAATATTTACCTATCTATATGCCTCAAAACCCTTCACCACCATGTTTTGAGATGTCCATAAGAAGCCCCTAGAACTTTGTTTTGAGATGTCATCATACTTTGAGGGTAAACCTAATTAAATTTGTCAACCTAAAATTTAAAAAGTATACCATTATCCCTTATTTAATTATGACTATAAATGAGAGTTTCACCACCATGTTTTAAAGCTTGAAATGGGTATTTAATCTTCTATCAAGGCTGATTGTAAGTGACTATTCAGTGTACACAGGGAGTAAAGGACAAACATGGACAATATGTATTGTATTTGCCTTAAATGGGTTATATATCCATTTTAAATATATAAATTAAATATTCACACCTAAAATTATCTAAAACAAGTTTCAACACATCCTATTCAACTTGAATTTTTCATCTAAGCACCTGTAAGCAAGCATGTTCATGGATGCCTGTTGGAAAATATTGCATATGACTATAAATCCATGAAGAGTTTAATTGGAAAAATATATTTATAGGTTAAAGGAATAATTATATAATTTTAAACATGTTAAAGGTCCTATCACAACCCCTTGAAACCATGAACAAGCATGAAACTCCTAGAAATAGTGACAAAACTACTTACAACTCAGAAAGATGTATCTTCTTGAAACTTTAATGTAATTGACCCATAAAAACATCATAAAAATTGAAACCAAGCATGAAATAAATGAAGGGACATATTTAAAATAATATATAACCAATATCATAAGTGGATTGTACAAAATTGCTCAAACCAAGGCAAAACCTATGGGTGCATGAAACTGCTAGCAGAAAAAGATAGTCAAGTTCATGAGGATGGTTCATGAAGCACAAACCACCATTATTAAAAATAATTATATGGAAATGAATTTATATAAATTTAATACAACCTTCCCAAGGTTTTTGATTTGAAACCTCTTGAGCTATTTGTACTAAGCACAAACTTGAAGGTCAATCCTACTTGTTAAGAGGACTGAACAAGGAGTAGAATAATTTTGGGCCAAAAATGGCATTTTTAGAGAAAACCAAACATGGAATTAGCTTGGAAAATCTGAAGATACATACCATGATCCTTTCCCATGTGGCACACTTCTCAAGGAGACATACAAGTGCCAAACTTATTCTTTTCCTCAAGAAAACTACCCTTTATTTGAGGAACCTGCCACTTTCAAGTTGGTTTTAGTTAATTAAGACATAAGGGGACACATGGGCTGTTACATCACCATTTGGGACCCTCACACTTCCCAATAAATTTGTACAATTCATTAAATGTACCTTTTTGATCTTAAAATGACCTAAAATGACTAAAAAGACTAAAATGACTAAAAATCAAGGCTATTACAACATAAATGATGTTGATTAACCTATAAAACACCCTTTGAAATACATATTAGATCCCTAAAACATCAAAAAAGTTAGGTTTTTACCTAGGGGTGTCCCAATTTGACCTAAAAGTCAAATTTGGTCAATAGGTAGTATTATTGAGGTCTCATGCCTCTACACAAAGAGCACATGTTCAAAGAGTTTCTCATACAACTAGATGGGTCCCTAAGAACCTTAAAATTGCATCCACTTCTTAGAGTTACAGGGGAACCCAGATTTGGTTTCTACTTTAGATATTTTAGAGCCATATCTCAACCCTTCCATCATGCTTCATGATCACGCACGATCCCTCTCCTTGATATAGGACACCATGATAGGGAGTCTTTCATGAGACTCATCAATTAGTATCATTTTTTATCAATATTACTTGTACGTAGTCTCCTTATAATTTATTGTACATATATTATATCAAAAATCTAGAAACATTCAAATATGTTAAAACATAAAAAACAAGATAACATTTTAAAAATACCAAAAACATAGCTTATATAAAAAATTAAAAAACATTCGAATATTTAAAAACACCAAAAATAATACAAAATTCCAAAAATACCAAAAACATAGCTTATATAAAAAAATACAAAAACATTCAAATAACTCAAAATACCAAAAACATTTCAATTGTATGCATTATCCATGCTTTACATTTCTACTACCATGCTAGACTGATATTTTGCTATTCTATGCTATTGTTTGTTGATTTATCTACATTACCATGCTTCACTTAATCTTATTTGAGTGTGTGTAGTGACATATAGATCCATTATTGCTTCACTCTACCCATTGAGGGGGCATCCCACTTCTATATTTGAGACATACATCGATATATCTACCCCTTGGGAGCATCTTCTACATGACTACGCCATCTAGGTTATGTCATTTCTATACCACACACTCTAGTTATCATGATGATGTACATTATTTACTAGCTTACATAGATTAATCTATCAACACTCACTAGTATATAACACTTATGTATTTCTTAGCATCTACCTAGTCTTGTACTACATGTTTTGCATACTTTCACTTCTTTCTTTGATTAGTTTGATATGATTGTATTTCCATCATATTGCATTCTTTCCTTCCTTGATTTGGGTAGATAGATGTTATTACATTTCTCAATTCCTATTTTGTCTCTTGTATGTGCCTTAGAAATTTTTTCAATGTCCTTTGCTTCTATTTTTATGTGTGTCTTAGGATATTTTCCAATGTCCTTTGCTTGTACTCTTCTATATGATTGTGGCTTTCATGCCAACTTTGTTTATTTCTAATTGTATGTGTATGTGGCATTTGAACATGCCTTATATGTTTTCCCTTCTATCTCAGTGACATGTGCCCATGTCCCTTATTTACTTGGCCCCTTGGCCACTCTTGTATGCTTCTTGCTTCTTTCCTTGTGTGCTTGTTTGCTTATTTGCTTCTCAATTGTTTGCAATGCCATGATCCACATCATGAATTCTCTTGATTTCTTGGATTCCATGATGGAAATCTTGTTCCATCCTTCCTTGAAAACTAAAAAATAATAACTAACCAAAATTCTAATTCCAATCCATTATATTGCACATATTATTACAATATTACATCTATCTAGGCATGCCCCTGTTGATTTAACAATCTCCATTATAAACCATGCTATATCTTGAGATATATTTTCAATTATCATTGATATATCATGTGTTTTCATAGCATAACACACTTGTAGGGATATTTATTTTGAGGGTAATCATTGCAAGGTCTTCTTTCCTACCTTTAGAAAAGGGGGAAATAAATAGGGGTTTTGTCACAGAGATCAAAGCCTCTAACCAATCAAAAAATTAGTTTTTAGAACACCCAAAATAGTATCCAAAATTCAAACTAGGCATAAAAGACTAGATAGATAGTGACAATTATAGAATAATCTTTAAAACTAGCACAAGACAAAAATACTAAGTTTGGACTACAACATTAGACAATAGGGTGTCCTATTTTGGCACTCCTATTGAAACAACAAAAAACCAAATTTTCTAAAAAAAATAGAAAGGTAAGACCAGTTATAATTTTTTCAGCTACAATTCAATTTAGAATCAGTAGTTTTAGTAAATTTTTTCTTAGAAAATATAGATACAGGGGGCATCATGCACAACATGATGGCTCTCACTTCTAGTTTCAAATAGGGTAGTTTTTATAACGTTTAGATCAGAATTCATGTTACAAACACTAGTGATTGGGGGTAATGTGTATGGCACATTTTAATTCTTTTCTTTTTGAGTTTAGTACATTACTTAGGTATTCTCAATAGTTGCATGCCTTATTCCATCTACAGATGGTTATCATCATTCTTGAGTGGATTACACATAAGCCTATTGCCAAATTTTGGAGTGGCTTCCATACAAGCCTAATATCCACCTTTTCTAAGTGGTCAAGAGTGGCCTAGTTTCCAACACACATCAGCTATCCATGATACATTTTTAGATTACATAACATTCATGGGCTTCAAGATCCATCTCATATGACACACATTTCATACCAGTATTAGTTTATAGCTTCACTTCATGGGGTAATGATGAGTCCAAAAGAATAACTAGCCTTTATATTCTTGAGCAACCTACTTAGAGGGATTGGACACATAATCCAAACATCAATTAACATATGCAAGATCACATACCTTCACTTGGTAGGCAATGATGGAGCTAAAGGGCTAGCCTTTGCATTCTTGATCCACTCTCAAGTAATTGAGCACTCAACTCTGTTCACATTATTAGTTTTTAGACAACATCATTCAATGCATACCTAACATCACTCAACATCACAATAGGTATTGTATTGGTTTATGTACCCAATAAAGTGTATTCATTCCTTTCTTTACCTCTCTCTCTTACCCAACTTTTATACATTCTTATTTTAGATATAGTGTATATAATTATTTTCTCTTATAGATTTACACTTCATGATGTGCTCTCTCTATGCACAATTAACATCACATAGTTTCATGAGCTTCACCTTTTTAATTAATTTTAGGTACGCTTTCTAATTTTATTTTATCCTAGTAATTTGCTTTGCTACATCACTACAATAAAGTGGGGGTAAATATAGTCATATAAAATGTCAAAATTGGAAGCTTGAGTGTGGGTTGTGACACCCAACCCATAGGTCCCTCTTACATGATCTCATGACCCTTATAGACACCTTTTTTTATTATTTATAATCATATTGATCTTTTTAAATGATCATTCCACTTCAACCAGGCAACATTTCCTAGGCCAATCCTATCCCCCCAGGTCCCACACTTATAGGATAGGAGTGCCCAATTTGGAATATAACATCAAACCCTAAGGTGTCTTATTTTGGTGTTCCTTTATAATTTTATTTTTACCTCAAACATTTATTTCCTTTGGGTTCCTATCCTTAATCTTGTCAGCTTAGTACAAACACATTTGACCCATGACTAATAGATCTCTATAAAATCTCTTTCAAAATTTATTTAGAAGGAGGTTGGTAAATATTACAAAGAAAGCAAGAATAAAATAAAAACCACTGAATTTGTTTTCCCTATTCTCTACATACAACTATCTAATACAGATACAAGCATATCCAAATCTTCACACCAGTCCCTAGTTACCTCAAGCACACCCAGTTTAGCATTTTTAAATCTATAGTACACTATTGCACAAAGCACATTAAGTGGGAGAACTACATATGGCTTGATACCTCTTCAAAGTATTGGTATGTAGGTAATGTGCCCACATAAAGGGTGTGGATACATGTTTAGTGCATATTACATGCACTAACCACCCCCTTTTTTCTCAAAGTTTTATCAAAGCACAATGAAGTCTAGGGTTTGAAGATTAAATCAACTCTACAAGGAGTTATGTATACTTTTAGTAGTTGAGATTTCATAGGTAGGATCATATAGGGACAATGAAAAAAACCCAAAAAACTCAAGTCTTTGTGAGCAATTTAGATAATAGTGACATAAGAGGACAATAACACTGGAGTCCAGGGTGTCTTATTTCTATGCTCTTATCCTTTCATAAAATGAAATCTAGATATTGATTTGTGACATTGCCCCAGTCCTCCACAACTAATATCAGACCCTAAAATAACCATTTAAATTTGTTTTAAGCCAATTATTATTTTCTCCATATTTATTGCTATTTATAAAAAGGTTAAAAATATAAATAAATTATATAAATCGGTGGTTAAATTATTGCAATATTATTTATTGATTTAGTCAACCTAGAACTTTAACTAAATAAAGAATAAGACACCAATATTACCAAATAATTTAAATCAATGGGTTCTCCATGACTTCAACAACAACACTAAATCCATTTGGTTTCACTACTCAGGCTCCAAGCATCCAAAAACACCTCTATCATAGGCTCACTCAATTCTGGTAAAATATAGTCAAGTATTTTGACTCTTAAAACCTGATCAGAGACATGAAATGATATCCAATACCTTCTCATCAACCTTTTATACTTTTATACCATCTCCATACTCATTTTTTTCTTCAACTCTACTCAAACAAATTTCAACTCATTCCTTCAAAATGACCACTCAGACTGCCTGTAGCTTCCATAAACACAGTCATATATATGTTCTTATCTAGTACATGAAAGAACACTTTAATAAAATATAATCCATATTTATAGCTTATATGTGATCTCTATATCACTCTCAAGTAGATATTTATCTTGTTCTAGTAGCATCCATTGGTCTATCAAACCAATTCCTTTGATCACTATCTCACAGTCTTAATATAGCTAGACAAGCCTATCTATCTTGCAAGGTTAAAACACTAAACCTATCTCTCCATATTATAAAAATATTGTGTATTTCATTTAGGTCTCCAAAAACATTAATATGTCCATTTGATGTATCACCATTTGTTATAAGACCTTAAACACTTCACTTTCCTCAACATGTCTATAGCAGTCATCTTGATGCAAAACATAGTCATGGTGAACATGACTCCTAAAACCTATGAAGACACTTCCTTGATTTTAAAATTAATTCGTGTGGTCCTCCAACATAATTATAAAATTTCTAATAAAAAATATATAGAGGTTTAATGTAATATATTGAACATATAGAACATTCTATAAGACATACTCCTTCATTGTCCTCATTATTTAGACAAGTCATCATGAAGGCACCTTATTGCTTATGTATGGGCACCAAAAAAACTTACCACTTAAGGTGGAATGAGGAATATGTCTTAAAAATGGACCTCAAACCATTGGATCCATCCCTACTCACTAGGAACTCTTCCTTAAACATTTATTCACTTTGACTAGTTTTTTCTCACTATCATCACTGTCTATAGATTTAATGATAAGACAAAATGATTGATACATAGGCTCAATAATGATCTAATGAATACATATATTTTTATAACAAGTCTCTAGCTTTTACCTCCATCCACTTGCAAGTGTTGATGACTCAGTCAACCCTGCTTGTAGTACCAAAATTTTTAAAAACAAGCATTTTTTTATTCTTTCTACTCACTGTCATGACACACCACTACCACTTGGAGAATATTGGATGAGTCTTCTACACCATCCAATATTAAAAATTTGTCAACCAAACCATTCTATGCACTAACCTTTCACATATTTACAATCACTCCACTATAAGGGTTTATAGGAGGGTTTTGACCAGTTTACATTCTTAACAAATGTTGATAAAGATATGTAATTAAATACACTAAAACATAATTTAAAAACCTTCTTAGGTCTATGTAGCACCTCTCCCAAAAGGCTCAGGTTACCATGCAAACTTTACATGTGCCAATAATCATCACAAACATCTTCTTAGGTTAGAACACCTTCATTTTACGTGCACAAGTGTCTTTCCATTATTGATTATTGATTTCTCTTACTCCTTAAGACTAAAAAATTGTTCAAAACGTTTGACAAAACCTATCATACTTCATTCCATTCTTATATGAGCTCTTCCATATTGGAATCTCACCTTGGTCCTCCATTTGGACCTCACTAGGTCACTATGCACTCTAGGTCTAGGACTGTAAGTCAAACTTGGATATAGAAAGCACTAGGATCCTTATTGTACTGATCTCAACTCATAATCAACATATCATATGCACTCATTCCATGCTATATAGCTATCCTCCATGTTCTCCCTAACCTCAACAATTTCAACATATTAGGTTACTAGGCCTATACCACTACACAAGGCTACCAAGCCTTATGCCAACACACTATTCACATACTTATATTATCTCCCTTAACCTCAAACAACATCAATATGATAGATACAAAATGAAAAGTCCCAAACAATGATTACCTTAGCTCATATGCATATAAACCTACCTTTCACAACTTTAGGATCAAACTCATGACATCACCACTTTATCATTACCCTTAACATCAATGCACACAAGAAATAAAGCCTTTTACATCAATGACAACATACCTCCAACAATCTCCCCCTTTTTCATTGATGGCAATCTCTTCTTTTCCTTCTCCCCTTTTCCATAAATGATAAAGTAGACTAAACAATCACCAATCACTCCTTAACATCATGTATATATTCTTCAAATAACCATAGAAGCAAGAACACATACCTTCCTTGACAAGACTAATAAGGATGACCTCTTGAAACTTAGTTCATACCAACTAGAGAAGATACCTTCATGCCACGGATCTTCCATAGCTGACCTAAGATCATGCTTTATTTTTGAACCAAACTCGATCTTTTACTCACTCTTGCTTATCAGATCCTTAGACCTATTTATTTATAGAGAAAACAAGATCCCCCTCATATTAATTCCACTAAGAAGCCTAAAAAATACCTCCCCTTACTTCATGGCATACTTCAAAGATCATTAAATGGATCAAATTTCTCACACTCTATCTTCTTGGTCCAAAAAAGATTATCTCACTCAAGTGAGAACAACTTCCATATGATCCTTAGAATAACAAGCAAATTATCTAACATCAATCTTCAATATTTGACATAAAAACTCAAAACCTTTCTTATGATGACTCATAGCAAGTCATCCTCAAACTACTGAACCACTTCAAATCAAACTCAACATACCAACATGTTCCTTCAAGATCTTATGAGGTCATTTTGGCATCAAGGAAACATGACATCTTCTCAAAAAAAAATTCAAGGGAGCTACTGCAAACTTCCTCACTCAAATCACTAGCATATTGATATGCTATAGGAAAATATCATCTACAGAAATTAGAAACCTTTTTCATGATAGCAATAACATACCTTCATGGATACTTTTGTAGACTCCTCTTCAAGAATACAAGAACCTTGTGATTCTATAAGAAATTAATTATTAACAAAACTTCATGAACACCATTAGGGCATAACAACATGTCAAATCACTCTTATAACAACATATCTAAGCTCTCTAAGAAAACACAATAGTCATCAAGCCTACATGGATTAGAACTTCCCAAAAACCCTTTATGAAAAACATAGTCATAAAATTCTATGAGTATGGTCTCCACAACAACAAACCTTTTGTCATAACCTATCTTATTTATGATTATTCAAACATGAAAAAACCAATAGGTTTCCAAGCACTCAGTGATTTTCAAATTATTTTACCTCTTATGGAACCATTCATCTTCCTATCAAAGTATAACATGCATCTCTATTTGTCAATGTTCCTCAAACTCCATTCCACTATTCTATATCTTGAATTTTAACTCCCTTCTTGAGATAACAAGACCAATTTACATAGATGAAAAAAATTACATAAGGTCTTCACAACATCAACCACTCACCTTCATGCTTTATAAGTCATCAATACTCAAAACACTACCAAGAACCCTTACAGACAACATGCAACCAATACTAGGTCTGAGAGACCTTATTCAACTTGAGGAACATCTAATACACTTTAACATCTTTAGATATACAAAAATAAGCTCAAAAAAATTCTAACACCACTCTTATATTAACTTCATTCCTTATAACATATGATCAACATATCTACTTATACTAGCATATGCCTATAAGACCAATCAAATCTTCATACCCCTATTTTGTCTTTGTCTTCTAAGGCACCATCTGAGCTCAAATAAGTATGATAAGCATGTCACCTACTAATGAAAACATTTCATAATATGCACTCGATGTTCACTTAGCTCCACATATCAAAACTGAGACATAAGCATCAAGAATTTACACCTTAGGGTTTGTAGACATCAAACCCTAAAGTCACTACCATTCACCTTTTGGGCTAGTTCTTTTATACAAAAAACAAACTGACTAAACAAAGATCATCTACAGGGTCTTCAAGACATTGATAACCTATACAAACACTCAAGGAAATCTTCTTGAGTCTCTAATAACAATAAACAACTCACCTTGACACCCAAGTCTACCAAAAACCAAGTCCTTTGCATGCAATCACCTTCTATGAAGATTTTATTATATAATAAACCTTTCCAAATCACTCTTAAGGCATGAAAAAATGATATATTGAGCCTTCAACAAGAATAAATGCTTATAAAATTATAACTAGATCATTATAAGAGTTATAATCCTTTTTTTTCAAACTGGGTTCACCATTTCAAACATATACTGTAACAGTCAACTTTGATCCATATTTTTTACACTAGTATAAATACATGAACTAAACTACCACTTAGAGAATATTCTACACATAGTCCTTTTCAAATTTGATTCTTACCTCACCTTGATTTGACATCATTTATGACTTCTAGAATCCATTCTTTACAAACTAGTTTTATTCACAAATTTGAATTATCAAATTCCAACAGTCATATTTTCATACAAAATTGACTAATTATGGAAAATAGAGAAATATCCCTTGAAAACCAATTTTAAACCACCATAACATTTGATAGGCTTCATATCAAGACCTAAAATTTGAAACATATGAAATAGGCACAGACTTAATAAAATCCATATGACCATTTTCTTATGACTCTTCCATAAGTACGAATACTAATGTCATCAATCTGTCTACTTAGTCTAATTTGACAAGAGAACAAAGATGAACTAGGCAACCACAAAAGTACTCCAAAGTCTTCCTATCACCTCCATAGGTATACCAAATATTCTTGACACCTCATATGACCTCTCATATCATCCTCTATGCCCTCCAAGGTTGTACTACTATTATACATTCACAAAACATCCTTTTGACTTCTTTGTCTATGTAAACAAGATATCAATGCTCCATGGCCTCATGCGACATTTAAATCATTATATATTGTAAACTAAAATTAAAATCATGAATAAATGATCATACCTTTGAAACTTCATGAAGATTCCGATAGACCTCAATCAGGTCTCATACTCCAGGATTCTAATCAAAACAATGCCTATCATTTCTTCTTTCAGGTTAGCTGATCAAGAGCCCAACCTCAATAAGCTCTATTATTCAAATCAATTTTTATCTTATATTTGGATTCATATTAGTCCTTCTTCAACCTTATTAGTGCCAATACGTAGACTATTATTCAAACATTAACCATGATCTTCACAAACTTATCCATCACTCTAAGTAAGATGTATATTGATTTCATCACACCTCAAGCTACTTAGGATCACCTGTAGGTTATCAAGCCTCCTAAAAAGTTCTAGTTATGATACCAATTATTAGAAGTAGATACTAAGAGGGGGGGGGGGTGAATTAGTAGATAATATTTCACATTCAATTCTAAAACCATTTCATCAAACATCAACTTAATCTAGAAATATAAACATGAAATCACATTCATCCAAAGCATGAACAAGAGCATATATCACATGAAAAAATCATATATGTGATAAACCCTCATTAGGGATAAAACCCACTAAAATATATATGATTAAATACAATCCTATAAATAAAAGATTCAACATTTAGACCATCACAAACTGATCAAGGAGTACCCACCCCTCAATTTAGTCAAGTACCCACTTGACCTTTAGCTAGCTCTAACTAGCAAGGAGGCTATAACCCCTTAGGAAAACAAACACCAAATCAGATACCTATGATCTGATCTCCACCTATGATTTTATGTCTTATACACCTAATGATGGAATTATCTTGCCTGCACTCTTCTTCACCCTTCAATCTCTCTCAGATAGTCTCTTCTAGGCTTATTAGATCTAATGACCTATTTATCTACCTTCACCAACTTGATCAGATAAGCATGTATAATATTATTCACTCTCTAATGGTCCTCATTGACATTTACCTTCTTTTTCAAAGTTTGTCTCCTTCACTTGGCTCCCCACTTTCTCAACCACATCAAATAGGCCAATTAAGCCTAGTATTTATACCATACACTCATCTAACCCATGTTGGCCAGCCAATATTATTTCATTTCTTGTATTTTACTTGGGATAAATCTCCATACATGTTACATGGGTGAGACACACACTTAATAGTTTGGCCATTACCTCATTTACCCCAAACCATCATTAGGCCTTAGAGAGACCTAAAGTAATTAGGCCTTCAAACCCACATGTTACACCTTGAACATATTGGACCACCTTAAACCTCTATTAACACTTAAAAAAATTAAAATGACACTTTAATAGTTCCATTATATCACTAATATGGGTCTACATGACCTGAAATTCAAACTCACACCTTGAACCAAATAATTAGGTCTCCTTGCTCTATAGGCCTTCATACACAGAAAACATGATATTTTAGAACTAAAGAATATAATTGTTTTTCTCAAAAAACTACATAAAAAAATAACATGGATAGGTTCTCTATGACTTAATAAACAACACTAAATAAATTCAGTTTCACTACTTAGGATCCAAGCATCCAAAAACACCTATGTCACATGCTCATTTAATTTTGGTAAAACACAGTCAAATGATATTAAAGTATTTTTAGTCTCCAAAACTGATTAGAGACATAACATGATATCCAATACCATTTAATCAAAATTTTATACTTTTATAACATCTCCATACTCATTTGTTTCTTCAACTCTACTCAAACAACTTTTAAATCATTCCTTCAAAATAACCACTCAGACTAACTGTAGCTTCCATAAACATAGTCATATAGATGTTCTTGTCTAGTACATTAAAGAAAAATTTCATAACATCTAATCCATATTTATATATTCTATGTGATCTCTATATCACTATAAAATTATTCTAGTAGCATCCATTGGTCTAACAAACCGATTCCTCTTATCACTATCTCACAGTCTCAATATAACTAGATAAGCCTTTTTGTATTACAAGGTTAAAACAATAAACCTATCTCTCCAAATTAAAACAATATTGGATAGTTAATTTAGGTCTCAAAAAACACCAATATGTCTATTTTATGCATCACCATTTGTTATAATATCTTAAACACTTCACTTCCCTCAACATGTTTGTAACAGTCATCTTGAATCAAAACATAATCATGGTGAACATGACTTATAACACTTGTGAAGACACTTAATTTATATTAAAATTTATTCATGTGGTCCTCCAATATTTTTAGAACATTTATAATAAAAAACATATAGAGGTCTAATGTCATTTATGGAACATATAGAACATTCTATGAGACATACTCCACTACCCTTATTATTTAGACAAATCATCTTGAAGGTACCTCATTGCCTATGTATGGGAACAAAAAATTATTAAAAATTAATTTAAAATGAAACACAGGTCTCAAAAAAAGACCTAAAACCATTGTATATGTCCCTAATCACCAGGAACTCTTCCCTAACCACTTATTCACTATGTCTAATTTTTTCTCACTATCATCATTGTCTACAAATTTAGAAATAGGAAAAAATGATTGATACAGAGGCTAAATAATTATAAAAATAATACATGCAATTTTATAATTATCTATATTTTACCTCCATCCACTTGCAAGTGTTGATTTAGTCAACCCTACCTACAGTACCAAAATCTCAAGAAATAAACATATTTTTGTACCTTCTGCTCACTATCATGACACACCACTATCACCTAGATAATCTTGGAGGATCCCTATACGCCATAAAATATTAAAACTTGGTAAAAAAAATATTCTAGGCATAAACCTTTCACATCTTTCCAATCACTCCACTATAAGGGTTTAAAGGAGGGTTTTGACTAGTTTACATTCTTAACGGATGTTCATAAAGACCTACCCTTTAATCCACTAAAAAATACATGAAAAACCTTATTAGGTATATTTTAAACATATAAAAAATGCATCAAGTCACCATTCAAACTTTACACATGCCAATGAACATCACAAACTTCTTCTCAGTTTAGAACGCCTTCATTTTACATGCACAAATGTCCTTCCAACATTGATTCTTGTTTTCTCTTGCTCCTCAAGACCTAAAACTTGGTCAAAATCTTTGAAACAATTTATCATACCTCATTCCATGATTATATGAGATTTTCCATTTTATAATCTCACCTTGACCCTCCATTTGGACCTCACTAGGTCACTATGCACACTAGGTCTAAGACTACAAGTCAAACTTAGATATAGAAAGCACTAGGATCTTTCTTATACTGATCTCAACTCATCATAAAAATGTCATATTCACTCATTCCATGTTATATATCTATCCTTCATATTCTCCCTATCCTCAACAAGCTCAACATACTAGGCTACTAGGCATATGCCACTATACAAGGCTACCAAACCTTATGCCAACACACTGTTCACATACTTGTCTTCTCTTTCTTGACCTAAAAAAACATCAATATGATATATACATTATGAAAAGTCCTAAAAATTTCTTACCTTAGCTCATATGCATCTAAACCTGACTTGCACAACTTCAAGCTCAAACTCATGGCATCACCACTTTGTCATTACCCTTGACGTCAATGCACACATGCCATCAAGCCTTTGACATAAATGAAAACATAGCTCCAAAACTATTATGCATGTTTAATTTTATGTTTAATAACTCCTATTTTATGCCACATGCTTTGGTGAGCACTAGATTAGACTTTACTTTACTTTAATATACTTTGTGAATATGAAAACATAGGACCTAACTAGGATTATTACATGGTATTACTTGACTAGAGTCTTTTAAACCCTTTGTAGTGATGTTATTTTGGTAAGATATCCCTTGGTTAAGTTTAGAAAATCCTTATTTGTCATGACCCTAATTATCTAATGTATCAATAATTGAAATTTTAAGTAGAATTTATCTTCTTCGAGTTAGGATTGATTAATAGATTAGATGCATTTCCCTTTGTATAAATTCTGGTGAGCCTAATGTGAAAAAAGTGTTGACGCAGTGGATTACACCCAAGGCAAGGAGGTTGAACTCTTGCCTTCCACATGAAACAATGGAAACTCCCCTCTCACCTGTGGGACTGACAAAGTTGGAGGGGAGAGTCTCTAGGCAAGGGCTAGCTCCCTTTGATGCATCTGATTTGTTCCAATAAGTGATATCATATATATATATATATATAATGGGGGGGATGAAAAGGGAGAGAGATTGCAGGAAAATAAACTACTCTAAAGGAGGTGATGCACCAAAATGATCTGACCTTCTCACACTCACACTTAAAATCAGACAAACACATACATACACTTCAAACTAGCAAAAGGACCAGGCTGCAAGAAACTCGATAGGGAGGCTTTAATGGAAAATACAGAAAATAGAGATTCACTGAAGGTGCTATGAAAGGCACAAGAAATTACTATATAGTGTGCCTTTCATAGCACCTTTGGTGAATCTCTATTTTTTGTATTTTCCATTAAAGCCTCCCTTTCGAGTTTCTTGCAGCTTGGTCCTTCTAACAGTTTGAAGTGTATGTATGTGGTTGTCTAATTTTAAGTGTAAGTGTGAGAAGGCCAGATAATTTTGGTGCATCACCTCCTTTAGAGTAGTTTGTTTTCCTACAATCTCTCTCCCTTTTCATCCCCCCCATTATATATATATATATATATATATATATATATATATATATATGATAACACCTACTGGAACAAATCAGATGCATCAAAGGGAGCTAGCCCTTGCCTAGAGACTCTCCCCTCTAGCTTCGTCAGTCCCACAAGTGAGAGGGGAGTTTCCATTGTTGGGTGTGGAAGGCAGGAGCTCAACCTCCTTGCCCTGGGTGTAATGCACTGCATCAACACAAATCCCTTGTAAGTTTTCTTTCATGATTTAATTTTTTCATCATATTATATTTTAATATTTGTTTAATACTGTATCAAAATAGTCAGTATAGTTATAACATTTTGTGTGTATGTTTAACACAGTCATTCCAAAATAACTCTATTCTGTCAGTGAAGGTCTTCTCCAAATACAGGTTACTGGATCGATCAATTTAACATAGTATTATTTTTTAGTCCTAGGTTTGCATATATAATTAAACCAGTTGACTTTGTTCACAATTCTCTTCTTTTAACATATAGATCTACCAACATAATCTAGTTAGTCGACTCTATTTGTAATTTATTTTTTAGTGCATAAGTTTTGCAAACTTCATCTAACTGATTGACTTAGTAAAATTTAGAATCAACATTTGAACATCACGTCATAAACTTTTTTAACCTAAATATCTTTAAGCCCATCAAGGTTTATTATTTTTCTCTCTGTCATTTCAATTTTTAATTTTTAGTACTATTTTTCACAAGTTTCTATTCTATAAAATTGCAACCCTACAACCAACTAGGTCAACCTATTCAACATATTTTTGTATCCTATATTCTATCTTGAATACAAAGTTGACCTTTGTGATTCTTTTCTTATAGATCTTGCTTATACAAAATAGTAGCAACCTAATTGAATCTATTCTACACTATTTGTATACAATGTCATCTAAACCAACTCTGTACTCTTCTCAATCAAGGGATTAGCCTTTATTTCTAGTAATTAATTCACATTTGTTTCCAATTGCTTGTATGCTTGGTTTATTAAACATAAATTAAATAGGTGAGTTTTTAATTTATTGATTTAGTCACATTATTTTTTTATTTTACACACACTTCTAAATCACTTTATGTTTAAAAATCATTAAATATTTATCTTCCCAAGGTCTACATACTTGGATTTCATCACCAAGGGTGAAGCTGATTTGGTTTTATGGCCAAGTATAAACATGTGTTTGATGGTATATATTGGCAAAACACCCAAAACTCTTATCATTATGGGATTGTGAAGTAAGGGGGTAGGCTCCAATTCCAAATCAGTACCATCACCAATATAGATCCCTTTCAACCTTAACATCCTAGAACCATCCTTAGATTACTTTCTAGTTCCTTATTACAACTAAATTCCTAATCACATTAAAATTAAACTTCATTATAACTTAATAACACTTAGGATGACCAATTAGTTAGCATTTACTTTAAATTTATTACTTATTCTTTGATCATTGTATGTTTTATTCCAAAACTTGGATTGGCCACCATTGATACAAGGTTTGTGTTGTGTATTCTAATTGGATAAGTCGCATCGATCCAATTACTTGTGTGCTTAATTTCATTTCTTTAGATTATATCTTTCAAAACATTTCTCTATTTTATAACACTATAATTTATAATGACATAGTATATTACAGATTGTTTAGCCTATATGCCTATAATACATAGAGTACTTGTCCTATTATGTATCCTTATCTTCATGTTCAGTCTCTTGTCTAAACAATTCACAATTGACATGTCTGACTATGTCTTCTTATTCCTAGCCTGTTCCTTATTCAACAATACACTATCGACCCATACGAATCTATATTCTCTTTAGCCTATTTTAATTTCATCCATTACAATACACAGTTGACCAAATTGATTATGTTCTCTTATTTTCCTAGTTTATGAATTTTTTTCACATAATCTATTGACCTAGTTGACTTTGTACCTATTAGTTGACATTGTTATATATTTGATGACTATGTCCCTATTTTTAATTCTTATTTCCTAATCATATAATATTTCTTCAAATATAATGAGATACCCTATCAAAATCTCTTAGGATGCCTGAATCCATATAGACTCTATATGGGGTCCTCTTTTCTTCCTATCTTTACTTCCAAAGAGGATCCTCACTCTTGGTGTACCTCTTCACCTACCTTATCTTTTGATTTCATCATGGTTCAAATCACTCCAATAGATGAGATTAGTGGATCAGATCATTTTCATACCTATCAAGACAATTTTGATATTCAAACATTTCACCATAAGTTGGGGTAATTGACACAAGTCTATCTAATAACCCCTAAGGGAATCTACCACCTAACAACCCTCCCCCTAAAACCAATTCAAGGAAATCTCTTAAAAATACCAACCAACCAATTTATACCACTCAAATTCTTGCATAGATAGTGCAACAAATGAAAATAATGCAAAGATCTAACACCTCCCATATGATGCAACTACAACATTATTTGATCAACATGGCTAATCAACCTCCAATTCTTCTACCTTAAAATAATCACAACTTTATTCCTCCACCTCTTTGAGATGTCATGGGTAATGTCATACCCTAACCTATCATGCATGATAAGATGATTCAATGCATCTAAAATGAGCCTTTAACCTCTTTCATTATTTCTATCGATATTGGTAATATATCTCCAACTATTAAATAAGATGGGACTAAAGACCTTGCATGTTTTCTTAAGGAATTTGACAATATTTACAAAGAGTGAATGTAAACTAATTCTTTCACTAGAACTAGATTTTTAGCTAAAAATTCATTAATGATGTATTAAAATGGTACAACCAACTTCCCCAACATTTTATATAGATACTAGAGGATTTAATCAATCCTCTATTTAAAGAGTTTCAACACAATGATCTTCTTGAACATTGCCTTAGCTATTTTATCAATGTTGAGCAATATCTCATTGAATCATCTCATGATTTTATCAAATGATGGAAATATTTGGCTCACGAGGCTAATCAAAACATGACTGGTGACAATTTATTTAAACTCTTTATAAAAACATTAACACCTTCACTATAATATAAAGGTTCAAAAAAATTCTCCGCAAATGTTAAATGAAGATCTCAACCAAGGTAAATGTCAAGACTTCTTAATGAAATAGTTTAAACCTAATACCAAAATTATTAAAGTATCTTTTAAACACTCAAATAATATGGTAAATGGTAATCCTCCTTAACCCAAACTAAGAGTAGCCAAATATGACAATCCCCAACCTTCACAAATGCCATTAATGGTGCATCAAATGAAACAATTTTTAGCACTCTTTAAACCATTCACTTACCCCAATAAACCCCCTAAATGGTATGACCCTAATCAATTTTTTTGGGTTTCATTCTGATATAGGTCATTCTTATGAAACATGTATGGGGATTATAACATTTATTATTTCCTTTATGCTTGATGATTAATTTAATCACAAAGCTATGACTTAAATACATCGTCAATATTATCTTCATGTTTCTCAAAATAAAAAATCATCCAAAGCTTCTTCTTTTAACAATAAAAAATATTTCTCCACATCTAATCCTCAACAAGAAAATATGGATATTTGTGAAATTGACATTGATTATGACCAATATGACACCAATTCCAAATATGTAAACACAACTAAGGTTAATTATCAACGTAAACCAACCCATAAAGATCCCATCACCAAACTTAAGAAACCATCTTTGAAAGTGAAACTTCTCAAATATGCCACTACCACTCACTTATCTTTAGAAACCAATGAGGAACCATCTCCTCTTTCTAAACCCCCAACCATTTCTCTTCCTCTTAAACCTATTTTATATTCTAAGCCTCATGCTAATTCTTTTTATTCTAAAACCCATTATAAATTTTTAGAATAACTCAACTTTATGACTTGAAGAATTCCTCTCATGGAGTTAGGATATACCTATCCTTATCATCATAAGTTCCTCATGTAACAACTTCAAGAAGTTGAAGGTCCATCTCCTTTAGAAGAGGAACCATCTTCTCATGAGCCCTAACCAATAAAAGTGCATACCATTGAATCCATTTGTCCTTATTTGAAACCCTCCATCGAGTTCCTCAAAGTACACATGATAAACTATGAGATCCTCTTTCAAACTGATGATCCACCACTCTTCATTAAAATAAACATCAATACCACCCTCATTTACAAATTATTAATAGATGAAGGGTCTGGTATTAATGTGACATATCTTTGGCTCATTCAATAACTTGGATATAACAAAGACCATCTCAAACAAACTCATTTGACATGTCATGGATTTGATAAAACTAATCAAAATCTACTTGGTTGTATTTGGCTCCCATTTTATATTGGACCTAAGACTATACAAATTAAGCTTATGGTTCTTGATTTACTTTTATCTTACAACATACCCCTAGGATGACCATAGACTCATCGAATGAGGGATATCACCTCTTTTGGTAGCCAAAGTATCAAATTCCTTCACAAGGGTAAAAGGTATAAACATGAGGCTGATCCTAACCCATAAAGTATTTATATTCCAAATCCCAAATCTTAATATCAAATTCCCACTATTTTGAAGATTAATAGTCCCCCCTTACACAAATTCATCAATATTAATATGGATTTACATGCCACTCTTATTGATTCTAATGATGATGAGCCTAATGAATTATAAAATACCTACAACACTACCAATCTACATCATTACATCTCGGATTAAATACCTCCCTCCCTATTACCTCTTGATTATACCATCCCTATCATTGATGAGATCACTAATTTCTCTCCTCTATGCAATTCCCCTGAAACATCTTACACAAAAGATGAATATGTGTAATTATTATGGAGTAGCTAAATTATTTCAAGATCCTTCAATCATGTATCCATGTAAATTTAGTAATTTAGGGATCTCACTTTGAAGTTCCTCTTGAATCTTGTACAAGCATGTATAATTTATCCAACTTATGATGATGAATACATCATGGCCCAAGCTCAATCATGAGACTTGTATTTTCAACATTATCAAAAAATATTAGCTCAAATACATGCTTTTAATCACGATGTTCATATCATTTCCATAGATTTTGAGTCAGCATTTGAAGGTCATGTACCTTCTTCTAATTCTCCACATTTTGGTACTTCTTAGGTGGTAGAATAAATATTACCTCTCACACCTTTAAAACTCCTAGCATTTTTTGTACCTCCTATCTAACTAAACATTCTATTCAATCCCCCTGTCAATAATTCTAATGATAAAAGAATTGAATATGATCAACCTTCCTCTATTATTTCACCTACTCATGAGATCACCCTTGATGTTAAGGCCATAGATGTATGCCAAATACATTATGAATATGATCACCATAGTAAACAAAATTATTGATCTTGAAGTTGATGTGGAGTAGTATGGTCTTCCTTCCACATTACCTAGTGATGAATCCATCATTGAATTAATCTATGCATGATAACCACAACTTCCTTGACAACATCATAAACTTGGGAATTTCAAGTAAAAATTCCCCCATTTTAACAAATTCATTGCTAGTATTGATCCTTAAACAAATCCCATTTCCTCTCTTCCTAATGTGCCATATCATTTCAAATATGGAAATGCCATGTTTATCGAGGAAACTACTAGAATCAAATATGGTACCCCATCATTCCATTGACCTATAACAGTCTTTAGAGAACTTACACCAACTAAACATGATAAATTTATTTTATTATTTGATAAATATCATGAGACTTTTTATTGGTCCTATGAGGACATGCCTAACATTGATCTTAGTATCGTGGTGTACAACATCATTATCTATCTTGATGCCAAACTTGTGTGGAAAAAAAATAAAAAAAATTCCCCTGTAGTTTCTAATTTATATCATCAAGAAATCGTTAAACTTATTGATGCCAAATTTATCAAATCTACAGAGTATTCAAAATGGGTCTCAAACCTTATTCCTATTCACAAAAAATTCACCATGGTCATCCAATTTACATCAATTTCTATAACCTCAATCTTGCTTGTCTCAAGGACAACTTCCCATTACCTTCCATAGATGCCATCATTGATTCCAATGTTGGATATGAAATTTTATCCTTTATGGATGGTTTTTTTGGTTGTAATAAAATCCATATCTACCTTGAAGATCAACATAAAACAAATTTCACCATGTAATGGGCACCTTTTACTACATTAAAATGCCCTTCAGCTTTAAAAATGTTAGAGCTAACTATCAATGGGATATGACCCACATTTTATATGACCTTATCCATAATATTGTGTAAACCTATGTGGATGATCTCATTTCCAAGTCTAAAATCCATAAAACCCATCTTTATGATCTTGTTATCATCTTTGATCACTTCATCAAATATAAAGTTAGACTAAACCCATATATATATATGTATTTGGCATCACATCTTGTAAATTGATAGGGTTCCTAGTCTCTCTTTACAATATTAATGTTGATCCCACTAATATTAACGCTATTGTCAATATGTTTATCCCTCATTCCATTCCAAATATTCACACTTACTTTAGCAAGCTTGGGGTAATAAGATAATTTGTCCCCAAAATGGATTATCACATCTATTATATTAACTCCCTTCTCAAAAAACATAATGCTCTCAAATGGATGGATCTTTATAAAAAATCATTCGATAGTATGAAATAATATTTGCTTCATCCACCCACCCTTCATCCACCTTCTAATGATCATCCTTTGATATTGTACACTTTTTCCACACTTGTATCAATTGGGGAAATGCTTTCCCAACAAGATGATATTAGAAGAGAGTATGCCATATATTATATCAATTGAGGTCTAATTGATTATGAAAAATGCTACACTAAAGTTGAATGTGATTCCCTTCTATATAATTTTTAGTTGAAAAGATATATCATTATATTATTTATCAAACAACTTATGTTATCATTCATTTTAATCCACTCTGTTATTTTTTTTCTAAATCCTTTCTCCCTAGAAACATAATTTACAAGAGGATGGTCCTTCTCATGGAATTTGATCTGTACATTATCACGCAAAAAGATATCAAAGGATAAATCATCATTGACCAACTTTTCATAACTCACATACCTACTATCAATCACCTTAACAAATATATCCTTGATGATAATATCCTCTATATTTAATGTCTTAATCAATCTATATCTCTTACAGATTTCTTCCATAATTTCACTACTAATATAGAAGCTAGTAATAAATAATATTCTTCTATCCTTTTTGATACTACTAAATCTAAAGTAGTCATCAAAGAACTTCTCAAAATCAACATCAATTGACATGAAGATACTTAGACCCTTCATTTTGATGGCACTAAATACCTTCAAAGAGATTTGGATGGTTGTATACTCACTAGTCCTCTTACTAAAATTATTCCTTGGGAATTTTGACTTACATTTAATGTTACTAATAACATGGTGGAATACAAAAAATTAATCATAGACATGAAAGTGGCTCTTGATTTAGACATTACATATCTACACACTTTGGGTGACTCCCACTCATCTTCCAATAGGTTAATGGTGATTATCGATGTAAAAGTGAAAATCTCATTACTTATGATCAAATAACAACTACCCTTGTCAAATAATTCACTTATTTTACCATCGAGCCCATCCCTAGAGATCAAAATTTTATCATTGATTCAATTGCTTTTTTAACATCTCTATTTCATTTACACCAAGTTTTTATTGATTTGACCTTTCTTATTAAAATAATAAATTCGCCATATTCCATTTAACCACAAGATTCACTTATCTTCTACATTAAGGCTATCACCATTCGACAAAGCCCATGGTACAAAGACATCATTAAATTGCTTGAGCATCAAACCTATCCTCTAAACATGAATTTTAATGAAAATACTTGAATCTACAAAAAAAAATTCAAATATGTCTTTTTATATAACATATTTTATTATTGTAATGTTGAAGGTAGCCTACTCTACTATGTCATGAAAGAAGAGGTTCCTCCTCTCATTGAATAAGAATGTGGGGGTATTTATGATGGTCACTAAATAAGATATGCTACAACATACAAATACTTATGTATGGTATACTTGTGGAATATTAGAAAAAGGAGTCTATTTAATTTTCTAAAATGTGTAGTCCTAACCAACTTCATGCTGATTATATCTCATAGGTAAACTACCTAAATCACAAGATGAGCATGTCTTTATCATCATGGCTACTGAGTATTTTACCAAATGGGTCGAAGCCATACCTCTAGTCAATGCCATCATAACCACTATTTATAAATTTATCCTCAATCAAATCATTTTTAAGTTTGGATTTTATATACTATAATTTTTGATAATGGCATTTTTTTCAAAAATAAAGATGTGAAATAACTTTGTGCTAAATTCAAAATCTCTCACAATTTTTTCACATCCTACCATCTACAATGCAATGGCCAAGCTGAGGCCACTAAAATAATTATCAATAAAATTATCCAAAATATAATATGTGAAACTCACATGGATTGACATCTTCATTTATATCCTGCTCTTTGGGACTATTGTACTAGCATACACACTACCACTGGAACAACATCACTTTTACTAGTCTATGGTTCCAAATCTATCATTTCATTATAAATTGAGATTCCTTCTCTCTATATATCTATTCATGGTATTGTTCTTGATGAATAATTATGTGAATATCACCTTCATGTTCTTGATATTCTTGATGAACTGTCTTTCTACTCTACAACACAATCACCAATATGAGGCTCACATCTCTAAACAACATAACAAAAGGGTTAAAGTCTGTAATTTCAATGTTGGTTATATTTTCCTTAAATTATATTACACCCATGATAAAGATGTTAAATATGCCCAAAAATGTTGGGGCCCTTATTTAGTCAAAGGCATCCTTGGTCCTAGCACATATCACCTTCAAAATAATGAAGGCCATATTTTTAAAGATTCTACCAATGCCCAATTGTTAAATAATTACTTTAATTAAATATTTACCCTTATTATCATGATTTATATGTGTTATCCTATTAAAAAAAATTAGGATATCTACATGGGTCTCACCATCTACATTAATTTATCTTTCCACAAACTTTAGTTCCTTCTCTTGATCCTCTAGTTTCTCTTTTCTCATGAGTTGCATTGTAAAACCACAGATAGAACCTAGTCTTCCTTATGAATTCCTTTTAATTTTATTCCACTTGTTACTTTCAATACATTTTTCACCCCTTAGGTTTTTATATTGTGAGTTGTAATGTAATACTATAGATATGACCAAGCCTTTGCCACAAATACCATATTTCTCATCTCTACTTTTCACATGCTTTGTTCACCCTCTTGGGTTTATTTTTTATGAGTTATAGTGTAATACCATGGATAGGACCAGGTCCTCCTCATAAAATTAACATCTTTAATTAATTCAGTGTTCCTTTTTAATAATTTTTATCAATGGTTACAAGTTTATGATCCCTCGTTCCCAGCTTTAGCTTTTTCTTCTTTTATAGATAAACATTTAAAACAAACTTTGACAACATGTTTCCCAACACCTTTTAGCATTATTATGATAAGAAATCATACTTCATTGTCATTATATCCCCTTTTTTAAATTTTCACATTTTTTGTGATTTGAAGTAATTCAATTTGTTTCATGTTTCATTCCTCTTGATATCCTCTCCTTTCATTCTAATTTGGATAAACCAAGGTTGAATCCAAGCTAACACTTTTATTTCACCTAAATTAACAAGACTCTTGGACACCATGATCTCTAATTTATCTTTATTAAAAACCAAATCCAAAGTCTTCAAATTATAGTCATCTTTAACATCCATGTTTGGTTCTCTGAATCCATATGCCGGAGGAATAGAAAAATCCATCAAAAGTTAAAAGACAAATAATTTAAAACAAAAGGCAATATACAAAGTCAAAAGTCAAAATCGCACTAAAAGATGTGATTAATAACACATCTTATATCTCCAATCAAAGCTTAAACTCCACAGTTGGCTTCTTTCTAGAGTCAAGGTCCATTAGGATGTGGTAGGATAGTAGATTAGTATATGAGAATTCAAAATAATATATGGTGTTACCTACTTTCTCATGCAAGTACCCAATCATCATAATAAACTGATGGCTCTATAATGGGTTTTAAATAATGGGGAACATGTTGTGGGAAGGTAGGTCCATTTTAATTCTCATTAATATAGCCTTCATGGGATGATATTCATAATTCATGTGGTGACCCAATATTTATGTGGCTAGGACAAGTTCTTCATAGTCCTTAATGTCAAAAATCCTTTTGTTTTGAAAAACCTAATTTAAGTTTCTTGATTTTAATAAAGAGTTTCTTTACCTTTATTTTTCCTTCATTTCCCCCTCCACCCATTTCATTTCCCCCTTGATAGGTAAGTGTGATTCTAAATCTATTTTGCCACTTCTACATTCCTTCTTCTTCACATCTTAAAAACATGGTAGCACTACTTTGTTTTAGTTTTATCTATCCTTAGAGCAAAACAACCTATTTTAGTGACTATGAATTACTTTATTTACACCATTGTTTTACATATTTACAATTGCCTTGGTTTATTTTACCATTTTCCATTGTTGTACTTCCTTTTTTTGGACACCTGAGTTTGTTTCTACTTTTATGTGCTATTTTCATTATTGAGTGAGGCTGGCTTGTTACTTCTCATTCACCAATATTTTTTTTCCCTTCATTCACTTTTTCCATTGATGATTTATTAAGGATTGTTACTACTCACTTATCAATATTGTTTTATCATTGTTTTTCCATATTTATTTAAAGATTATTATTGCTTTCACATTAATGTTTAATTACCATTTTTTGAACATGTATCCTTAGTTTGACTTGGTGAGTTTTCCTTTCTTACTTAAGGTTTACTTATTTGAGTTATTTTGCCTTTAGTAGCCTTGGATTTTTGGTTACCCAATTTACTCCAAACTTTTGACTTGGTCTTTTGGCCCTAACTTAGCATTTGTCACCCTAGCTTACCAAATTTCCAAGTACATATCATCTATATTGTGTCAGTTATCTTGGATTTCATATGTTTATTTGTTTTTTATATTTAGTTTTATATCTTTGGGTTTGTACATAGTAGTCTTTACACCCTCCACAATCAAAACTATACATATAAAAGACAACCATCTAGTGATAAATGTTAGTCAAGGTATGTATACATTAGTTATTTTCTTTTTATCTATTTATTTTCAATTATTTAATGATTTAAAATACTATAATTTATTTATATTTAGCATTTTGTGTTGCCATGTTATTTTCTTGAAGTACCATCCCTTATTTCTCATGAGTGACATGTGATGAGGTTGGAGTGGGTTATATGTATACACATACTATTTCAAAAATTTATCAATTACTAATGATTTCTCTCTTTTAGGAACTAATTAGTTCTCAATATCTTTAAGTGCACACATTAAAGGGTGTAATAGGAAAGGGGTGGGTAGACCATTGGTGCTTCACAGGATTGTTGTCCCTACACCACCACTTTCTATAAATCCAACCTTCTACTATGCACTTCCCTAAACCTTATCTCCTCTCTTTAAAAATTTTATAACAATTTAATACCTTCATTAAGCCTTTCTTAAGCCTAAAAATCTTTTTGATAGTTTACATTACACTATCAAACCCATTGACCTTGTGCTCAAATTGATAAAACATATTTAGGGTCTAGGTCTTCCCCTAGCTAACCTAGACCAAGACCTAATTTTTTTAATCAATAAATATATAGGATCGATTAGGATGACCCTGTCGACTAATTATTTTGAAAGGGTTTAGGGTTATATTCAACTATATATACACATTTATTTCACTATTTCTTAGAGAGAGAACATAGTTAATTATTCATTTGCACTTAGTTATAATCTTCTCTTCTACCATTATACTTGAGGAGTTATAGCTTAAAAGTTTGATAATAATCTTATCTTTTGTAAAATTTTGAGATGTTTTAGCCTTTCTTATTGATCCTTACAAACCAAAATAACCTCTTTCAAAGCACATTCAGCCAAGATAGAGATTGATTCTCAATGGGTTCATCTTTAAGGTAAGTATCTCTAACTTTGCTCATCTATTTTAGCAAATAGAAGTAGAATAAGTAATGGATTTTTAATATATTAAATATATTTCTCTCTCCATACATTAGGTTTTTACCTATACATAACTTAATTATGATTCTCTTATGCATGCTTAATTTTATGTTTACTAACCCCCATTTTGTGCCACAAGCTTTGGTGAGCACTAGATTAGAATTTAATTTACTTTGCATATACTTTGTAATATTAAAACATAGGACCTAACTAGGGTTATTACATGGTGTTGCCTGAATAAAGGATTTGAAACCCTCTCTAGTGATGTTATTGTGGTAAGATATCCCTTGGTTAGGTCTAGTAGATCCATCTTGGTTATGACCCTGAATATCTAATGTATAAATAATCGAAAGTGTATGTAGGATTTGTCTTCTCTGAGATAAGATTCATTAATAGATTGGTTTAATTTCCCTTTGTATACATGATATAAATCCCCCCTCACCTAAAAAAAATAAAAAAATATCTTACACTAGTAATAAATCTCTTGGTAGTGGTATAAAATATAAGAAGACCAATAATAAGAGATTTACTACAAATATTTCCAATTTTCAATGTGATAAGGTTATTTTTGAATAAATAAATGATAAAATGTGTCATTATAAAATTACTTAAAATGAAGGTTTCACCATATAAGAATAAAATATTGTAGTATGGAAAAACTTTATTAAGGAATTAACACCTTTTGTAATTAAGGCAAATATCAAGATTGTGAAAAACTCAAGTTGTCATATTTGATAATGATAATGGATTTTATTTGTGTGATAGTCTCTAATATATTAATGAAAATATCCTAAAAATATGAAAATGATGTCTAATATGGACATATAACATGATAAGTATTTAAATATAAGTCTTAAAATGTTTCAAAAAATAGTCATAAAAAAATAATATTAGAGGGTAAATAAATTTGAGAATGAGAGCTGAGATGTGTTATCCAATATTATCTACATGAAAACACTTGAGATACCCAACTAAAATAACAAATGAGACAAAGTAGATAATATGTTTGCAAAGGCTTTGAGTTGATTTAGGTTTTTCATTATAGCAACCTCTAAACCATAGGGGTTTTTTCATTGCCAAAGGCAACACCATTCAAATAACTTTTGTTACACTAATTTTAGATTATGTGATTATAAAATCACTTTCTATAGCTTTCAATACCTTGTCTTACCATGTTCACATGTGAACTTGTGATGGTCTAAATTGAAACATGATGATTTATACATATTTTATCTATGCTATGTGGTGTTGGAGTTATAAGGAAATGTAGTAGTCAAAGGAGAGATAGGATATGGAGTGTCCAAAACAAAATGATGGAAGTAGGATCATTGATATCACTACATCAATGAGGTTATAAAACTTGGAAGAGTATAGGATAAATAAGTAGAGGCCCTCAACCAATTGGACTAGCTATCAATAAAAAAATTAACAAAGGGATAATATATTGGCACTACAAGTTTGAAATTTATTTAGCTACAAGTAGATAAATGTGTAAAGGGAACTTTCTATCTTTCAAATGGGTGAGGATAACATCAAAAAATTGTGTTTATTTCATGATTTTAGTGTCCTTGGGATTGGGAATTTTTTTATTGATAGACACTAAATAATATTACCTACATATTTGTATATGCAATAATGTAGGTCTCGTAACTTGGTTCATTTGTATTTTTTTTTTGAAGCTCTTCATTGGAGTTATAGTATGCTTAGTCTACTTGTACTTAAATTTATAAGAAATTCCTTCCAAAATGTAAGCAAATATAATCCAACATCATGCCCTTCCCCAATAGACATGTATGCAAAATTTTGAAACACACACACAACACATGAAATATTTGGTAAAATGACTTAAAAATGTGGTGTCATGGACTAAAATGATTGCATGATATACACAAAATGGGTTTATTGAAAAATGACTTGAAAATTTTTAGGTAATTCAATTTGAAATGTTAAAATTTTCATGACCATTATCATTTCATAATTTTTAATATCATCAGTGGGAATAAAATTGGGATTATTCAATTCTTCAAGAAGCTTAATATGTACATGTTCCATAAGCTTATTAATAACCTTGTCAAGGATGTCTAAGCAGACTTGAATTTCTTTCAAGCAAGCTAAAATTTTAGAATAGTAGGCTATCATTATGCACTTAAAATTATTTAATGTAGAAAGACAAGACAAGAAATGCATTGCCAAAAACATCTCCATGATATAATCATAGTTGATGACAAAACATTATGCAAAGTGTGGGTATTATATACATAATATTTTTAATTTTTTATCAATTACTGATTCTCTCTATCTTATAAGAACCCATCAGGTCTCAATCTCTCTAAGTGAATGCCCTAAGGGGTGGATATACCACTAGTGCTTCACATGATTATTGTCCTTTTTTTCACTTGTTATCTACACACTTGTTTCCTAAAAACCATTTCACTAAGCTTGTTCTTTTCTATTGTACACTCCTTCAGTCATTTCCTACCTTCCATACCCCTTTTCCTAACCTATATCCCCTTTTGATATATTACAGTAATATGTCAACCTTATAATCTTATTAGTGAAACTCATTTGGGGTCTAGGTTGGCTATTGGTTGACCTAACCCATGACCTAATGATTTTTTATCAATAATGATACTAGGTCGACCCTATTGATTGAAACTTTCAAAAGTGCTTAGGGTTAAATATTCCTATATATAAAAGATAATTTAACTATTATTTAGAGAAGAGAATAAGAATTAAGAGCTATTGTGCATCTGGATATCGACCATTTTACTTGAGGAACAAGCTTAGGGTTTCATACTTTATTTGGAGATATAGATCTTGTCTTATGGAGAATTCTTTTGGATGAATTGATAGGTTTAGTAACCTAGATATTATTTATCCTTGTCATATTTACATATCACAACAACCTCTTGTGAAGCACCTTATCCAAGGAAGAGATTGAGGCTTGGTACATTTGTCTTCAAAGGTAAGTATTCCTAACTTTGTTTCTCCTTTGTAAGGGTATATAGATATGCATTTATACTTCTCTTCCATAAATTATAATTCCATATACATTAACATGAGTATATGTCTTATATGCATGTTTATTTTTGTTGTTTATTACCCCCACTTTGTGCTATAAGCTTTGGTAAGTACTAGATTAGACTTTGTTTTACTTGTTATTAATTTAGTGAATATGAAAACATATGACTTAGTTAGGGTTATTATGTGGTTTTACTTGACTGGAAAATTTGAAACCCTCCCTAGTAATATAATTGTGATAAGAGATCCCTTAATTATGTCAAAAAAATACACATATTGGTCATGTTACCAATTATCCAATGTATCCCAAATCAAAAGTATAAGTAGAATCTATCTTCTCTAATCTAGGATTGATTTATAGATTTGATGCATTTATGATTTTATACATTCTATTAAATTCAACATGAATCTATCCCTTACATATTTTCTTTCATTTTCTTTCATTTTATTTATTATTTCTCTATATTTACGATACTAGTTTGACATGACCAATATAGTTTCAAACTTTTGTGCAGGTTTAACACACAATCACATAAAAAACAACTATGTTCTTTCTATTAATGTATTCATCAAATATAGGTTACTAGGTTGAACAGATTGACATAGTACTCTTATTCACTTCCAAAAAACATTCCAGGTCAACTAGGATGGTATAGTCATCTTAATAAGATTCTATAAAACATATTAGGTCAACCAGGATAGTCTAGTCATCTAGTTCTGTATTGTGTCTTCTTTTTGAAAGACTAAGTTGACCTTATTGACATAGTTCTTAATGAATCTAACTTCTACAGTCCATTAGTGACACTATTGACTATGTTCTATAATGTCTGCATACACTATCATCTATAATGACTTTGTACTATATTTCAAATTGGTAATTAATAATCATATACTAGTAATTAATTCACACTTTCACTTTCAATTGTTTGCATGCTTAGATTATCTCACATAGTATAACTAGGTGGTTTTTCAATATACCTCTTGTTTCACTATTTTTATCTTTATTTCACACACTACCAAATCACATAATTTTAAAACACATTTAAACATTTGTCTACCCAAGGCCTACCTACTTGGATTTCATCACCAAGGGGAAAGTCGGCTTGGTTTTATGGCCAAGTATAAACATGTGGTTCATGATATATATTAGAAAAGCATTCAACACCCTTATCATTGTGGTATTATGAAGTGAGGGGGTACGCTTGAATACCAAGATGGTACCATTTCCAACATAGATCCCTTTTAGCTTAAACATCTTGAAACCATCCATAGATTACTTTTTAGTTCCCTAATTTTAGATAACTTATCTATCACACTTAAAATACCACTTTATTATAATCTAAAAACATTTAGGATGACCACTTATTTAGCATTTACTTATTAGTTGACTACTTGCTCTTTGCTCATTGTATGTTTTATTGAAAAAACTTTTATTGGCCAACATGACACAAGGTTTTATGTTGTGTGTTTCAATTGGATCATCCTTATTGACCCAATTGATTGTGTGTTTACTTTCATTTTTGATTTAAAGTAGATTTTAAAAAAAATTCCTATTTTCACACTATCAATATGTTCAACACAGTCTCTTATATACTATCTATTTCCCCTGCCTATATTATTGAATCAACCTGGTTGACCCACTATTCATTTATGCTCTTAGGTTATAGTACTATGCTGACCCTATCAACTATGTATCCTTATCAATATATTTTTTTATCTTAGGTTATAGTACTAGGTCAACCCTATCGACTCTATATCCTTATTCACTTAGTTTTTAGACCCTATTTTTAGTACTAGGTTGACCTAATGACTATATTCTTATTTATCCCTTCCTATTTTCTTGATTTTACATCACTTTTGCCTTACCTAATCTCCCTCATTCATCATGAAATTCCTATTTGAAGACAACATTGAATTTAAATAGATATGATGAGTCTTACCAACCCTAGCATTTTCTTACATAATTAACTTGTGTCTCCTATCTTGGATGAAAAAAGCGTTCATATATCCACTCAGACAACAAACTATGGGAACCCTTCTCATTATTCTTAACTTTTCAATCCTCTCTTATCACTTAAAGATAAACCTAAATTAGATTACACATCTAAAATGATCTTCTTCATCATTGAGTTTCCTCAATATCGAGTAAAATATCCTTCTACTATTTACCAACTCATGATAAGTGGTCAAGTTGAAGAGCCTCATTTACCTTCTACATTCTCACATAGATTTTAGGATACTAGCTTCTTTACTTCATAGCCTCTTCCCTCTATTTTTACCCCTTCTCATACCAAGAATTCTTATTCTTTAACTTCTTCTAACTTCATGCCTAGTATCTCTACTAACATGGTAGGCTCTATATCTAGTGGGTCTCTTCCAAGACCCACTCTTCTCAATTATTCCATTAGTACATCATTTGATATCCATGGTAATCATGCCTCTAGTGCTATTCCTTCTCATCCCTCTACTAGTCCATCTTTTACCATGGAATAAAATTATGCTACTAGTGCATCATTTACTAATAGTTCTTCTTAATCTCTTACCAACACCTATAGTGGTACCCAAGCCACTACTGCCAATTATAATTCTTAAAACAATCCTAACAATGCTACTCAAACCAATCAACTCCTATTACAAACTCTTAATCAAATGAATGTTTTCCAAGTTAAAAATGCAAATCAAATGATGCAAATGCAAAATCACCTTATCCATCTTCAAACCCACCCTTAATAGATGCCATGGGGCATGCATAATAAAAATGTTCCCCCACCTCCTCTTCAATATTCCAATGTAATCTCATCCCTTAACCTCCTCTTATCAATAAGATAATAAATCATCTTCAAAATGAGTCTCTTACATCTCAAATTACTAATATTGATATAGGAGGTATCACCCCTACCATTTCTTACAATGGGTCAACTAATCCTACTCTTAATTTAAAAGCATTTGAAAATATATATAAAGATTAGGTCAAATTAAATACCTTTGACACTACCAAGATATTAGCCAAAACTCTCATAGGTGATGATTTAGATTGGTACAACCAATTTAAAACTCATTATAATACTAGTTTGGAAGATTTAGTAAATGCTCCAATCCAAGAGTTCCAAACTAGTAATCTCCCTGAGAATACCTTGGCCCATGTTATAAATTATAATAAACTTGAAACTAAAATTACCCAAGCTTTCATTAAATGATGGAAGACCTTATCTAAAAAATGTGAACATAAAATATGGTAGATGAAAACCTTTTCCATCTATTTACCAATGTTATTTTTCCCAAGTTGAAATATTAGGTCTAAACTCTCTCTTCACATACTTTAGAGGAGGCTATTGATGAAACTAAACATCAAGATTTACTTATGCATCAATTTGATACATCCCAAACTTATATGGGTACTCACATGTTACTTAAGAACAAGAATCATCATACTACCAATTATGGTGTCACAAAATTCTATGATACCATCCACACTATTCAATTTGTTATTCCTAACCAAAATTTTGGAATAGGCTTCCCCTCCCAACCACATCATCAATACTCATTTCTCTTCATCCAACAATATCAATGTTCATAAAACTTTATCCTTATCATAATTACAAAATATTCTACTAAGGCCTCTCTAATGATAACTTGATCCCACTCATCCTATGAAATATTGGTATGATCCTAATAAATTTTGTTGGTTTCATGCCAGTTGGGGTCATTCTCATGAGACCTATAGGAAATTGTGTAATGTAGCTATGCATTTCCATCTTGGTTCCAATTTTGATTATGATTTTATCATTCCTCAACACCAACAAACCTATGACATTAATTTCAAAGCCCATGAAACATATACTAAATTTTGAGCTTTGAATTAGGCTAATGCTCATTTGGCCATCTATAAAAATCCTCTTCCAAATCACCAAGATAACCAAGACAAGGCTACCCCTTCTACCAATAATGTTGATAGTGGTTTTTATCCAACTCCTAAATAAAATGTGGTTAACATGACTAATATGTGAAGGGTGGTTTCTTTCATCGACCCTCAACCTATCTAAACACCTCTATTGTCTCGCACATTTCATGTTATCCAATATTCTTATCCAACTCACTTAAATAAGTTGGGGTAATATGATCATATATCTTATGATGAAATAATTCCAACACCTCCCTTAGATAACACTTCTCATATTATTTCTACCATCCCTCCATCTTATTTACCTATCACTAATGATACTCAAGATTCTATCAACACTTATAAAAATTATCAAACCAAACCTACATCAACTACTCCATCTTATCCACATAATATACAAAATTGTCCTCTTATTAAACAAACTACCTCTTATCAACATAAATTCACATGTACTTCAGATCCTCCTTTTGAGAACCTAATTCAAAACTAATCACCTCTTTCCATTAGTCCACTTATGGGTTATGATGAGTGGGATACTATCAAAGAACTTACTAACCTCCTATCTCAAATCCCATTTCTCAAACTCATGCAAACCTCTCCATGTCATTGTAACCATCTTATGTAGATTTTGTTTGAAATGAATATTCCTCATCCTCCCCTAGCAGGATGTGAAGCCACCTTATCTAGATTAGAAGATAGCATTTTGAAACAATGCAAAGAGATGTCCATACATGTTGATGAAACAATGAAAATTTCTCTTTCCCTCAAATTACACATTGTTTCCATGATCCCTAATGAGATTTTGCATTATGTGGATGATCCTCTTCTATCTATCAATGTTTAAATTGGTGATATCCAAGTCAAGTATGCCTTGATTGATGAGGGTTTTGGCACTTGTGTTGCTTCTCTTGATTTTATCAAGACCCTTAGATATTCCAAATGCAACATTAAATCAACATGTAGCACATTTCAAGGATATGATCAAATTCAAATGCCTCCTTTAGGTTATGTGTGGACCCCCATTACCATCCCACCTATCACCATTCATTTGAAGGTGATGATATTAAACTTTATTATATCCTATAACTTTTTTCTTGGTAGGCCATGGACTCAATATATGAGAGAAGTTGCCTCTTCTACTTGCCAATGCATCAAATTTTCTCACAATGGAGCCATCTACAAGATTCAAGGTGACACCATTCCTTAGAATTTAGAAAAAATTCAAGACCATGGTGTATTTAAGATTCCTACCCTTGAATCCTTTCCAAACATTCCATTTCATGAATCTCAATAGTTTAAATTTCCTATCAATTACACCCAAGGTTATAATGCTCATCCCAAACTCATTGGGAATATACCCCAACCTCCTTGATTCTAATGATGATGAACCTGATGAGATAAATCTTAAGATTAAAACTTCTAATCTCTCATCTCATTTCATTTCTTAGCTTCTTGATTCTTTTCAACCTTGTTCTTATCAACCACCTTATGATGACATCCCCTTTGTTTTAAAGAAGACACGACATTCCATTCATCACACCACATCAAATCAAATGACAAGGTCATCCCTACCTACACCATTTATCTTCATACACCTAATTATGATGATGGTTATACCTTAAATGATCCATTATTAAGAGGTCTAGTTCAAGTTTGAGATGCTAAGATTATTCATTATCATTCTTATTTACTTCAATATTTTAGTATATATTCCCATATTCCATCCTATATTTTTTCTAAATTTAGTATTCTTTATCTTTATTATAAGGTAGAGATGGTGTAGACACCTTCAATTTTTGAAGAACATCATAGAAGTATGTTTATGGATCATACTATGACTTATCCCTATCACTTCGACATATACCATGACCCTTTTAGCTTACTTATACCTAAAATGCATTTGAGTATCCTTTAGCCTTCTATGAACCCTACCCCTCCCTTAGTAGATCCTAGTTTGGATCCCATTCCCACTCCTACTTTAGTTGAGTCTCTTCCTACTTCTGATCCTCTTACTTTTTTAATTGAGCCTTTTCTAATCCTTTCACCAACCCTGCCTTCTCTTAGTGATGGCTTACTCCCTTTATCACAGTTAGATCCTTCACCCACCAAATGGGCTGATCAACCTTATTGTTACATTCATAAAGTTGGAATTCATTAGAATAGAGATATTCCCTCTACCAAGCTCACTCAGCTTCTATTTTACCCCTCCTATGAGTACACTTACCAAGATAACTCACAGACATATCTATTTATTTTATGACATAGATAACCATTCATCTAAGCATTGCTATAAGTTATGACAATTGACACTTTACATACCATCACTCCTCAGTCCTCAAATAAGGCTATACCTCCCTCATATTACCTAAGTATCTTCCTAAGTATGGAGAGGTATATTATCTCTAGAACCAATGTGGCACACATCACACTAACCATTGTTACATCCTTCAACAACATCTCAAAGATCACCTCCTAACCATTCTTGTACCTTCTACCATTCCTCACATAGGTCATTCTCACAATAAGGCTCCCCCTTCTTCCCCCATAATTCCACATTTTGTGGTTGCATCTCCTCCTATGGTCCCTTATTCACCTACTATTCTTTCACCCTTGAGTCCCTCACCTGTGGACCTTCTCTCACTTATGGATCCTTCTCCACCTGTGAGTCCATCACCTATGGCACCTTCCCCACCAGTGATCAATTCATCTCCTATAGAAAACACTCCCATGCATTCTCCCTAGTATCCTTTACATGATAGTCCTCCTTATCATGATAATTCAATCATTCTTACATTTTCCATCAAAGAATTGGATGTGTGCTCTAACTTTACATTTATCAATTTTATATCATTTGACATTGTGTCAAATTCTTATCTATCTCACATGGTGACTTTGGTGTCATTCTTTATATTGCCTATGATGTCATTATGTTCTCTTAAGGATTTATTTTGCCTCATTTCTTTCTCTTTTCTTCTTAAGTTGATTTTCTTATGATTTTCTTTATTCGTTTACATAATTGTTTTCTATATTAGCTCTATACACATGGATAATAGTTATTGTAACTTGGTTATACAAACCTTGCTCCCTTTAGTCATTACTTAATTATCATGTGATTAGTTATAAAATAATTAATATCATTATAATCTCATTTTACCGGTCCACATTTGGATATCCTTTTATTCCCCTTTATTCCATTTTTTAAACTAGTCATATACATGGTTTAGACTTGAGATAACATGCTAGTTCATTATTAAGCCTAAGTGTTCTAGTTAGTCTTATCTTTGGATACTTAGATTCCTTTAGCCAAAGCCTAAATATCATTCATGTGTATCACTATATATCTCATGATTGGTCATTCCAATTCAATATGGAGGAGGAATATTAAAATCCATAAAAATATTCAAAAGCTAAATCATTTAACAAAAGGCAATGATCTAAAAAGGCAACATTCAAAATTCTCAAAAGTCTAATCACACTAAAAGATGTGATTCTAAGCACATATATTTTTTAAATCAAATATCAAACTCCAAAGTTGGCCTCATGATAAATCCAAGGTCCATTGTGGTGTGGTATGCTAGTAGATTAGAAAAGGAGAATAAAAAATATTTTAGTGTTACCTACTTTCTCATGTAAGTACCTAATTTTCATAATAGACCAACAACTCTATAAGTGTTCTTGAGGAATGGGGAAATGTTTTGGGAAGGTATACCCATTTTAATTTTCTTTTTCAACACTACTTACATGATTTGATATTATTAGCACACTTATTTAACTACATAGATTTATGTCTATAGTGAATATGTATCCTCTATATATTGATGGTCACTAGTCACTTAATATATTCTCATCTCTGTATTGTGACTCATGTATCCTTAGGTCTTCCCATAATATTCCTATATTATGATTTTTACATTCCCTTTTTCACTCCTTTTAACCCTCTTATTTCCTCTTGATAAATATTGTTTTGTACACTAATCACTCCCCTAGGTATTCCATTTGTGAGTTGCATTATAAGACCATGGATAATACTTGGCCTTCCTCATACATTACAAAATTTTCACATTACCATTCAAAACATCCATTTTTACCATATTTTAACATTCATTACACCTCATTGGTGTTCCCCTTCTGAGTTGCATTGTAAAACCATAGATAGGACCTAACCTACCTCACAATTTTTTTCAAATATCCAAGTCACAACAAAATTGCATGTGTCAAATATGAGATAAGATGTGATTGATTATGATTTACATGTCATTGACATGCTTCCCATATTTATTTATTATGTTTTATGCTTACTTAATTAATGCTTCACTTTTATCTTCTTATTTTTTGATTGCATGTAAGAATTACACCATTTTTATTGAGTTTTTCATACTTCCCAGCTTGAATAAGTATGATTAATTTAAAGACCCTTTTTACCAATTTTGTTTCTCTTTTATACTTTCCATCATGATTTAGTATGATTGATTGACTTAATTGATTTTTTTTAATACCATTATTATTTTACATTCTATTTAATTTATTACATTATTTTCATACTTTCCAACGTGATTAGTGTGATTTTACTTGTTTTAATTTGGTGCCATTCTTTTTATGGTTTAAAAATAGGTTTTGCCCTATTGTTTACCATTTTTTAGTTTCTTATACTTAGTCCTATTTGGTTATCACACATTTCCTAACATGAAATAATATGTAGTACATTTATTTTTGATTAATTATACTTTGCCAAGTCATTTTCGCATGTTTCTTTTTAAAACATGCATGTTTCCTACACAATGATTGAAAAGAAAACACAACACACATTTATTATAGAATATACAAAAAAATAAAAATACATGTACTAAAAAGAAATATATCCATTCATCCACAACCATAACCATAATATAAACACACAATATCAACATCTAACTATCAACATAAGATATATATATATATATATATATATATATATATATATATATATATATGTACTAAAAAGAAATATATCCATTCATCCACAACCATAACCATAATATAAACACAAAATATCAACATCTAACTATCAACATAAGATATATATATATATATATATATATAATGTGTTTTTGATACAAAGTATAAAAATACATCACTCCAACTCTAGGTTGGGCTCTATCATGTCTATCTCGTGGCTTAGCTATGCTGCCCATGGATGCCTCAGATAATACCCTCTAAATAGTATACTATAAAGAGGATATTCAAGATCTTAAGCTTACTACCTATCCCTATAGGTTGGCCACCTGGGCTTGTACCTAAATTAGTTAAATAGTGGCATCCAAATGTAAAACTCTCACTTGAGACAAGCCCTACCATATTTGTGTCTCTCTTTATTCCACCCATGTTGGTGGATATATCTCATCTTAGCATGCTTGTAGTCACCTTTCAATGTCTCTTGCTAGTTTAAACTAGTTCATTTGAGCTGGGGTAGATGGTACCATAAGATCATCCAATGTGGTAGGGTCATATGGTGTCAGCACCCCATCCATAATATCATAGAGTGATACCCTCACTAGGGATCCCCATTTAGTCTCCTCCTCATTTGTAGGATCTATAAAATTTATACCAAAGAGATATTAGATCACATATATATCTCAAAATATATCTACATATAATCTAACAATAAAATATTATATAACTAACATTCTATTTTCAAACCTTAAATAAATTACACCATTTATTACCTATCTTAATATCACCAACCAATATCTCTTCATCTACTCGACTATCAAACATAGTCTCTCCATTAGCTCATCCTTTGAGTACCTCATCGAAGGGATGCATCTTAATCAAATAAAACCCTAGGGTCACCACTTATGCTCATCTCAAGCCTTATCTTAGTGATGCCTTTATAGACCATCTCTACTCTAGGTTGACTAATGGGTCATCTTATATGACCACCCTCTATGTTCTATCTCATTACTGGCATCTCAATCAATGGTGAGAATGAGGTGGTCAATACTCCTCTTACTATGGTGCTAGTTATGGTGCCTATGGTAGTCTTTCATCCATGTCCATTTCCTCTCTAGTTACTAGCTATCATGTTTAACCTATCCATGGTTTCTCATGTCATAGTCGAATCTCTAGTGTCATGATTGGTGGTCATTCTCCTCCTCTCCCCCTCATCTCTCTCACATGATTATCCCAAAATTTGAGAACCATTATATAAGCCACTAAGTGTCTGAACTATCCTAGTAATCATGCCACTAGATGCAAATCTACCCATCAGGTGTAGTGGCCCATGATACATACTCATGCTAACTCTGGTGCCATTATCCTCCAACTTGGGTAAACTATTGTAATGTGTGCATAAAAATACCACATGATCTCTCCTCATATGACCATTAATAATGATGGCATGTGGGGCATAACTTACACCACCTAATCTTTTCTCTATCTCAATACTCAAGGTAACCAATCATTGACCACATAGGGTAACCTAGTTGGTAAATACATTAGGAACCTCTTATATATCTAGGTACTCAATAATATCACTATCCCCATGGTCTTATACCCTCTTAACATCATCCCATACATATCATGCATGAGATAAATCTAGATGATAGAACCCAAGTCATAGAGTGCTCTTAATCCAATATCAATTAGCATAAGGTTATCACATATAATGGTACCTTTTCATCATACTTATGACACAACACTCATTTTATCATAATTCCTATCACCACCTTATAGATATCCAAAATATGGGTTATATAAACATCATATAGACTCACCCTCAGACTTGGGTAAATAATATCTAAGCAAGTCACCCATTAGGTAAATGTTCCTCTCTCCTCTTGAACATATGGTATCCCTATGATCACTGATGTCCCTCCTATAAGAAGTAAAATTAAAGAATGGACATCCTGTAATGTGATACCAACCTCAATGGTATCCCCATCTATAGCCACCTAAAGTATTAGTCATGTGCTCCCAGGCTCCTAAGGATATGAACAATAAATTCACACTCAATAGAACTTATTACATCTCCATGATGCCTCCTAAACCTAGTATGACTAATCTATCCTAGTCTACCTCTGTAAGGTGATCCAATAGATTTGATAGCTATGACACATCCACTAATCACTAGAATCTTTAGCACCCTTGTAACCTTCAAATAATAAGATGTATTAGACCTCCATATCATTTATAAACAAATACATTCTTTTAAATTTTAACAAAAATAAACCTAATGTACCTTAATTTATTCATTTTCTACTAATTTGATCTATTTTATCCTACTTGTCCATTTTAGTACTCACTCAATCAGCTTGAGCCTTACACATACTATTTTGGCTAATTTTATACATTTTAGTACTATATCGGCCACTTAGTAAGATACTAAGTTGACCTAATGGTACTAGCTCAACCATTTAGACTTAATAAACTAAGTTGACCATTTCATTTCCCCTTGGTACTAAGTTGACAAAAGGGTACTAAGTCATCCCTCTACTTCAATCAACTAAGTCGACCCATACCTACTAAGTCAGCCATGTCAAAAGATTATTTTCAACCTACTAGATCAATTAGGTTAACCTAAATCATTTAGACTACCAACTCTTTGACCTATTAGTAATAAATTACTTTGATATTTGTTACTCTGATTCCTTTCAATCTATTTCCCCATTTGGCCTCTAGTACCCTTAACAAATTTCTAGGTTCATTCTAATTTCTAGAATTGGTCTAATTTATAATTTTTTATAAAACACTTAATTTTAAATAAAATACTCAAAACAAATTTGAAATTAACAATTGCCTACTTGTGTTGCACTTGTTGTAGCTGTTAGGTGTCCTCCTCATCTTAGTTATCATCTCCTCAATATCTTGGCTCTTTCAAATTTTGTTAAGTCTCTTAGGTCTCTATTTTTCTCTTATAATAATTCAAATAATAACAAATGACTTTATTTTCACCCTATTTAAAGTTACTATTCAAAACTATTTACCTTTCAAATATTTACTATCAGATTCATTGTTTTGATCATTTTTTTGTTTTTACTAGCTCATCTTTCAAACTATAAATTTTTTGGAATCATGATGTCATAGAGAATCTTTTCTACTATTATATTCCTATATTATAAATTTTTCAAATTTTGCTCTTTTTTGCACTAATCTCTATCAGTTTGCCTAATGTTCCTTACATTGGATGCCTTCACATCTCTCATAGTTTCTTTCTTTATCTACATCACTAAGGTAAGTAAAGATATGTGTTTTTAAATTCTGTCCTTTCATTTATCTTATTTTCTCCTTATTGTACTTTACTTAGCATCAACATTATGTGTCATTAGGTTCTATTCCTGAAGCACATTCCCATGTTACACTTATGTGTCACGTGATGACTTTCAAGTGGGGCATATGTATACACATAATATTTTTAAACTTTTATCAATTATTGATGCTATTTATCTTATAGGAACCCATTAAGTCTCAATCTCATTAAGTGCATAGCCTAAGGGGTACACTGGGAAAGGGGTGGCCAGACCATTGGTCTTCACAAGATTGTTATCCCTTTTACCACTTATTATCTACACACCTTTATCTTAAAAACCATTTTCCTAAGCTTGATATTCTCTCTTGTAGACTTATCTAATCATTTATTGCCTTTTGTACCCCTTTTCCTAGCCTAAAACCCCTTTTGATAGTTTACAGTAGTAGGTCTATTGGGTCAACTTTGTACTCTTATTGGTGAAACTCATTTAGGGTCTATGTCAGCTCTTGACTGACCTAGCCCATGACTTGGTGAGTTTTTATCAATAATTATACTAGGTTGACTAGGTCGACCCTATCAGCCAAACTTTTAGAAGGGATTAGGATTAAATTTGATTATATATATAAAATCATTTTGTCATTATTTAGAGAAGAGAAGAAGAATTAAAAACTATTGTGCATGTACTTATCTACCATTCTACTTGAGGAGAAAGCTTAGGGTTTCATAATTTCTTTGGAGATATGGATCTTATCTTGTGGAGAAGTATTTTGAATGCATTGA